>JAPPVO010000014.1:140267400-140545153 GCA_030407325.1 Camellia japonica | reverse complement strand
CAGTAAACCGAGTAAGGACAAAGTGGAAATAAATGGAAGGGAGGTGAAACTTTTTGAAAAATATTTAAAAAAACATCTTCCTATAGGTTTGGAGTTGAAGGAAAATAGAGGGGATGAAAGAAAACTGGTTTAGGAACAGGATGATATCAAATCATTAAGAAGGAAATGAGCAGCTTTTACTAAATTAGACATATCTCTTTGTACACTTGGAATTTAAATGTGAGGCCACCACCATTGGAAAGTAGACTTCTGGGGCTTCAATTTAGACCCAAGAACCACCTCAGACCAAGTCCAAATAAGGGAGATATGCCCATTTGAAGTTGGGTTTAAGAGCAGATTTTGTTGACCCAGCCCGAGACAGCCTTTACTAAATTAGGCATATCTCTTTGTACATTTGGAATTTAAATGTGAGGCCACCACCATTGGAAAGTAGACTTCTGGGGCTTCAATTTGGACCCAAGAACCGCCTAAAACCAAGTCCATTTGGGGGAGATATGCCCATTTGAAGTTGGACTTAAAGCAGATTTTGTTGACTCGGCCCAAAACAACAATAGCCCATTTTTTTTTGGTTTTGGTTCGGTTGGGACAACCCATTTACCCATTTTCTGAGCCATTCAAGTGCATCCACTCATCCTCCATTATACCTAATCATCTCCCATTGTCAAAAAGAGGTTTTGTTTGCATTCATAAAGGAGTATCCCATACAACCACCTTGAAAATTTGCCCTCCTATCACATTCTTGTCTCCCACCTTGTCTCCCACCCTCTTTTTGACCTTTACTCTCCCTCATTGCCTATATAGAATGATCATATTGTAAGAGAGAGGAGCACCACGAAATTGAAGAGAAAGGAGTGAGAAAAGAGTGAAAAAAGAGAGAAAAAATGAGTTTTTGAGCCAAAAATATTTCTATCTTCCATATACACCACATACCTTCCATAGCTACTGAAATTCCTTATTTCCATACACCAAAACCACTCTAAAAATTCTGATATAGCCAAAGATCAATTGCCTTGATCATAAGAAGAGTGTTTAGTGATTGAAAGTGAGAAAAACTAGAGAGTTAGCCACTTTTCATACCATAAACTCCATAAACTCCATAATTTCGAATTGAGGATTTGAGAACACACTTCACTTGAAGGTGATCAAGAGGAAGTTGGAAATCAAGAAGTTCAATCTTTCTTTGGAAGGTGAATTTTTGGTCTTTCATTTTCTTATATTTTATATCTCATATTTATTTTCTTACTTCTTATTTCATAGTGTTTTGTTATAATCCAAGTAGTTTGTTTATCTTATATTTATTTTCTTACTTTATATTTCATAGTGTGTTGTTATAATCCTAGTGGTTTGTTTAGCTTATAATTATTTATTTATTTATTTTTATTCGCATGTTTTAATTTCATATTTTTTGTTGTAATCTTGCATGTCCTACCTCATATTTATTTTTATTTCTTGTATTAGTCTCAAATTAGTTTTGTTGTAATCTTGCATGTTCTACCTCATATTATTCTTTTTCTTGTATTAGTCTCACATTAGTTTTGTTGTAATCTTGTATGTTCTATCTTATATTTGTTTTATTGTTTTAGGTTTATGTTGTAAGTTTACACTTTTTATTTTATTTTATATTTGTTTTCGTGTTTTTAATCTAACCGGTAGTGGTTAGTTGAGCCACCTACATATTTTTTGTTTGTGCCTTTTCTTGGTTTCGCAACAAGACAGGTTTTGCTTGGCCTAGTTGGCCGGCCGGCCTATTTGGCCGGTCGGTTAGCTTCTTCCAGACAAGATGGCGTAATCTCCCAATGTTGACCAATTTCCGATGGCGGTTCCAAAGAACATGAAGTTTTTATTTTATTTTATTTTCCTTTTTTTAATTTTGAGTGTATTGTGAGGTTTTTATTTTGTTGTAATATTCCCTTCTTTCTCTTTTATCTGGTTTGTAATAATTTATTTAAAGCGTTGTAATAATTCCCCGCCCCACTTCTTTCTATCCCATTCTTTTACTTGCTTTCCTTATTTGTACATAAACATCATATTTATTTTTCATCATATTCATGCTTTGCATCCATGTTTCATGCATCTTGATTCGGCGAAGTTTGCATTTGTGGATTTAATCAATTCCTATGTGATTATGTGCGCTACCTCATGTTCTTGAGATGATTCACATGTCATATCTTAGAAGCCGAATCTTTAGTTGCATCTCATGAGTGAATTGCATTAGGATTTTGTATATAAGATCATGCATGTTTTACTAACTTTGTTTTGTAGCTTGTTCGCGGGTCGTCAAACATGTAAGTTTTTATGCTTTAGCATCCCGTTTGTGTGTGTTTTTCTTACTATGTTTAAGCATCCTACCATGTGGCTATTTGCTTATGTGATATAACTGTATGAATGCCAGTGGATGGAGGTTGTGTCGCTTAATTTGGAATGATATTGATTTTCGTGTTTGTAAACTCAATTTATTTGGGTTATACATTTTCAAAACTCTTTCAAAACTATATGAAATCAAGTTATTCCAAAATGGGTGACATAGTCTATACTTGTATGTTTCACATAGTAAATTTTAGGATTTATTAAATAATCAGAACATGAACATATAAAGAAAATAAAAGTCATATTATGGTTTAGTAGAGGCCGATCTTTGATCGGGTGAACGGGGGTGCTCAAATAATGACCTTCCCCTTCATACCTAAGGTTCCGAGCCAAGCATCCTTGGTTACGACGAACAGTGGCCTTGGCACGAGTCATGGGTTTCCTAATTTCCCAAAATAAATATTAGGTGGCGACTCTGAGATCTGATGACGCAGTCCATTTTTGGTAAAATTGCAATAAAAATGGATTTTCAATAAAAGTTGCCAAATCTGGACTCTCATCTACGTTTCACATTGCACTCGTGAGACTAGATCAAAGAGATCTCGGGAGTCCGAACTGTTTAATGCGCGCGGGTACCCTCCCGGGCATGTTACAGTATGCAGTATGGATATAGGCAGAAATCAAATACAATGTGCAGGTGTAGTGTATGAATGTAGTTTTGAGTGCAGTGTATTAGATCAGTGTAGTGTGAAACATATTACAGTTGAAATGCTAATGTATCAGCGAAAAGTTGGATGGCATGAAATGTAAACTAAGGAAAATTACCTGAATTCCATAGAGGCTGAGCAGGTTCGTGCTCCTCTGCACCATCCCCATTAGGGAAGCCGCTAGCTCGAGAGCGTTCCCTGTGTACTTTATAGATGCCTGCAAGTTTGTTGGTGATTAGTATTCTACAAGCCTGAAATGAGTTTGACATGCAAAATATAAAGTGTGGTACATACTGGAGTCAGGCCTCGAACTCCAACAAGCTCGTGCCCGGCTGGTGCAGGCTCAATAGGTATCTGGTAAGCCTTCTCGGTACGCTGCCAACAAGTAAGTGTGATGGGAAGCTTTGGCCAACCAATCCTCTACCTCGCCCGAGAAGCCCCTCTACTATAGGCCCTGGCTACCCTGGTCGTTCTGGGCCCCATCCTCGCAACAGGAGCCCTCGCTCCCTCGCCTCTGCGAACACCGGTCAGAGGTGGCATAAGGTGTGTCTGAATGAAGACTGCATAATCACCCTCAACTCAGAAGTACTCTGCCTCCAAGCCCACCACGAACTAGATAACTCTGTCTACAGATAGGTTGTCTGCTGATCTCATGGACTCAGACGGCGTCATCAGTATGAACTGAGCAGGCATGGCCAGAGACTGGCGTACAACTTTCTCGCCAAGGTACCAGGCTCGACAGACCGGACTCTCAAGCAGAATGCGATAACAAGACATGCCTCAGGTCGCGTTATACCGGCCTTTAAGTCCTTTCGGTATCATGGCCCATGGCTGCCATGCGACCTACAAATGGAAGTTGTATAGATTGTCAGTTGCTGTCAGTGGTTACAATGTGAATTAGAACAGTAGGAAAGCAAATGATGACCGTGTTTTCAGTTACCTCGTGAGCAGCTACGGTGTTTAAGTAACGCTTGAAGAAAGAAAAGGGCTCGCGAGTCCTGCGGCGAAGCTAGCCATCATATACCCGTGAGTAGGGGACCGTCAATAGAACCTCCACCTCTGGCTCCGGGGCAAAAGTCGGCAAGTATGCGTACACCCATAGCTGTAGGGAGAACGCGGAGGTATGTAGTCAGCACAGTATTTGAACAGATATAGAAAATGCAAAGCAGAAAGCATATAGTGTATGAACATATATAGCAAGTATAAAGCAAAAAGTACATGTGTTGAATAGAGAAAAAGCAAGAAATGCTAGACAGAAAATGCAAGGTGTAAAGAGGGAACTGAGATGTGTACCTCCCAGGCTCGCCAGTAGCCTCTGACTAATAATCTAATCCCGCTGGAAGTCGAGCTCATATCTCCGTACAGGGTAGCGAGGCCAAGCCCGCCCCAATTGTAGAAGCTCACTCGGGAAAGGACCACCAGTGCGCTCAGCAAGTATAGTCCTACGGTGTTCGCCCTGTTTGCAAACAGGGTGGTACTGAAGAGGAACTTTGGAAAACCCCGAGCGTAGTGCTCTATCTTCTCTACTGTCTTTTGCACGGTCCCCCGGAACTGCTCCTCAAACCAACTATATTTGACCTGGGCTGTCCGAAACAAAGGTGGGCGTGCCTCCAGAAGCTCGATCCAAGCAGCCTCCCACTCCTCCATGTCAGGATCAAGGGGAATCGGATCAGCCCCTACGGCTAGGCCTATGATCATGGCGAAGTCGTACGGGTCATCGTCATCTCTCCAGTGGTGGAAAGGTGGAGAGAGTTGGTGGTGTCCCACCATCTCTCCACTAGAGCTCCAAGAAGTGGACGGCTCGCTATGACTCGTGACAATCCAGAGCAGAATAGGTTGAAGCCTGTATCGTCGATAATAGCTTGCACTCCGACAGGGAGCTCGTCGTACCACTCTCTGGCCATCGTGGCCCCATAGGCCCTGTATGCATGAGCGTCACCCTGTGGCAAATGCAGGTAAATCAGTGTAAATAAAGTTCAATGAAAAGGAAGTGTAAAACAAATGCAGGTGAATCAGTGTAAATACAGTGCAAGAGTATGATTAGTGCAAGAAATGCAAGTAAAGAATATCAGATGTGCAAGTGCATAGAGTTTGTACCTTAACGGGAACGGCTGAAATATGGGAGTCCGACTCCCTCAGTAAGAGATCTGCTGGTGCATCAGCGAAATTAGTGAAGTGCCTAACGCCACTAGCAGGCAGAATATGAGTATGGAGATGATATCTCGCCTCGTCAAAAGGCCTTACTCCCAGTGGTAAGGGCTTCAGCTCTGTATCAGAATCAGACTCTGCCTCGAACTTTACCTCTGGAGGAGCCTCGTCATGTGGAAAGTTATCTGCCATCTGGAATATAGATGAAGAGTCGATGAAAAATGAAAAAAATGGGGAAATAGATGGAAAATGCCAAAAGTCAACTTAAGTCAACCCTAGGAGAGAGAAAATATGAGAAAAAGTCAAAGCCCAGGAAAAGGTGCCAAACCCAAGAGAAACTCGAGGGGAACAAACCTCAAGTGGTGAAAATGAAGAAAAAAGCACCGAAATCAGTTTTCATTCGGTTCAAAATGAAGGAAATCAAGAGGATTTAGTGAATCAACTTCGCGTGGGGCGTTGGAAAACGCGTGTAAAGCTCAGATCTAGAGAGAAGGAAGGTCTAGAGAGGGAGAAGGAAGAATTTCGGGCATGGGGTGTGGAGGAAATGAGCCCCCATGCCCTATACTTAAACACCCGTATGCAAAAAGACCAAAATGGCCAAACCTGCCATCGATGGCCGGTTGGCCACCACTGGTGGCCGACAACCCTTAGGGGTGGCCGACAGGTGGCCGACACCTCTCCAGGGAGGCCGACAAGCTTCTAGAACTCTCCCTGTGTGTTTTGCTGCTGTTTTGTGTTCTCAGTTCTCGAGAAAGTGCAAGAAAGTTTGCTTTTAAGCTCAAATTGTCTATGCGGAAGCGCTAAACCGTGTCTTCGGTGCGTGATGATTCATTACTATTCAACACGAATGAGGTGTATCCTTTTTAACTTGTTGCAGCTCTTCCGAGAGGTAAATTGGAAGTTGCTATTCAATCTATGATTGCATAAAGATGTGCATTCCTCTATTGTTGCATAGAATATGTCTTTCTCTGTTTTCGCATAGAACATACATTTTGTACTGTTGCATTTTGATGTTGTATAGAACATGCATTTGCTAATCTTGCATAGAATATGCATTTTGTGTTATTGATAGCACATGCAGTTTGTACTATTACGTTGAAGAAGCATTCCGACGTTGCATAGAACGTGTTCCGGTTTTCACTGCATAGAACATGCTCCCAATTATCATGCATAGAACATGCTGTTACGACATTTGCATAGAACATGCTTTGTTTATCTTGCGTAGAACATGCACTCATACTATGTTATGCTTGTTAAGTTTCTTATGCATGCACGATATTGTATGTACGGTTCATTCGGAGGAGCTCCAGGTGAGATCATTCATGTCTTTCGAACTCCCTGTTTTGATTAGAAGCATTTGGACGTGTTCTGAGGTCTATACCACACCCTATTTTGGTTAAAAGCATTTGGACGTGTTCTGATGTTTATCACCACTCCCTGTTTTGGTTAGAAGCATTTGGACGTGTTCCGATGTTTATACCACTCTTTGTTTTGGTTAAAAGCATTTGGACGTGTTCCGATGTTGACCACCATTCCCTGTTTTGGTTAAAAGCATTTGGACGTGTTCCAATGTTGACCACCATTCCCTGTTTTTGTTAAAAGCATTTGGACGTGTTCCGATGTTGAACACCACTCCCTGTTTTGGTTAAAAGCATTTGGACATGTTCCGATGTTGACCACCACTCCCTGATTGGTTAAAAGCATTTGAACGTGTTCTGATGTTGACCACCATACCCAGTTTTGGTTAAAAAGCTTTTGGACATGTTCCGATGTTTATTACCACTTCTTGTTTTGGTTACAAACGTTTGGATGCGTTCCGATGTTTATCACTGTTCCTTTCGGTTCAAAACAGTTAGCTACGTCTCGGTGTTCGTATCATCCCTTCTCTTCTTCTGCGTGCGACGCGTTAGGATCTTGCTTAACACCTTGGGTGCGCCTGACGGTTGTGTTAGTTTTTGCCTTTCCTGCGTGATGCGTAGTTAAGTTTGCATAATTTTCTTATATCCTTTCTGTATGAAATGTGGTTCGGTTTGTATTTACTTACTTCTTTCTATGTATGAGATTACTGTAGCATTTCTTTGCATAACATTTGCCTCTAGATGTTTCATTACAGCCTCATTGCATGGTCATAAGTTATGTTGTTGTATCGTGCATATCATTTGCATCTTGCCCCCAGAACTACACTGGTTTGATTCCTTGCAAAGGGATACGTAGGCAGCCTGTGGGCACAACCGTTCTTTGTTTTGCTTGTTTGTTTGTCTAAGTTTTCGGCCTCGTCAAAAATGGGTCGTCTCTGCGCTTTGACATTCACTCCCGTCATTTCATGACTTCTGAGTTTTGTCAAAGAGGGGCAACTGTAGATATCCCATTTTTGACCGTCCTCAATACTTAGACGTCATCATTTGTGCACTCGATGATTGTGTGTTTTTGTTCATTTTGAGTGCCCGAAGTCCTCGGCGGAACGCCCTGTCTTTGAGCCTTTGAACCTTGTTCTTTCTCTGCCTTGTTTTGGACCAAAACTTGGTGTCTGGACCTATTAGTGACCTATTGGCCACCCTCTAAGGTTGTCAGCCGTGGATGTGGGTTGTCAGCCGTGGATGTGGCTGGTTGACTGCTAGTGGTGGCCGATAGCCACCAGTCTCTTTTTCTAGATATTTCTGGATATTTGTTTGCAAACTATGCCAGCTATTGCTCATCCTCTTTCAGTACTGGAGCCTCTTCACGGAGAAACCGGGCCTGATTTAGAGTTGCAAGATAGAACAACATTTTCTGCTCTCATCTCTTAAACTCAGTGCCATTAAATTTTTTCCATGATTTATTAGAACTTAAACATGATTCTGGATAGGGACCAGAGTCATTGCAACAATTAGATTTGGAGTACTACTTTCAGCAGCCATAATATCTGATTACAAAAATCAGAAAAACCAATACAGAAATTAATTTTCTGGTTACTCAAACTAGAAAATAACTTATAACACAAAATAATTTTATTTTTCTTGTTATAAAAACTAGGAAAATAAAATACTATACAATAATTTTCGGTAAAACTACTACACAAATTAATATTCTGAAATTGTTAATGACTCAAGTATATTACTACTAGTTGTCAAAGAAAATAAACAGTATATTATACTATTTGTCAAACAGTATATGACTACTATTTGTATTTTCCAACCAGAATATCACTTTGTAAAAAGCACAAAAAATAAATACAATGAAGACACCAAACAATGTTTTGTCTTAAGATTGTTGGACAATCTTTACTGTATTTGAAAAATTAAAGAGAGGAGATAGCCTGTTTGATTACAAAAATCAAAACAGTATAAAAGATAAAATAAAATAGATTTTTATTTTGTTACAAAAACAAAATCAAAATCAAAATTTGATATAAATAAATAAATTGAAAGTAAAATAAATATTTACCTTATTTATTTGTCGAACAAATTTTTGATCAAGTCCAGTGTTTAATATTGTGTTCTTAAGACAGATTCGTCCCCTCCATGGTGCTTTCAGATTGTGGACGTCTATCTTCCAAGATAAAATGATCAACAACGAATAATAGCAGCATTACAAATTATTCGCACAACGAACACACTTTGTGTTTACGCTCTTTCTCACAGAAAAAGTAATACATCAAAATGCAGAGATTAATAGTAGCAGAGAAGAACGAAAATTGAATGCTAAATCCAAATGAAGGACTGCCTATTTCTAAATGGAAAGGTGGCTGTTCGGTTTGAATTAAACAGGTACCAAACCTATTTGAACAGGTACAAGACCTATTCGGTTTAAATCCAACAGATATGGCATTGTTTGGGTTTTGAATTTAAACAGATTTGAATCTGTGCAGACAGAATTTAAATAGATATAAATCTGTTTGGAACCTATACCAAAATTCTGAAGAGGTGCAAACAAATTTGAATCTTTTTTTTCCAATCAAAATTTGAAATTAAAACTAGACAAATTTTATTTTACAAAAAAATAAAATAAAATTCAAATGTTTTTTGTCCAAAAAAAATTAGTATTGAGCCTGACAAGCCCAACCTCACGCCACGCCCAGGCCCAGTCCAGCCGGACGGTGGCAGTGCGCTCGTGTTTATTTTTTGGTCCAATGGGTGTAGCATACTTTGCCCATAACCTCTTTATTCTACAAAATTGGGAGGCCCCTTGGGGACCTCCCCAAATTGCAAACTCAAGCCTTATAAACCCACAAAAGTTTTCCCACTAAACCAATGTGGGACAAGCCTTTAATTCAAACCTTCAAGGAATTTCCACAAAAACTCCATTTCCATGGAGCTCACTTTGGCGTCAATTTTTCATTCACCCGATAATGGTTTTAAGCAACCAAATATACTACGTGAATCACAACGCGACATAGAACGCGTTATCACTTGGACCCGCCAACTTTTGCACCTGGGTCCCACTTAAAAAATAGACCAAAATTGAGAAAAAAAAATCTGATTTTTCCAAAACCATTTCTAACATTCTCCATGGTTCGTTCTAGTTTTTCATAATGTAATTTGAGATTCTTGATTTGTTTACTATTTAGGTGTACTTTAAAAGGTAATTTGTGAAAAAATATAGGGTGTATTAAAAGTAAATTATAATTTTAAATAATTTAATATAAAGTACTAAGAAATTGGACGTACTGAATATTTTTAGAGTGCAAATAAAGTCTCCAATAAAATTAGTTTGTATCTGTAAAGTGACTTATTTTTTAGCCCATTTTTTCCCCTAGAGTGTGTTCGATTATCCCCTTTTTCATAGGAGGAAGAATTCAACTTATACTATTCTTTTTGCCTATTAAAATTATTAGAAGAATTCAAATTAAAATTGGGAGAGGCTTCTCTTCAATCCCTAATTGGATTAGAGGGTGTTGTTTGCCCATGGTGAACTCTACTATGGGCCTATCTCGATAATTCAAACTGTAAAACTCGTCGAATACATCATTTTTGTAAAAAAAAAAAAAAAATCACGTAATTTGATCATATTACATTTGTGTCAATAATTTATTTTTAAAATTATATTTGTTGACACAAATATGAACTATTCAAGTGCTATCGATATTCTGTCAAGAGGATTTTTTCCAATTGAGTCTAGTCTTATAATGCTGTTGTTAAAACTAACTAAGGGACTTAAAGTGGAGGTATTAAAGTGAAATTTTGTTAAAAGTATAGGGTTGCTAAGAATTAAAGTAAAGGAACTAAAGTATGACTTTGGTAAAAACCTAAGGGTGCTAGGTGTAATTAATATTAGAAAAAATTACAAAAAAAAAAAAAAAAAAAAAACTGCCCGGTTTACCTTTTCAACAAAATAAACCTTAGTTTTTTAATTTTATCAACTTAAAGTGTAATATTTTGATATATTTTCAATCTAAATCATTTTTCTATTTTTTTAAATAAAACTAATAGGAAATTGTATTTTAGCCATTAAACTCAATTTCTCGTTGAGTTTAATAATTAAAATACTCTTTTTTTTCTATCAATTTTACTTAACGAAAATAGATATATGATTTAAATTGAAAATAAATTAAAATATCAAAATTTAAATTGATAAAATTAAAAAATTATAATTATTATTTTGTTATAAGAACCAAACTCTGAGATTTTTTTTTTTAATTTTCCCTTAATATTATCACTTGGCCATTCTCGGTAAGTTTTCAAAACAATGTTATTTGAACGGTCCAATTACAATTTAACTCAAAATTTGAAAATTAATTAAGACAATTAAAATGTCAAATGGCAAAATAGAATTAAATGTAAAGGGTAATGCTCTAAAGTAAAATTTTTCCCCATCAAATTTATTCATCCTGTTTGATTTTCAGTTTTTAAAAATAATTTTTTGAATTTTGAATTCATATTTTTATATTTTAATTAATTTTTAAAATATTTTAATTTTTAAAAAATTTTTAGATTCACTTAATCTTAATATACTTAAAAAGTAAAAAATTTGTACAAAAACCTTTCAAAAAATTATTGAATACAACAAAATACAAAAATATATTGAATTTTTGTATTTTTATTTATATTTTTAGTATTTGGTAAATTTTTCTATAAAAAATTAAAAAAATATTATATTTTTAAGTGTATTTAAATTAGGTGTATTTAAAAAATAAAAAAATTACGTAATCTATTAAAAATTTCATTAAAAATAAAAAGAAATACAAAAACCAAAAATTCAATTTTCCGTAAACTATTAGATGTCTAGTATTTCATGATCAGTATGGTCCATCTGTGTTCTATGATAATAATTAACCTAGAAAATTTAGTAAGATTGATTTTATGAAAAAAAAATTAAGACAAGACTTAGGGTCTAGAGTTTTCTTCTTTTTTTTTTTTTTTTTTGAATCAACAAAATAAAAAAAAAATTAATGATGAATAATATTTTATTTTGCACCTTTTTTTTTCCCTTCATAACCTTCAAATTTGAAAAAAAAAAAAAAAAAAAAAAAAAAAAAAAAAAAAAAAAAATTAATAACAACACTATGAGGCATAAGCCTTGAGGTCCCAAATTGCACTCTTGGGCAACATCACATATAATTGGTAGAACAAACATTTCAGGTCTTGGTGAACCGTATCCAGTGTGAGAAGTGTAGGTTCGAATCATCGCCTGTGTGCAAGTCCGCGATTTACCGTTATATGATGGAGCGGCCTTGCTATGTAGCACCACCTAAGGGTAACTTCAAGGTCTCAGTTTCTTAGGGTCTAACTCTAGAAGTCACCCCTCTGTGATTAGGCCTTTTATACTGTATTTGAATCATAAATTTATAATGAGATTTTCTTTTAAAAAAATGAAAAAAAAAAGAAAAAAAGTTAACTT
Organism: Camellia japonica; assembly: GCA_030407325.1. NCBI lineage: Eukaryota > Viridiplantae > Streptophyta > Magnoliopsida > Ericales > Theaceae > Camellia > Camellia japonica. The sequence goes on along the minus strand of JAPPVO010000014.1, from coordinate 140,533,175 downwards.
ATATTTTGATAAGAGTATTGAGCCAGTTCAAGATTCAAGAACAATAAAGTAGCAATGCCTAGTTAGTTAGTATGTTAGAGAGTTTGTTCGTTTGTTATTTGTAACAGAGTTAGCCTAGTATTAATACTCATGTATTGCACTAATAGTTAGTTTAATCATAATCAGTTTCTTTTCATGGTATTAGAGCTTTTAAGCTCTAACGAGCAATATCTAAATGGCTTCTTCATCTTCATTCTCTTTGCCTTCAAATCTTGGCATTCTGATCTCAAATTTCACTTCACTCATTACAGTGAAGTTAGATTCAACAAATTTTCTTATATGGCGCAATCAAATGTAGAATATTCTGCGTGCTACAGATCTTCTTAGCTTTGTTAATGGTTCAATTTCCTGTCCAGATCCAGATGTTCTTGATTCTCAAGGCAAAAGCATACCTAATCCGGAGTTTGTGAAATGGAAAACAATTAATGCTCACATCTTTAGTTGCATCTTTGCAACACTGTCTCCTATGATCTATTCATCAATTCTTCAATTTCAACATTGCACACAGGTCTGGAATCATCTCGATAAGAGGTTTACTTCACTCTCCAGATCACACATTCATCCACTAAAGAATCAATTACAATCTAGTTTGAAGAAATCTCTCAAAATGGAAGAATATCTCAGTCTTATCAAAGATATTTTTGACAAACTTGCCCTAGCTTCAGCAAGTATTGACGATGAAGATTTGGTTCTTCTCACTTTAAATGGTCTTTCTGCCGAATATGATGCTTTTAAAACTACGATTCGAGCTCGAGCTGAAGTAATCACCATGGAGGATCTATGTTCTCTTCTATGTTATGAGGAAATTCATATTGATCACAAAGTTCAACAATCAGGTTCTGATCTCACTGTAGCCTACACTGCATTAAAAGGTTCTCTTTCTGACTCTTCTTATTCTAGAGGCCATTATGCTAATCATTGAGGCCGACATCAATTTCATCAATTTTGTGGTGGTTCTCGTGGTCGATCTAGAGATTATCATTCCAATCGCACTCGTGGAGGTCTCCAGAGTTCTTCCACTATTGTTGGTTGTCAGATTTGTGGAAAATTAGGACATACGGCTTTTGATTGTTGGTATCGTATGGATCCTAATTTTCAATCTCCAATTTATTCTTCTCTACTTTCCCCAATTTCTCAATCTAGAGGCTATTCTCGTGCTTATACTGCTACCACAACTTCACCACCACCTCTCTCATCTGCTTCCCCCTGGTATCTTGATTCTGGAGCAACAAATCATATCACCAACGATCTAGCAAATCTCAATGTCTATCAGCCATACACAGGTTCTAAACAGGTTACAGTTGGTAATGGTTCCACTTTACCTATTAAACACATTGGTAAGGGTTTACTTCCTACACCACAATATTCCTTTCTCTTAACTGATCTCCTTCATGTGCCTGCTACCTCTTCCAATTTTTGATCAGTTAATCAATTAATTAAAGATAATAATTGTGTCATCGCTTTTGATCATAACTCCTTCTTGATTCAGGACAAGACTACGAAATAGGTTCTTTTTAAAGGACCTAATCTTCATGGTCTTTATCATTTCACTCCACAGAGTTCCTCTTCTCCACCTTGTCATGCTTTTCATGCTGCTGGTGTCTCACAGTCTTCTTCCACTCCATCTTCTGCTTGAGTTTTTCTCTAGCATAGTCGACTTGGCCATCTTTCTTCATTGAAGTTTCAACATACTCTACCTTATCTGCCAGACACAATTACTCCTAAGACTCCTTTGTTTCAATGTACACATTGTAATGTTTCTAAGATGCATAGATTGCCCTTTAAACTTTCCAATTCCTCTGTTAATAAAGTGTTCTCCTTAGTCCGTAGTGATGTATGGAGGCCTTTTGAGCCATCTGTTTCAGGTTTCAAATTTTATGTTTTGTTTGTTGATGACTATAGCATATTTACTTGGTTGTTTCCTTTAGTTTACAAAAGTGAGGTGTTTTATGTGTTTTTATCTTTCAAAGCTTATGGTGAAACTCAGTTTACCACCAAGCTTCAAATTTTAAGAACTGACAATGGTATTGAATTTGTTAACAAGCAAATGGATAATTACCTCACTTCTCATGGCATCATTCATCAACTTAGTTGTCCTTACACACCAGCTCAAAATGGTGCAGCTGAAAGAAAGCATAGGCACCTTACAGAGACAGCTATCACTCTCCTTTATCAGTCCTCTCTTCCTTTAATTTACTGGTTTGATGTTTTTGCCACAGTTGTGTTTTTGATTAATAGGATGCCTAGCTCAGCTCTAGCTCACAAATCTCCATTTGAAGTTCTGTTTAAATCTGTCCCCGATTATTTTTTTTTCAATGTTTTTGGTTGTGAGTGTTTTCCTTGGCTCAAGCCTTACACCTCCAATAAGCTCCAGCCCTGATCTCAACCTTGTGTGTTTTGGGTCTATCATCCCTTAGTCAAAGGCTATAGGTGCTTAGACCCTCACTCTAGCAAGATTCATGTATCTAGGCATGTTCTCTTTAATGAGCATTGTTTTCCCTTCTCTGTTTCCTCCTCCTCCTCCTCCTCCTTTTCTCTTCCTACTATTTCTTCCTTTTTCTGGTCTCAATCTTCTCTACCTCCTTCTTTCCAGTTTATATTTTCCTCCTCTCCTACTCCAACTCTTTCACCTAGTTTCTGTGTCCCACCTACTTCTCATACTCCCTCTCCTTCTATTCCTATTGGTTTCATTTATATCAATCTTCCTCCTGTTCTTTCTATTGCTTCTGCTCCTTCTGTTCCTACTGTTGCCCCTGCACCTCTTGTTGCCTCTGCTCCTCCTGTTACTCTGTAACAACCCCAATCTATGATTAACGTTAATCTATGATTTAATATGCCTAATAAGTTATTAAGACCAGATTTTGAATTAATTCCATGTGTTGCATAATTTGTGATTTTATCTATTCATCGTAGACACATCTGTTTGAATTTCTATTTTGTTCTGTAAGTCGAAGGCCTTATCGGCATCCAATCACCAAATTGGCTTGATATATGTGCTATTTGGAATTTTTAGAACATTATGGTAGGCTCAATTGAAATTCGATTTGGAACAATTAAATTGGATTAATTTAATACCTATTTGATTAGTTTTAATAAACCAACATTAATGAAGCCTATATAAGGCACCTATTGCCTCCACTCATCTTTCTTTCCTTCATTCAACACACTCTTGAGCCTATACACACACACAACCGAGAGAGTGAGAGAAGGGGGAGAGATTGAAGTCAAGTTGAAGCCAAGCTAGCAAGAATTAGAGGAGTTGTGGAGAATTTAAGAAGTTACAACTTCAACACTTGTGAACTCAAGCCTCTAGGTAAGAATTTTATCCTTAAACCTTGAAATCTAGACTATAATGCATGAACTCAAGAGAATTATGTTGATTTATACAAGAATTGAGTTAGAACTTGGGAATTGTAAGTCATTCCATGCATGCATGTCTATATCATGAAGTTTTGAAGTTCTTTTCATGAGAAATCTCACATGCATGTTCATATTCATATTGTAATCTAAGAATTCACCATGTTTTTGAGTTGAATATTTCATTTGATCATGTTTTGGAAACTATGAACTCAAATTATGCATGCATGTCATATTTATGGCATGTTCCTACACTTCAAGTTGAATTTTGCACAATTAGCAAGCTATTGGGTCATGATTTCTTGAAATGATCTTTAATTCATGTTGTTTTAAGAGTTTCCATGTATTGTCTCAAGTTTTGGCCCAAAAAAATCAAGTTTTGGTGCTTAAAGATTAAGTTTTGAACTTGGAGATCAAATCTGGAAATTCCAGAATTTGCATCTACGCTCGAGCGTGAAATGCAAGCCCTCAGAAGTTCTTGTGTTTTGCAGCACGCTCGAGCGACAAAAGTCACGCTCGAGCGAGGGTCTGAGTCTCATGCTCGAGCGGGGATCGAGCATCCGTCGAGCGTGAAAAACAAGTAACCAGTACTTTTTCAAAGTTTGCAGACCGCTCGAGCGAAGGAAGTTACACTCGAGCGAACCCTCACATTTTGCATGTCCACTCGAGCGAGGAAAACCACGCTTAAGCATGGACCCTATTTTCAGCAAGTTTTGGAAAATGTTTTCAAATATATTTTTGCATCCTCATTCCATTCTAGGCATTCCTAGGCCATGATTAAGACACCATAATGAGGTTAATAAAGTATAAACACACCAAACCAAGAAAGGACTAAGTTATCATTTCCGGGTGTGTAATTCAGTATACGTTCATTCTGTAACTATGTAGATCATGCGCCACAAGGAAGTTGAATTGTCTAGTTGTGGCATCTGTTATCTGCGAGTAATAACTTGTTAAAGTTATGTTCAAGTTAAATTATTTTCGGTATATAAAATAAGATCTGTTGAATGGAATGTCCTGTTTTATACTATGAATGATTGTCCAACCATAACAAGCATTTATGACATTATGCTATGATTCAAGTATGTTACAAATGACATTATGCTATGATTCAAGTATGTTACAAGTTCCAGGTACCGGAGGTTCCTTATGGAACTGACAAGCTATCTGTACCCGGCTGGAGGTTCCTAAGTGGAACTGACAAGTTTACAAATTCCCAGTCTGGAGGTTTCTTTATGGAATTGACAAGTTATCCTTACCCGACTAGAGGTTCTTCTATAGAACTGACAAGTATGATTTATGATACTCTGTATATGATCTGTTAGCGCTAACTGATGCACTATGCAAGACTAAACATGAACTCTGATTTTTGTATACATGTTCAGAATAAGAATACGGATGTGAACTTTGGATTCAGACAAGGTTATGGGACATCATTCATTTACCCTTTTACTCGGTTATTATTCACTGGGCCTCCGCTTACTAGTTATTTATTTATGTATGTAGGTGAGCAGGCTCGTGATCAGGCTTAAGATGATACCTGAAGCATTTTTGTGTTTGTCAGCCACCTTTTGCGCCTCTCGAGGAGGTTACAGATCAAGTCATGTCTTGTAGCTGTGTTAATATGAATGTATAAGACTGTTTCTTTTGCTCTATGAACAAGTTTTCCTTTTATATGTACATGAGGTGACATGTAAATACTGCACCTATGACGTCATTCGTATGTTTATAAAAGTTAAGATTATTAGTTCCATGTATGTCTACACAGCTCGATGGACTATGTATATTTTTTTTTTCTTTTATGTATTTACTTCTACAGCCCCTAATTACAAGTATAATTGCTAAGAGGCCTTCGGTAATCCAAGGATTACTGACCGGTTACGACGCTAAACCTATAAGGGTGGGTTTGGGTTGTGACATGCTCCCTCTCATCCTATGGTTACCCGTAATAAGTCTCACAAACCCTCTTGTTTCATTGCTGCTTCTCTCTTCTCCACTGAACTTGTTACCACTCCAGAGGCCTTACAGTTTTCTGTTTGGTTAGCAGCCATGACTGAAAAGTTTTAAGCTCTTCAGAGGCAATCCACCTGGGATTTGGTTTCTCTTCCTCCATCCAAATCTGCAATAGGCTGCAAATGGGTTTTCAGGATCAAGAAAAATTCTGATGGAAGTATTGCTAGATATAAAGCTAGGTTGGTTGCCAAAGGTTATCTCCAGCAAGAAGGCATAGACTATCATGCAACTTTTAGACATGTTGATAAACAGCCCACCATTCGCATTCTCTTATGTCTGGCTCTTCAATTCAACTGGCCCATTAAACAACTTGACATCTCTAATGCCTTTTACATGGAGTTCTTGAAGAGGAGGTCTACATGACACAACCTCAAGGTTTCATTAATTCTCAATTCCCTCATCATGTGTGCAAGCTTAAGAAGGCTTTATATGGCCTCAAACAAGCTCCTCGAGCTCGGTATTCTACTTTCTCCTCTTTTCTTATTTCTCAAGGCTTCCATAACAGTCATTCTGATTCCTCCCTCTTTATTAAAAAGAGTCAGTCTAGCATTACTGTTCTCTTGATTTTTGTTGATGACATTCTTCTTACTGCGAGTGATTCTCGCATTATAGCTGATTTGGTTCATCATATGCATGAGGTTTTTTCTATGAAAAAGCTTGGTCCTGTTAGCTACTTTCTTGGTGTTTTTGTTCAGCACCATGCCTCAGGTTTTTTCTTATCTCAGCACAAGTATGCTAGTGATTTACTAGTTAAAGTTGGCCTGGTTGACTGCAAACCCTATGCCACTCATGTTGCTCTTAAGCCCTCTTCTTCTCTTGGTGATACTCTTTCCTTTACTGAACCTGAATTATATAGGAGTGTGGTTGGTGCCCTTCAGTATCTCACAATTACCCGACCAGATCTGTCCTTTGCTGTCAACATATGAATTCTCCTACTGTGGCCCATTTTGTAGCTGTCAAAAGGATTCTTAGATATGTCAAAGGCACTTTAGCTCATGGTCTCACCTTTAGTCCTGGTCCATTTACTCTTCATGCCTATATAGATTCAAACTGGGCTAGTGACAATATAGATAGGAGGTCTACCTTTGGGTTTTGTATCTTTCTTGGTTCCAACCTCATTTTCTGGTCTGCCAAAAAGCAGCCTACAATTTCTCGTTCATCCACTGAACCTGAATATAGGTCCATGGCTAACACTGCTGCAGAAATGTGTTGGCTTCTTGGCTAATTTTTCTATTTCTCTTTCCTCTATTCTACTTTTATGGTGTGATAACATCTCTGTGATGTCTCTTGCTTCAAACCCAATTTTTCACTCCAGGTCCAAGCAAATAGAAATCGACTGTCACTTTATTCGAGAAAGGGTTGCTTCCAAGCAAATTGAACTTCGTTATATTCCCACCACAGATCAGTTGGCAGATCTCTTCACCAAGGCTTTGACTTCTTCTCAGTTTCATTATCTCACAGACAAGTTTCAAGTACTACCCCGCCCTCTTAGCTTGAGGGGGGATGATAAGAGTATTGAGCCAGTTCAAGATTCAAGATTCAGTTGTAACAATAAAGTAGCAATGCCTAGTTAGTTAGTGTGTTAGAGAGTTTGTTAGTTTGTTATCTGTAACAGAGTTAGCCTAGTATTAATACTCATGTATTGCACTAATAGTTAGTTTAATCAGAATCAGTTTCTTTTCATATTTCATTTAAATTTCTCACTTTTTTCACATTTTCATGTCACATTTCTATGCAAATTCATAACCCAAATATAGTTTAAAGAGTACTTTACACCACACACAAAAGAGGCAAATAACAATAACCAAAACCTACATGTAGCATTGAAAAATTATAAGCATCCATTGGAAATGCTTCACAAGGACTTGAGGGAGAGAGTTCCAAATTAGTAATGCCTAAAATGGTGAAATGGGTTAGGTCCACCAGGACTCACTCTTTGAGGCTGCTCATACTTGCTTTTGTAATTTGTTTCCATTGTTTTGAATTGAAACTCAAATGCTTCGCTTGCAATCCCAATTGGCTTGAGAGAGCGACTCTCAGTTCTTGCAGATGATAGCAAAACCAAGATGAGGCACATTAGAAACTTCAAGCATGTCATCATCCTTCCAAAGTATTGAATGCAAGTGGTTGAAGCCTAGAAGAGTTTGGTATTTATAATAGACCTCCGTGGTCATACTTTTCTCTTAGGGGTGTTTGTTTAGTAGGATAGATTCGTAAGATTAGACTACATATCATTTGTGGAATAACTTAATCCCATAGGGTGTGTGGGGGTAGAAATGAGCTTATTTAACCGACTTCTAAATTAACTAGTTAAATAACAAAATTGACCCTCAAGGATATAATTATTTTTTTTTTTTTTTCAATTTACTACAACAACCAACGTTCATTTAAAATTGGATTAAAAATGCCACATTAGCAGCCACATGGCGCTATGTGGCATAAATTACATAGTAAACTACATTTTGCTTCTCAGTTTTTTTTTTAAATTTTTGTCCCTGACATTTTTTATTTTTCTCAATTTTGTCCAACATTCAATTAACGTTTATTCAAACTCGGACAAAAAATTCCATATTGGCAGTCTTGGGCACAATGTACCATAATACAACATTATTATACAAATTTTTATTCAACCCAAACGCTGAACACATAATCCATTAGTCCAAAAAAAAAAAAAACAAAAACAAAAACAAAAAACAAAATATTTGAGCAACGAAATTGAACATTTAGTAATGAATTACTATCTTTTGGGACCAATTTTTTTTGTCTTAATAATAAACGTTTTTTGCACCAAGTTATTTTGTCTCTAAAAATGTATTTACAAAATTTTGTCACTAATTTTTTTTTTTTTTTTTTACCTTTTCGAGACGACATTTTAACAACAATTCTCATGACAACAAGAATTGGTCGCCAAATAGTTTTTGTAACAAAACTTCACTTTTACGGACAAAAAAGTATAGTTCCTAAAATCCTTATATGTTTGTTGAATATCTAGTTTGCAAAAAAAAAAAAAAAAAAAAAATTTGTCTTCAAGCTAGAGGTGTGCAGTGAAGTAAAATATGATTTGTAGATAGTGGGAGAAAGTATTAACTTCATGGCATGAACACAAGGGCTGTTTTATTTCTTTGAGTAGAATCTGCATCACCAAAGACGATATTGTAAGATTGGATAAACATTAATCAAATCATGACATGGGTTGTAAAGTGCAGCATCAAGACATGAATATTGACAATTTGACGATGACAACTTACATGTGTGGAAAGAAATTTACAGCAAAGAATGATGTATCTGACGATCAAAACATGAAAATCCATTGGCTTTGACAGCTTGGTTGCTCATCACCATCCAATTCATCAATATGATATATATATATAAATATATATAAATATTTATGCTTTGTTCTGATCTGATCCATTGACATCACATCACATATGATATATATGGATAAGCTGATATAAAGTAGAAATTAAAGCTTCTTTTTAGTGTGTAATTAATTAAATTTGCAAAATAGAAAGTGATTATACTTTTAAAAACTAACTTCCATTGACTAGCCATGAGATAAGCTCCACAAAACTGCCAGGCTATACTGATTCATAAATCACCAATATAAAAAAAAATGATAGATTTTGAAACAAAGATTAATAAAAAAAGTCACTATTGATTTGCTATTACATCCTCGGAGTCACTCATGCATGGCCTTACGTATCATTGTTTTATTGGCAAGGCATCTTCAAAAAGTTAAACATTAGGACAGCAATATGCTCATCTCATGGCATGGCTTGATAATGGGTTTTTGTCTTTTTGATATTGATAGAATTTTGATATACTGATTGGAATGAAAATCACATACAATTTAGTTAATTCATAATATCTTTTGATTCATAGTCAATATAGCTAGTTTACAGACTAATTCGGTTGTTATAAAGTCTCTTTTTTTTATTCCTTTTTTTTTTAACAATAAATTATTTTAAAAAAATTTACATTGCGACAACGGATTGCCAATATATATCACTCGATATATATTACAAGAATTTTCACTTTTGGCGACTAAATTTTTTGTCGCCAAAAGTCAATTTTTAGTCGCCAATGGCTTTTGGCGACTAAATTATTTGGTCGTAGCATTAGTCGCTGAAGAATTGTCGGGAAAGGTAATTGGCCACTAAAATTATTTTAGTAGCCAAATGTATTCAATTGCCGACTAAATTTTTAGTCACCAAAATGTTGGAAATAAAATTAAATAGCACATTTTCGGCTACTAAAGGTTTAGTCGCCTAAAGTGTCATATTTTTTGCTACTAAAATTTTAGTCGGCAAATAGTTTGTATTTTGCCTACTAATATTTTAGTCGGCAAAAGTATTATGTTTTTGGCTACTAAAGTGTTATGTTTTTTGCTACTAAAATTTTAGTCGGCAAATAGTTTGTGTTTTGGCAGCTAATATTTTAGTCGGCAAAAGTGTTATATTTTTTGCTACTAAATTTTTAGTCGGCAAAAGTTTTTTTATTCGTCAGCTTTTGATTTTAGCTACGAAATATTTTAGTCGCCAAAAGTTTTATTTATTTATTTTTTTGCTACAAAATGTTTAGTTGCCAAATGTTTGATTTTTTTTTTTTTGGCTACAAAACTTTTGGTCGCCAAATGTTTGATTTTTCTTTTGGCTACAAAACTTTTAGTCGCTAAATGTTTGATTTTATTTTATTTTTTTGCTACAAAATTTTTAGTTTGCCAAACTATATTCCCAATTTGTTTTTAACTACTAATTATTTAATCGCCAAAAACATGATCTTATGTTTTATCGCAAAATTATAATTTCTCCACAACCTGTCTATATTCCATGCAACCTGTAATACATGTATAAACAAAATAATATGTATACTATCAATCATTCCACAATCTGCATCCGTATACAAAAAATGAATAACTTCAAATGTCAAAGTCCATACAATCCAACTATTATCCAAACTAAAATAATAATTCCATACAAACTATAGAATCATACAAAAATCAAACCCCTCCGTATACAAAAAAATACATTCACAAGAGCCGAGGAAGACATAGTTAGCAGGATTATACAAAAGTGTTAAGTGTCCTCCATAAACAAAAATGTAGACCACAAGTCCACGCCAAAAGCCATCTACAAAAAATTAAAAAAACAATTGCATCCATTATAAAATATCAATTCATTCAGACATAGCAAAAAGATTGTAATAACATGCATTTAAGGTAGAACAATATATAAAAACATTTTTTCGAAATACAATCATATGTATGTATTATGAGATTTATTTCAAACTTGATTTCAATTTACAAATAATACAATTTTTAGGAGCATACTTCTTCATAAAATAAATTTTTATGAGCAAAATGTTTTGGTGGTAAATTTATTTTAACTCTTCTTCATTCTCATTTTCCTAATCAAAGTAAAATGATTGAGTAATCTGCAGGGTTATCTCCATAACCATATCATGCTTTCTTCATACGTTTACCACCCAAATGACCACCGTGTACGATAAAACAATGGCATCATTTACAATGAAAATGTTGAACATTTATTGGATGTCAAACTCTTACTTTTTCGAATAAGTGTAACATGCCCGGGGGGTACCCGCACACGTTAAACAGTTCGGACTCCCGAGATCTCTTTGACCTAGTCTCACGAGTGCAATGTGAAACATAGATGAGAGTCCAGATTTGGAAACTTTTATTAAAAAAAATCCATTTTATTGCAATTTTGTCAAAAATGGACTGCGTCATCAGATCTCAGAGTCGCCACCTAATATTTTGGGAAATTAGGAAACCCATGACTCGGTGCAAGGCCACTGTTCGTCGTAACCAAGGATGCTTGGCTCGGAACCTTAGGTATGAGAGGGGAAGGTCAATAATGAGCACCCCCGCTCACCCGATCAAAAGATCGGCATCTACTAAACCATGATATGACTTTTTATTTTCTTTTATATGTTCATGTTCTGATTATTTTAGTAAATCCTAAAATTTACTATGTGAAGCATACAAGTATAGACTAGTTTGCTCAAATTGGAACAATTCAACTTCATGTTTGTTTTCCGAAAAGGGTTCAAATTTGCCACTTGACAAAGTAGGCTTAAAATTTGTGAATTTGCCACTGCAAAGTGGGCTTAAAACGTACATTTATTGAATTATTCCAATTTAAACAACAAGCCTTCATCCACAGGCATTCATACAGTTATATCAAGTAAGCAAGTAGCCTCATGGTAGGATACTGACACATAGTAAGAAAAACACACACAAATGGGATGCTAAAGTATAAAAACTCACAGATTGACCGACATCCCTCGAACAACTACAAAACAAAATTAGTAAAATATGCATGATCTTATATACAAATTTCTAATGCAATTCACACATGAGATCCAACCTAGGATTCGGCTTCTACAATATGGCATGTGAATCATCTCAAAAACACAGGGTAGCACATAGAATCACATAAGAATTGATAAAATCCACAAATAGGAATTTAGCCGAATCTTAATGCATGAGACGTGAATGTAAAACATGGATATGCATGGCATGCTAGATATATACGTATGTACATGTAGGGAAAGCGATTAAAGAATCGGATAGATAAGAAGCGGGGTGGGGAGATTATACAACACTTTAAATATTACATATCCAAATAAGGGAGAGAGAAGAGAATAATAACAAAATAAAATAAAACCTCACAAAACACTCAAAATAAAAATAAAAATAAAACAAAGAACTTCATCTCTGACACAAAGATCCATACGTCTTCAATCTCTTAGGCCTGCACACCTCAGCCCATGTCAATTCATCTTCAATGGAGGGCCCCACCTCACTAAACATCAACGTATGATCTCAAATGATTTTATAATTCCACACTAGCAAAGAATTTGCCTAAATTCATATAACCAGCCCATGTAGCCAAACTCAATACCAGCCCATGATTTAATAAAATTACAGTGGGCCCATTCACCCCATTTGCCACTCAACAGCATATATGATAATATGATTCACCCCATTTGCCACTCAACAGCATATACAATAATATGCGCAAACCTCAAACCTTCCAAATGAGATTGATCCAGAATGTAATGAATCTGCCTAAAAACTAAATGGTTCTTCGATTTCACCAGCCATGACCAGACAACTCGAGAGCTTCAATTGCACATTCCTCAATTATTTGCAACAAATCAACATTCCAGACCACCCACTCCAACACACAATCAATCACCAAAAACACTTCTCCAAACAATGAAACTACAAAAATTCTAACCAATTAGCAGCACATCATCAACAACTCCATTGTAGCCTCCATCACACAACACTGCTATAAATCATCCATAGAGAGAAAGAGAGAGAGAGAGAGAGAGAGAGAGAGACTGGTTCGGTGGTGCTCATCAAAGAGAGCGTGAGAGAGTGAGCCTCAGATAGTGTGTGTTGTCTCCCTCATCTTTCCCGTGTGTGTTCTTTTTAGAGAGAGAGGGCGAGAGAGAGAGGAGAGCTGGGTTTGGTGTCTCAATCTGCATGTGCTGTCTGTCTTCCTGTCCGCATGTGTGTGCGTGTGGGTGTAGCCGTGTGCATGTGAGCTTGGGTGGTGCTGGGTGTGCCGTGTATCAGTGACAGTGTGTTAGGTGTGTATCAGTGGGTCTCAAGAGAGAGAGATGGGTGGGTTAGAGAGAGAGAGAGAGCCCGTGTATGTGCCCTTCTGTACCTGTCTTGTGTGCATGTGCCGTGTGTGTATATCAGAGAGTGTGTGCATGTGTATGCATGTGAATGTTGTGGGTTTGCCGAGAGAGAGAGAGGGAGAGCTGGGTTTTGTTTTTTTTTTGGCCGAGAGAGAGAGAGGTGTGCTGGGTTTGTTGTTTATCTGTCGTGTCTGTGGCTGTGGAGAATGGAGCTGGGTGTGTGTGTATCAGCCTCATGCCTAGAGTGAGAGAGAGAGATGTGTCGTGTGTGTCTCTCAGTTGTGTGTGTGTGTATCAGTGCATGTGTGTGTTGTGTCTGTGCTGCCGTGTGTGGTGTGGTGGTGCTGGGTGTGCATCATTCAAGAGAGCCGTGAGGGAGGGAGAGAGCCCTGAGAGAGAGAGAGTTTGAGTGGGTTTGGTCTCTCGGTTTTAAAGAGAGAGAAAGAGAAGTGGGTGACAGTGTATGGAGGGTGTGTGTATGCAAGCCCCACACCCATGTATATATGCTTTTTTGTGTTATATCCGAGAGAGAGAGACTGTGTGTTAAGAGAGAGAGGGAGAAATAGAGAGAGGTTGATGCCGAGGGGCCCAGTGTAGCGTCTCTCTATTTTTTTATGCTCCACGCGAGATGCTTTCCATCGAAAGCTAGAGAAAACTGTCTATGTTTTGTTGTCCTCTTTAGAAGAGAGAGAGATGATATATATTATTTATGCAACACTCCCACAAAACTTCCCACTCATTCTTTCTTTTTCTTTTTTTTTTATTTTCTAAACCACCCCACTCTCAAATAATTTTCCACCGAATCCTCTCATTTCTTTCATGCTTTCTAATATTCTCAAACACAGCTCATCTCTCCACCGAATATAATCATCATCATTCCTCCACAAAATTTGTTTAACTTCTCCCCAAAAATACCATGATAATACTCTATTATATATATTTTTTATTTTTCTTATTTTCTATTTTTTTTTGTTTTGTTATTGTCATTTCATTTTTTTTCTTTTATATTTATCAATATAAAACACACCTAAAACAAATATACAAACATATAAATTTATATAAAAAATATAAAATTATAAAATACTATAAATTAATAAAATATTAGTGATGGCCAACATGGGTGAGGTTTGGAATTAAAGCTTCAATTTGATTTTTCGGCTGAGGAATTCATAAAGTGGCATATTCCAAATTTCATCATGGGGTGGTCAAAAGAAAGTGCCCAAGTCTTAGGGCCGGTCAAAATGGGGTGTCTACAGTTGCCCCTCTTTGACAGAGCTCGAAGTCATTTCATGACGTGAGTGAATGTCAAAGCCCGAAGATGACCCTTTTGACAAGGCCATAAGACTTGGGCAAACAAACAAGATACAAATGTAAGTGGTTGAAGCCGAAGGTTGCCTACGTATCCCTTTACCAGGAATTAAACCAGTGTAGTTCAGGGGCAAGATGCTAATGATATGCAGGAAGATTGTGAGAACGGGACTTATACGCTACGCGAAGCCGATTATTTTTGAAAACCTTATGATCATGCAAGAGAGGAAAGACCTCAACCAAGAGAAATCAACATCCTAACACGTGTCACGCGAAATGAGGAAAGATGGTGTAAACAACTGGCGCACCTGATGTTTTTAACCGAGTGAATCAACAATCTAACGCGTTTCACGCGAAAGGAGGAAGGATGGTGTAAACATCAGGCGCACCTGATGTTTTTAACCGAATACATCAACAACCTAACGTGTTTCACGCGAAAGGAGGAAGGATGGTGTAAACATCAGGCGCACCTGATGTTTTTAACCGAGTACATCAACAACCTAACGTGTTTCACGTGAAAGGAGGAAGGATGGTGTAAACATCAGGCGCACTTGATGTTTTTAACCGATTTGGGTGGTGTAAATAGACAGGTGCACCTGCTGTTTTAACCGATTTGCAATCCAAACGCGTTTCACGTGAGAGGAGGAGGGGTGGTCTAAACAGACAGGCGCACCTGACTGTTTTTAACCGATTTGCAATCCAAACGCGTTTCACGCGATAGGAGGAAGGGTGGTGTAAACAGACAGGTGCACCTGACTATTTTTAACCGATTTGCAATCCAAACGCGTTTCACGCGAGAGGAGGAAGGGTGGTGTAAACAGACAGGCGCACCTGACTGTTTTTAATCGATTTGCAATCCAAACGCGTTTCACGCGAGAGGAGGAAGGATGGTGTAAACAGACAGGCGCACCTGACTGTTTTTAGCCGATTTGCAATCCAAACGCGTTTCACGCAAGAGGAGGAAGGATGGTGTAAACAGACATGCGCACCTAACTGTTTTTAACCGATTTGCAATCCAAACGCGTTTCACGCGAGAGGAGGAAGGGTGGTGCAAACAGACAGGCGCACCTGCCATTGTTAACCGATTTGCAATCCAAACGCGTTTCACACGAGAGAAGGAAGGGTGGTGTAAACAGACAGGCGCACTTGACTGTTTTTAACCGATTTTCAATCCAAACGCGTTTCACGCGAGAGGAGGAAGGGTGGTGTAAACAGACAAGCGCGCCTGCTGTTGTTAACCGATTTGCAATCCAAACGCGTTTCACGCGAGAGGAGGAAGGGTCGTGTAAACAGACAGGCGCACCTGACTGTTTTTAACCGATTTGCAATCCAAACGCGTTTCACGCGAGAGGAGGAAAGGTGGTGTAAACAGACAGGCGCACCTGACTGTTTTTAACCGATTTGCAATCCAAACGCATTTTACGTAAAAGGAGGAAGGATGGTGTAAACAGACAAGCGCATCTGACTGTTTTTAACTGATTTGCAATCCAAACGCGTTTCACGCGAGAGGAGGATGAGCGGTGTAAACAGACAGGCGCACCTGCTATTGTTAACCGATTTGCATTCCAAACACGTTTCACGCGAGAGGAGGAAGGGTGGTGTAAACAGACAGGCGCACCTGACTGTTTTTTAACCGAGGTGGTGTAAACAGACAGGCGCACTTGACTGTATTTTAACCGGGGTGGTGCAAATAGACAGGCGCACCTGACTGTATTTTAACTGAGGTGTTATAAACAGACAGGCGCACCTGACTGTATTTTAACCGAGGTGGTGTAAACAGACAGGCTCACCTGACTGTATTTTAACCGAGGTGGTGTAAATAGACAGGCGCACCTGACTGTATTTTAACCGAGGTGGTGTAAACAGACAGGCGCACCTGACTGTATTTTAACTGGGGTGGTGTAAATAGACAGGCACACCTGACTGTATTTTAACCGGGGTGGTGTAAACAGACAGGCGCACCTGACTGTATTTTAACCGGGGTGGTCTAAACAGACAGGCGCACCTGACTGTTTTTAACCGATTTGGGTGGTGTGAACAGACAGGCGCACCTGCTGTTTTTAACCGATTTGGGTGGTGTGAACAGACAGGCGCACCTGCTGTTGTTAACCGATTTGCAATCCTAACGCGTCTCACGCGAAAGGAGAGGGGATGGTGTAAACAGACAAGCGCACTTGCTGTTTTTAACCGGGGTGGTGTGAACAGACAGGCGCACCTGCTGTTGTTAACCGATTTTGATAATTGGACTTATACGCTACGCGAAGCCGGTTTGATAATTGGACTTACATGCTACGCGAAGCCGGTTTGATGATTAGACTTATACACTACGCGAAGCCGGTTTGATGATTGGACTTATACGCTACGCGAAGCTGGTTTGATGATTGGACTTACACGCTACGCGAAGCCGGTTTGATGATTGGACTTATACACTACGCAAAGCCGGTTTGATGATTGGACTTATACACTACGCGAAGCCGGTTTGATAATTGGACTTACACGCTACGCGAAGCCGGTTTGATAATTGGACTTACACGCTACGCGAAGCCGGTTTGATAATTGGACTTACACGCTACGCGAAGCCAATTTGGGTAATTGGACTTACACGCTACGTGAAGCCGGTTTGATAATTGGACTTACACGCTACGCGAAGCCGATTTGATGATTGGACTTACACGCTACGCGAAGCCGATTTGGGTAATTCATGATTTGTGCAATGCAATGCAATGTCATGGAGTGATGATAAAGCTATGAAGATGGCAACAAGAGTGGCAAACTTTGTGTAAAACACATAAAGCAAGCCACATTTCTACCTGGCTATGTTTGCAACTTTCCCTATTCTCCAACAGGGTGACAGACTAGGTTGGTTCAGTTTCCAGAGTTGAGGCGCATACAAGCTATCTCAACCTATGGGGCTGCCATACAGATTTCAAGCCGGGGATACACCCTTGGGTATTTAAACCAGACTTTAGTCTCGGAAATCCCGAACCTTTTGCGTTCTAGGCATCGCCATTCGAACTCTAGTTTCCACCGTCTCAATTGATCTCCTAGGAACTCATTACAAACATAGTCAGGTGACTTATACCAGACCGATTGAAGTCGTTCGGGCACGACAAACACCAAAGGAATTGCACCTTTAGAGGATTTAAGGTCTCCTAGACCGAGAGTGCACAAGACAGTGTGAGTGAGGTGCACAAAACGGTGTGATGTAGGATGCACAAAATAGTGCGATACAAAGTAAATGCACAAAACAGTGCAAATGTGGGTGAATGAACGCACAAAACAGTGCTTTATGAGTGCACAAGATAGTGTGATGTGGGTGAATGCGCAGGATAGCGCAATGCAGGTGCACAAGACAGTGCAAGTGAGGGTGCACAAGATAGTGCGATGCACAAGATAGCGCGATTGAATTTGAATTGCACAAGTCAGTGCGATGGAAGTGAAATTGCACAAGACAGTGCGATGGAAGTGAAATTGTGCGGTAGCTGCTTTATTGTGCGATAGATGCACAGAATGTAAGGAGGAATTGTATGTTCGAACCAAATACCGTATACATATACCATGTACAGAAAAAATACATACAAATACGGTAATATACACAAACATGTATATACGGTATACATATATTCATATATAGACAAAAATACACACAGATATGTACATACGGTATACATATATACATATACATATATACAGATATATACATAGACATATACAGTATATATACAGGTATATACGACACAGACATATACGGACCTATACACAAACATATACGGATATATACACAGATGGGGAATATTTCGTTTGCAACCGTCAGCGGGAAGATGCCGTTACTGAGAAGGCATATTCCGTTTGCTGACGTCAGCACACGTACGCAAAACACGCAAAAAGAAAGGAAAAACACAAAATGCATGGATGTGGGGATACGGGGTTTCGAACCCCTGACCTTCGGCCTGGTCTTCGAGTCCTCGACCACTGAACCACGCCACTCTTGTGACAAGATATGCAAACAAATATATATATATACGAGACATATATGCACAAAATCAAAACAATACCAAAAGAAACACTCGATGTGGGGTTCGAACCCCTTACCTCAGGCTCAGCCTCTCACTCTTCAACCACTGGGCCAAACCACTGAACCCAAGCCACACCTGTGACCCAAATGTTCAAACAAATATATATATATATATATATAAGACATATTTATACATAAAACGAAAACAAAACAAAAGAAACACTCAATGTAGGGTTCGAACCCCTGACCTCGGGCTTAGGCTTTTCGAATCCTCAACCCACTGGGCCAAACCACTGAACCCAAGCCATACCTGTGACCCAAATGTTCAAACAAATATATATAATACATAGATATACAATACATATACATATATATATATATACAACTCTCCTGCCTCTCTTTCTGTTTTTTGTCTTACTCTCTCTTTCTTCATCTTCTTCGAGCGCTGTGTCTGGCGCGCGATTTCAACAATCGCGGCGCCTGATCGACAGGCTATCCAATCCTGCCCCGATTGTCAATGATCGTCTCGAGCCTTCCTCCCTCTTTGTCTTCTTCTTTGGCTTCATCCTCTTTTTAAGTTGAGCCCTGCGAAAGAGAGAGGCAGAGCAAAAGCCTGCAAACTTTCTCTGCCACCACTTTGCAACCTCTTTCTTTTGCATTACTCTTCTCTGCCATGGCCTCTTCACAATGTTCTCTCACTTTTTTTCCAGACCTGAACAAGTCCACGATAGAGATGACCAATTCTGACTCCCCTGAACCTCAACCACGGGCTCCTCCTCCTTTCCCTGTTTTCAACTTTCCAGCGATGTCAGTTGAACAAATCATGGCGGCACAGTCTAACATCGAAGCAAACTCGTATACGCTGAGGTCATGTGTGGAGAATGTGACAGCGGTCTCCAACTTGCCCCGTCGACTGCAAAATAGGACGTGTGAAGTACATCAGTTAAATACACAACTTTCCCTCCTTCAACGTATGTACAAAGACGCTCGGGTAGAAATTGGTGGGCTAAAAAAGCAGAACAAAGAGCTGAAACGACTGACGACCTCCGTGACTCGATTCAGAGTTTCTTCGCATAACCAATTTGATGGCCGGCGAGGAATAATCTCCTTTGGAAGCTCTGCCAAGGCCGAGGCGGAGTCTTCAAAAGCTTCGAAGGAGTAAAAATGAAGCGAGGCAACTGATGGTAAAGTTAGGCAATGAAGCTGTGTGCAAATGAAGCCCGTTGTAATCTTCGTCGCCGAGCTGCTGCCGAAAAACTGAGAAAATGCTACTCTCTCTTTTTGCTTTTTTTTTTGTTTGTTTGTTTTTTTGTTTGTTTTTTTTTGTTTTTTGTTTTTTGTTTTTTGTTTTTTGTTTTTTGTTTTTTGTTTTTTGTTTTTTGTTTTTTGTTTTTTTGGAGTCTCTATAATCGGGGATGTCCTCCCCTGACTGCAATAAAATCAGTTTAGTTTTTGCATATCAATGGCGTGACTAGTATATCACTTTGAACTTGAAAACATTTTTGTTTGATTGAATGTGAGAATGATTGAATTTTGAACTCTGAATTAGACATTGATTCTATATTGACCAGAATCAAAGAATGACTTAACGAAAGAAAAACAAAGCAAAACGATCCAAACATACTTATATACACTGACTGGTATGAAAGAAACTTAAAAAAGAACAACAAGACTCTGAAACACAACCATTGAGCCTAAGCGATTCTGCAGTTTGTCATGATGGGTTGAAATTGAAACTAATGGGCCGACCAAAAAGTTGGCCGACGAACTCATGATCTAGCCAAAGAGTTGGCCAACGAACTCATGACTCAAGTGGTGGAGAAGATAGAATCTCCAACTCGACTATGCCCCTAATTCATTGCCTTGATTTTTTTTTCCTCTTGATTTTTTTTTTTTGTAAAAATGTTTTGATCAACATGAGAGTTAGATTAGCACACTTATTCTATTTTCTGTTTTGAAATCATGTAAGCTAAACTGTGAGCACTGAAAATTTTCTCTTTTCAAATCCAAAGAATGGTCAAAGTTTTGCAAAAATGGAACAATTTTCGAGAAAAATTAGTCAGCTTCATTCAAATTAATCAAAACCTATTTTTGCAAATGGCCACTACTCAACTAACATGGAATCAACCATTGGGGTGCATAGTCCTAAGCCAGATAATCAATGGTAATAACTGAACCAAGCCAATATGAACCGAATGAAGCCGAGAACTGAACCGAATTGAACTGAGCTGAACCAAATCGAACCAGAGCCAAAATTAATCGAACCAACTAAATCGACCAGACCGAAGACAAACCAAGAAAATGTAGATAGGACAACCAAGTCGACTAAAGATACACCAATCAAACATGGACGAACTGAATGAGTTGAAAAATTATTAGGGCCGAACTTCAAGATGAAGCTACCTACGTATCCCAAAGATAGGAATCAGGCCATCGTAGTTCCGGCTAAGGTTCACTCGGATATTGACACTCTCCTTTTGTGCTCTAACTTTTGCCAAAGCCGCCCTTTCGGGTTTTCAACCTTGCGAGCTTTTGATTTTTTTTTTTTTTTGATTTTTTCTATATATATATATATATATTTTTTCATTTTGTTTATTTCATTTTTTTTTTCTTTCGAGTTTCTATTTTTTTTTGTTTTTCTGCTCTAACTTTTGCCTAGGTTGCCTTTCCGGGTTTTCAACCTAGCGAGCCTCTCAAGGGTTACTTTCATTTTAACTTGTCCATGTTGATTGGGTGTGAAATCTCTAGGCCATCTATAAGAACAACTGTTACACTTGACCAGTAGATATGATCATGTAGGGACCAGACTGAATTGGGTCCGAATTTGCCCCTAGTGTACTCGAGTATCCTTCAATAATAAAATTCATTCTCTCAAATTCTGGGGGTTTTGCCTTTCTGGGTGGTCTTCATTGGGAAACGATTCAGTTTTAACTCTTTGATCACATCCAACCTTTTGCCCCTAGTTCAAGGACTGCTTCAAATCTTAAATCACATCCGACTTTCTTGCCCCTAGTTCAAGGGTTGTTTCCAATCTGAATCACAGGCCCTACATAGTTTTGGCTAAGGTTCACTCGGGTATTGACACTCTCGTTTTACGCTCTAACTTTTGCCAAAGCCGCCCTTTCGGGTTTTCAACCTTGCGAGCTTTTCATTTTTCTTTTTATTTTTATTTTTATTTATTTATTTTTTTTTTTTGTGCTCTAACTTTTGCCTGGGTCGCCCTTCCAGATTTTCAACCCAGCGAGGCCTCTCAAGGGTGTTACCTTATTGCCCCTAGTTCAAGGGTTGTTTCAAATCGAAATCACATTCTCTGCCCTGAGTTCAAGGTCTGTTTCCAATCTGGATCACATCATTGCCCCTAGTTCAAGGGCCATTTTCAATCTAAATCACATTCGACCTTATTACCCCTAGTTGAAGGGCTGCCTCCATTTGAATCACATCATGGCCCCTAGTTCAAGGGCTATTTCCAATTCGGCTATGCAAGCCTTACACTTTGAATGATCATTGAATACTTCGAATCAAGGTTTAAAAGCTAAGGAGCTAAGGAGGTCGGACCACGAGTCAAGAGAGATCCTATGATGTATAACTAATTCCAGGCATGTCTTCGTAGGACCACGCAAAAACAGTTTTTGAAATCTTTTCACAAAGTGACTAATCACTCGTACTTTTACGAAGATAAGATAGAACCAATTGGACCAAGCCAGGATCCTTCTCAGTACCCACATTAACAAAAATGATTTTCTTCATCAAAGGCTTAGCACACCTCTCTTCCTCTCAGTTGATCAAAATTTGCAAATCCCGAGAAAATTTTTTCCTTTTGTTTTTTTTGTTTTTATGGAGTTTTGGAAAAAGTTTTGAAAAACTATGGTCAATGCAATGATTTAAAGGCACAGAGAAGTAGGCAGACTCTATGGCATTTTGTTTTTTTTGTTTTTCTGTTTATTGAAAAGAGACTATGACTCGGCAATGACAACAGACTTTTGACAACATACTCAAAAGAAAATGACAAAGAGGACCTAGACAGGACAGAAATGTCTAGGTTAGCACTGTCGAAATCAACAGACTCTGACTCATTAGGCTAACTTGAGCCTGACTCTAACTCTATAAACTTGGTGGAGTCAAACTTTGACTCAATACTCAATTCAGAACTCAGAATAAAACCATTCTCAATTTTGGTAGTCAAAGTGTGAGCCAGCCACAACATTCAAAATAAAGCTCGTGCAATCAACAGGTGGTCACTCCCTAATTACAGAAACAAAATGGAACTTCTAATTATGCCCTCGCTGAAAACACACTGAACCTCACAACTGAAATGTCTGAACCACTCATTTGAATTTGAGAACCCCTGTATAGATCCAATACATTGCACAAACACATAGCAGGAAAGAGAACAAACACCCCTATAGAGGGTAGGATTATCCTGTCCTAGCTTTGAAATGATCTAGGGTTTCACTATTCAAACAAGTGGCATCATACATCCTAGAAATGGGGAGAGCATCTGGTCCTAATTTTGGAAGGTATTATAGCACACTATATGTACAAGGTTGGCTCTACTCTAGGGGTTGAAGTCAAGGTGACGTTACCAAAGAGTCCTTTGGGTCATAACCAATAAAGATCCCAGGAAATCAGAAGAGTCAAATAGCCTCTCTTCGGAGTCTGAGAACCTTAGATAGCAGAGCTAGATAACAAAGCTACCATTTTGACAAATCTCAAAAGGTTACAACACAAGGCCTCTAAAGTAACGTAGAGATAGGTGTAGTGTCACAAAAAGTATGCATGTGCTCCCACCAGTATCTAGGCAACACAGAAACTTTAAGTGCACCAATGCATGCAATGCAATAAACATATAATTGAAAATAAAAGTCATATCATGGAGTTCAAGTCAAGGTTTCATAAAATCCCCAGCGGAGTCGCCAGAAACTGTAACATGCCCGGGGGGTACCCTCGCGCGTTAAACAGTTCGGACTCTCGAGATCTCTTTGACCTAGTCTCACGAGTGCAATGTGAAACATAGATGAGAGTCCAGATTTGAAAACTTTTATTAAAAAAAATCCATTTTATTGCAATTTTGTCAAAAATGGATTGCGTCATCAGATCTCAGAGTCGCCACCTAATATTTTGGGAAATTAGGAAACCCATGACTCGGTGCCAAGGCCACTGTTCGTCGTAACCAAGGATGCTTGGCTCAGACCTTAGGTATGAGAGGGGAAGGTCAATAATGAGCACCCCCGCTCACCCGATCAAAAGATCGGCCTCTACTAACCATGATATGACTTTTTATTTTCTTTTATATGTTCATGTTCTGATTATTTTAGTAAATCCTAAAATTTACTATGTGAAGCATACAAGTATAGACTAGTTTGCTCAAATTGAAACAATTCAACTTCATGTTTGTTTTCCGAAAAAGGTTTGAATTTGCCACTTGACAAAGTGGGCTTAAAGTTTGTGAATTTGCCACTGCAAAGTGGGCTTAAAACGTACATTTGAATTATTCCAATTTAAACACAACAAGCCTTCATCCACAGGCATTCATACAGTTATATCAAGTAAGCAAGTAGCCTCATGGTAGGATACTGACACATAGTAAGAAAAATACACACAAATGGGATGCTAAAGCATAAAAAGCTCACAGATTGACTGACGTCCCTCAAACAACTACAAAACAAAGTTAGTAAAATATGCATGATCTTATATACAAATTTCTAATGCAATTCACACATGAGATGCAACCTAGGATTCGGCTTCTACAATATGGCATGTGAATCATCTCAAAAACACAGGGTAGCACATACAATCACATAAGAATTGATAAAATCCACAAATAGGAATTTAGCCGAATCTTAATGCATGAGACGTGAATGTAAAACATGGATATGCATGGCATGCTAGATATATACGTATGTACATGTAGGGAAAGCGATTAAAAAATGTGATAGATAAGAAGCGGGGTGGGGAGATTATACAACACTTTAAATATTACATATCCAAATAAGGGAGAGAGGAGAGAATAATAACAAAATAAAATAAAACCTCACAAAACACTCAAAATAAAAATAAAAATAAAATAAAGAACTTCATCTCTGACACAAAGATCCATATGTCTTCAATCTCTTAGGCCTGCACACCTCAGCCCATGTCAATTCATCTTCAATGGAGGGCCCCACCTCACTAAACATCAACGTATGATCTCAAATGATTTTATAATTCCACACTAGCAAAGAATTTGCCTAAATTCATATAACCAGCCCATGTAGCCAAACTCAATACCAGCCCATGATTTAATAAAATTACAGTGGGCCCATTCACCCCATTTGCCACACTCAACAGCATATATGATAATATGATTCACCCCATTTGCCATCAACAGCATATACAATAATATGCGCAAACCTCAAACCTTCCAAATGAGATTGATCCAGAATGAATGAATCTGCCTAAAAACTAAATGGTTCTTCGATTTCACCAGCCATGACCAGACAACTCGAGAGCTTCAATCGCACATTCCTCAATTATTTGCAACAAATCAACATTCCAGACCACCCACTCCAACACACAATCAATCACCAAAAACACTTCTCCAAACAATGAAACTACAAAAATTCTAACCAATTAGCAGCACATCATCAACAACTCCATTGTAGCCTCCATCACACAACACTGCTATAAATCATCCACAGAGAGAGAGAGAGAGACTGGTTGGTGGTGGTGCTCATCAAAGAGAGCGTCAGAGAGTGAGCCTGAGATAGTGTGTGTTGTCTCCCACATCTTTCCGTGTGTGTTCTTTTTAGAGAGAGAGGGCGAGAGAAAGAGGAGAGCTAGGTTTGGTGTCTCAATCTGCATGTGCTGTCTGTCTTCCTGTCCGCATGTGTGTGCATGTGGGTGTAACCGTGTGCATGTGAGCTTGGGTGGTGCTGGGTGTGTCGTGTATCAGTGGCAGTGTGTTAGGTGTGTATCAGTGGGTCTTTAGAGAGAGAGATGGGTGGGTTAGAGAGAGAGAGAGAGCCCGTGTGTGTGCCCTTCTGTACCTGTCTTGTGTGCATGTGCCGTGTGTGTATATCAGAAGTGTGTGCATGTGTATGCATGTGAATGCTGTGGGTTTCCCGAGAGAGAGAGAGGGAGAGCTGGGTTTTTTTTTTTTTTTTTGGCCGAGAAGGAGGGTGTGCTGGGTTTGTTGTTTATCTGTCATGTCTGTGGCTGTGGAGAATGGAGCTGGGTGTGTGTGTATCAGCCTCATGCAGAGTGAGAGAGAGAGATGTGTGTGTGTGTGTCTTTCAGTTGTTGTGTGTGTGTATCAGTGTGTGTGTGTGCTGTGCCTGTGTGCGTTGTGGGTGGTGTAGTGGTGCTGGTGTGCATCATTCAAGAGAGCCGTAAGGGAGGGAGAGAGCCCTGAGAGAGAGAGTTTGAGTGGGTTTGGTCTCTCGGTTTAAAGAGAGAGAAAGAGAAGTGGGTGACAGTGTATGGAGGGTGTGTGTGTATGCAGCCCCCACACCCATGTATGTATGTTTTTTTGTGTTATATCCGAGAGGGAGAGAGAGAGAGAGACTGTGTGTTAAGAGAGAGAGGGAGAAAGAGAGAGAGGTTGATGCCGATGGGCCCTGTGTAGCGTCTCTCTATTTTTTTATGCTCCACGCGAGATGCTTTCCACCGAAAGCAAGAGAAAACTGTCTATGTTTTGTTGTCCTCTTTAGAAGAGAGAGAGATGATATATATTATTTATGCAACACTCCCACAAAACTTCCCACTCATTCTTTCTTTTTTTTTTTTTTTATTTTCTAAACCACCCCACTCTCAAATAATTTTCCACCGAATCCTCCCATTTCTTTCATGCTTTCTAATATTCTCAAACACAGCTCATCTCTCCACCAAATATAATCATCATCATTCCTCCACAAAATTTGTTTAACTTCTCCCTAAAAATACCATGATAATACTCTATTATATATTATTTTTATTTTTCTTATTTCTATTTTTTTTTGTTTTGTTATTGTCATTTCATTTTTTTTCTTTTTATGTTTATCAATATAAAAACACACCTAAAACAAATATACACACATATAAATTATATAAAAAATATAAAATTATAAATACTATAAATTAATAAAATATTAGTGATGGCCAAAATGGGTGAGGTTTGGAATTAAAGCTTCAATTTGATTTTTCGGTTGAGAAATTCATAAAGTGGCATATTCCAATTTTCATCATGGGGTGGTCAAAAGAAAGTGCCCAAGTCTTAGGGCCGGTCAAAATGGGGTGTCTACAGTTGCCCCTCTTTGACAGAGCTCGAAGTCATTTCATGACGTGAGTGAATGTCAAAGCTCGAAGACGACCCTTTTGACAAGGCCATAAGACTTGGGCAAACAAACAAGATGCAAATGTAAGTGGTTGAAGCCGAAGGTTGCCTACGTATCCCTTTACAAGGAATTAAACCAGCGTAGTTCAGGGGCAAGATGCTAATGATATGCAGGAAGATTGTGAGAACTGGACTTATACGCTACGCGAAGTCGATTATTTTTGAAAACCTTATGATCATGCAAGAGAGGGAAGACCTCAACCAAGAGAAATCAACATCCTAACACGTGTCACGCGAAAGGAGGAAAGATGGTGTAAACAACAGGCGCACCTGATGTTTTTAATCGAGTGAATCAACAATCTAACGCGTTTCACGCGAAAGGAGGAAGAATGGTGTAAACATCAGGTGCACCTGATGTTTTAAACCGTGTACATCAACAACCTAACGCGTTTCACGCGAAAGGAGGAAGGATGGTGTAAACATCAGGCGCACCTGATGTTTTTAACCGATTTAGGTGGTGTAAACAGACAGGCACACCTGCTGTTTTAACCGATTTGCAATCCAAACGCATTTCATGCGAGAGGATGAGGGGTGGTCTAAACAGACAGGCGCACCTGACTGTTTTTAACCGATTTGCAATCCAAACGCGTTTCACGTGAGAGGAGGAAGGGTGGTGTAAACAGACAGGCGCACCTGACTATTTTTAACCGATTTGCAATCCAAACGCGTTTCACGCGAGAGGAGGAAGGATGGTGTAAACAGACAGGCGCACCTGACTGTTTTTAACCGATTTGCAATCCAAACGCGTTTCACGCGAGAGGAGAAGGGATGGTGGGTACACAGACGAGGCGCACCTGACCTGTTTTAACCGATTTGCAATCCAAACGCGTTTCACGCGAGAGGAAGAAGGGAGTGGTGGTGTAAACAGACAGGCGCACCTGCTGTTGTTAACCGATTTGCAATCCAAACGCGTTTCACGCGAGAGGAGGAAGGGTGGTGTAAACAGACAGGCGCACCTGCTGTTGTTAACCGATTTGCAATCCAAACGCGTTTCACGCGAGAGGAGGAAGGGTGGTGTAAACAGACAGGCGCATCTGACTGTTTTTAACCGATTTGCAATCCAAACGCGTTTCACGCGAGAGGAGGAAGGGTGGTGTAAACAGACAGGCGCACCTGACTGTTTTTAACCGATTTGCAATCCAAACGCGTTTCATACGAGAGGAGAAAGGATGGTGTAAACAGACAGGCGCACCTGACTGTTTTTAACTGATTTGCAATCCAAACGCGTTTCACGCGAGATGAGGAAGGGTGGTGTAAACAGACAGGCGCACCTGCTGTTGTTAACCGATTTGCAATCCAAACGCGTTTCACGCGAGAGGAGGAAGGGTAGTGTAAACAGACAGGCGCACCTGACTGTTTTTTAACCGAGGTGGTGTAAACAGACAGGCGCACCTGACTGTATTTTAACCGGGGTTGTGTAAACAGACAGGCGAACCTAACTGTATTTTAACCGCGGTGGTGTAAACAGACAGGCGCACTTGACTGTATTTTAACTGAGGTGGTGTAAACAGACAGGCGCACCTGACTGTATTTTAACCGAGGTGGTGTAAACAGACAGGCGCACCTGACTGTATTTTAACCGGGGTGGTGTAAACAACCGGGGTTGTGTAAACAGACAGGCACACCTGACTGTATTTTAACCGGGGTGGTCTAAGCAGAGAGGCGCACCTGACTGTTTTTAACCAATTTGAGTGGTGTGAACAGACAGGCGCACCTGCTGTTGTTAACCGATTTGCAATCCTAACGCGTCTCACCCGAAAGGAGAAGGGATGGTGTAAACAGACAAGCGCACTTGTTGTTTTTAACCGGGGTGGTGTGAACAGACAGGCGCACCTACTGTTGTTAACCGATTTTGATAATTGGACTTATACGCTACGCGAAGCCGATTTGATAATTGGACTTACACGTTACACGAAGCCGGTTTGATGATTAGACTTATACACTATGCGAAGCCGGTTTGATGATTGGACTTATACGCTACGAGAAGCCGGTTTGATGATTAGACTTACACGCTACGCGAAGCCGGTTTGATGATTGGACTTATACGCTACGCGAAGCCGGTTTGATAATTGGACTTACACACTACGCGAAGCCAATTTGGGTAATTGGACTTACACGCTACGCGAAGCCGGTTTGATAATTGGACTTATACGCTACGCGAATCCGATTTGATGATTGGGCTTACACGCTACGCGAAGCCGATTTGGGTAATTCATGATTTGTGCAATGCAATGCAATGTCATGGAGTGATGATAAAGCTATGAAGATTGCAACAAGAGTGGCAAACTTTGTGTAAAACACATGAAGCAAGCCACATTTCTACCTGGCTATGTTTGCAACTTTCCCTATTCTCCAACAGGGTGACAGACTAGGTTGGTTCAGTTTCCAGAGTTGAGGCGCATACAAGCTATCTCAACCTATGGGGTTGCCATACAGATTTCAAGTCGGGGATACACCCCTGGGTATTTAAACC
Source organism: Camellia japonica (assembly GCA_030407325.1). Lineage (NCBI taxonomy): Eukaryota > Viridiplantae > Streptophyta > Magnoliopsida > Ericales > Theaceae > Camellia > Camellia japonica. The sequence continues at coordinate 140,503,943 of JAPPVO010000014.1, read as the reverse complement.
AGACTTTAGTCTCAGAAATCCCGAACCTTTTGCGTTCTAGGCATCACCATTCGAACTCTAGTTTCCACCGTCTCAATTGATCTTCTAGGAACTCATTACAAACATAGTCAGGTGACTTATACAAGACCGATTGAAGTCGTTCGGGCACGACAAACACCAAAGGAATTGCACCTTTAGAGGATTTAAGGTCTCCTAGACTGGGAGTGCACAAGACAGTGCAAGTGAGGTGCACAAAACAGTGTGATGTAGGATGCACAAAATAGTGCGATACAAAGTAAATGCACAAAACAGTGCAAATGTAGGTGAATGAACGCACAAAACAGTGCTTTATGAGTGCACAAGATAGTGCGATGTGGGTGAATGCGCAGGATAGCGCAATGCAGGTGCACAAGACAGTGCAAGTGAGGGTGCACAAGATAGTGCGATGCACAAGATAGCGCGATTGAATTTGAATTGCACAAGTCAGTGCGATGGAAGTGAAATTGCACAAGACAGTGCGATGGAAGTGAAATTGTGCGGTAGCTACTTTATTGTGCGATAGATGCACAGAATGTAAGGAGGAATTGTATGTTCCAACCAAATACCGTATACATATACCATGTATAGAAAAAATACATACAAATACGGCAATATACACAAACATGCATATACGGTATACATATACTCATATACAGACAAAAATACACACAGATATGTACATACGGTATACATATATACATATATATATATACAGATATATACAGATATATACATAGACATATACAGTATATATACAGGTATATACGACACAGACATATACGGACCTATACACAAACATATACGGATATATACACAGATGGGGAATATTTCGTTTGCAACCGTCAGCGGGAAGATGCCGTTACTGAGAAGGCATATTCCGTTTGCTGACGTCAGCACACGTACGTAAAACACGTAAAAAGAAAGGAAAAACACAAAATGCATGGATGTGGGGATACGGGGTTTCGAACCCCTGACCTTCGGCCTGGTCTTCGAGTCCTCGACCACTGAACCACGCCACTCTTGTGACAAGATATGCAAACAAATATATATACATATACAAGACATATATACACAAATCAAAACAATACCAAAAGAAACACTCGATGTGGGGTTCGAACCCTTACCTCAGGCTCAGCCTCTCACTCTTCAACCACTGGGCCAAACCACTGAACCCAAGCCACACCTGTGACCCAAATGTTCAAACAAATATATATATATATATATATATATATAAATAAGACATATTTATACATAAAACAAAAACAAAACAAAAGAAACACTCAATGTAGGGTTCGAACCCCTGACCTCGGGCTTAGGCTTTTCGAATCCTCAACCCACTGGGCCAAACCACTGAACCCAAGCCATACCTGTGACCCAAATGTTCAAACAAATATATATAATACATAGATATACAATACATATGCATATATATATATACAACTCTCCCGCCTCTCTTTCTGTTTTTTGTCTTACTCTCTCTTTCTTCATCTTCTTCGAGCATTGTGTCTGGCGCGCGATTTCAACAATGGCGGCACCTGATCGACAGGCTATCCAATCCTGCCCGATTGTCAATGATCGTCTCGAGCCTTCCTCCCTCTTTGTCTTCTTTTTTGGCTTCATTCTCTTCTTAAGTTAAGGCCTGCGAAAGAGAGAGGCAGAGCAAAAGCCTGTAAACTTTCTCTGCCACCACTCTGCAACCTCTTTCTTTTGCATTACTCTTCTCTGCCATGGCCTCTTCACAAGGTTCTCTCACTCTTTTTCCAGACCTGAACGAGTCCACGATAGAGATGACCAATTCTGACTCCCCTGAACCTCAACCACGGGCTCCTCCTCCTTCCCCTGTTTTCAACTTTCCAGCGATGTCAGTTGAACAAATCATGGCGGCACAGTCTGACATCGAAGCAAACTCGTATACGCTAAGATCATGTGTGGCGACCGTGACAGCGGTCTCCAACTTGTCCCGTCGACTGCAAAACATGACGTGTGAAGTACATCAGTTAAATGCACAACTTTCCCTCCTTCAACGTATGTACAAAGACGCTCGGGTAGAAATTGGTGGGCTGAAAAAGCAGAACAAATAGCTGAAACGACTGATGACCTCCGTGACTCGATTCGGAGTTTCTTCGCACAACCAATTTGATGGCCGGCGAGGAATAATCTCCTTTGGAAGCTCTGCCAAGGCCGAGGCAGAGTCTTCAAAAGCTTTGAAGGAGTAAAAATGAAGCGAGGCAACTGATGGTAAAGTTAGGCAATGAAGCTGTGTGCAAATGAAGCCCGTTGTAATCTTCGTCGCCGAGTTGCTGCCGGAAAACTGAGAAAATGCTACTCTCTTTTTTGGTTTTTTTTTTTTTGTTTGTTTGTTTTTTTTGTTTTTGTTTTTCGTTTTTTTTTGTTTTTTGTTTTTTGTTTTTTTTTTTTTTTGTTTTTGGAGTCTCTGTAATCGGGGATGTCCTCCCCTGACTGCAATAAAATCAGTTTAGGTTTTGCACATCAATGGCGTGACTAGCATATCACTTTGAACTTGAAAACATTTTTGTTTGATTAAATTTGAGAATGATTGAATTTTGAACTCTGAATTAGACATTGATTCTATATTGACCAGAATCAAAGAATGACTTAACAAAAGAAAAACAAAGCAAAACGATCCAAACATACTTATATACACTGACTGGTATGAAAGAAACTTAAAAAAGAACAACAAGACTCTGAAACACAACCATTGAGCCTAAGCGATTCTGCAGTTTGTCATGATGGGTTGAAATTGAAACTAATAGGCCGACCAAAAAGTTGGCCGACGAACTCATGATCTAGCCAAAGAGTTGGCCAACGAACTCATGACTCAAGTGGTGGAGAAGATAGAATCTCCGACTCGACTATGCCCCTAATTCATTGCCTTGATTTTTTTTTTTTTTTGTAAAAATGTTTTGATCAACATGAGAGTTAGATTAGCACACTTATTCTATTTTCTGTTTTGAAATCATGTAAGCTAAACTGTGAGCACTGAAAATTTTCTCTTTTCAAATCCAAAGAATGGTCCAAGTTTTGCAAAAATGGAACAATTTTTGAGAAAAATTAGTCAGCTTCATTCAAATTACTCAACTAACATGGAATCAACCATTGGGGTGCATAGTCCCAAGCCAGATAATCAATGGTGATAACTGAACCAAGCCAATATGAACCGAATGAAGCCGAAGAACTGAACCGAATCAAACTGAGCTGAACCGAACTGAACCAGAGCCAAAATTAATCGAACCAACTGAATCGACTAGACCGAAGACAAACCAAGAAAATGTAGATAGGACACTCTCCTTTTGTGCTCTAACTTTTGCCAAAGCCGCCCTTTCGGGTTTTCAACCTTGCGAGCTTTTGATTTTTTTGTTTTTTTTGATTTTTTCTATATATATATATATTTTTTCATTTTGTTTATTTCATTTTTTTTTTCTTTTGAGTTTCTATTTTTTTTTGTTTTCTGCTCTAACTTTTGCCAAAGGTTGCCCTTCCGGGTTTTCAACCTAGCGAGCCTCTCAAGGGTTACTTTCATTTTAACTTGTCCATGTTGATTGGGTGTGAAATCTCTAGGCCATCTATAAGAACAACTGCTACACTTGACCAGTAGATATGATGATGTAGGGACTAGACTGAATTGGGTCCGAATTTGCCCCTAGTGTAGTGGATAGAAACTCGAGTGTCCTTCAATAATAAAATTCATTCTCTCAAATTCTGGGTTTTGCCTTTCTGGGCGGTCTTCATTGGGAAACGATTCAGTTTTAACTCTTTGATCACATCCAACCTTTTGCCCCTAGTTCAAGGACTGCTTCAAATCTTAAATCACATCCGACTTTCTTGCCCCTAGTTCAAGGGTTGTTTCCAATCTGAATCACAGGCCCTACATAGTTTTGGCTAAGGTTCACTCAGGTATTGACACTCTCGTTTTACGCTCTAACTTTTGCCAAAGCCGCCCTTTCGGGTTTTCAACCTTGCGAGCTTTTCATTTTTCTTTTTATTTATTTTTATTTTTATTTTTATTTATTTATTTATTTTTTTTTTGTGCTCTAACTTTTGCCTGGGTCGCCCTTCCGGGTTTTCAACCCAGCGAGCCTCTCAAGGGTGTTACCTTATTGCCCCTAGTTCAAGGGCTGCCTCCATTTCAGCTATGCAAGCCTCACACTTTTGCCCCTAGTTCAAGGGCTATTTCAAATTGAAATCACATTCTCTGCCCTGAGTTCAAGGTCTGTTTCCAATCTGGATCACATCATTGCCCCTAGTTCAAGGGCTATTTCCAATCTAAATCATATTCGACCTTATTGCCCCTAGTTGAAGGGCTGCCTCCATTTGAATCACATCATGGCCCCTAGTTCAAGGGCTATTTCCAATTCGGCTATGCAAGCCTTACACTTTGAATGATCATTGAATATTTCGAATCAATGTTTAAAAGCTAAGGAGCTAAGGAGGTCGGACCACGAGTCAAGAGGGATCCTATGATGTATAACTAATTCCAGGCATGTCTTCGTAGGACCACGCAAAAACAGTTTTTGAAATCTTTTCACAAAGTGACTAATCACTCGTACTTTTACGAAGATAAGATAGAACCAATTTGGACCAAGCCAGGATCCTTCTCAGTACCCACATTAACAAAAATGATTTTCTTCATCAAAGGCTTAGCACACCTCTCTTCCTCTCAGTTGATCAAAATTTGCAAATCCCGAGGAAATTCTTCCTCTTTGTTTTTATCAGAGTTTTGGAAAAAGTTTTGAAAAACTATGGTCATTGCAATGATTTAAAGGCACAGAGAAGTAGGCAGACTCTATGGCATTTTGTTTTTTTTGTTTTTCTATTTATTGAAAAGAGACTATGACTCGGCAATGACAACAAACTTTTGACAACATACTCAAAAGAAAATGACAAAGAGGACCTAGACAGGACAGAAATGTCTAGGTTAGCACTATCGAAATCAACAGACTCTGACTCATTAGGCTGACTTGAGCCTGACTCTAACTCTACAAACTTGGTGGAGTCAAACTTAGACTCAATACTCAATTCAGAACTCAGAATAAAACCATTCTCAATTTTGGTAGTCAAAGTGTGAGCCAGCTACAACATTCAAAATAAAGCTCGTGCAATCAACAGGTGGTCACTCCCCAATTATAGAAACAAAATGGAACTTCTAATTATGCCCTCGCTGAAAACACACTGAACCTCACAAATTGAAATGTCTGAACCACTCATTTGAATTTGAGAACCCCTGTATAGATCCAATACATTGCACATAACACATAGCAGGAAAGAGAACAAACACCCCTATAGAGGGTAGGATTATCCTGTCCTAGCTTTGAAATGATCTAGGGTTTCACTATTCAAACAAGTGGCATCATACATCCTAGAAATGGGAGAGCATCTGGTCCTAATTTTGGAAGGTATTATAGCACACTATATGTACAAGGTTGGCTCTACTCTAGGGGTTGAAGTCAAGGTGACGTTACCAAAGAGTCCTTTGGGTCATAACCAATAAAGATCCCAGGAAATCAGAAGAGTCAAATAGCCTCTCTTCGAAGTCTGAGAACCTTAGATAGCAGAGCTAGATAACAAAGCTACCTTTTTGACAAATCTCAAAAGGTTACAACACAAGGCCTCTAAAGTAACGTAGAGATAGGTATAGTGTCACAAAAAGTATGCATGTGTTCCCACCAGTATCTAGGCAACACAGAAACTTTAAGTGCACCAATGCATGCAATGCAATAAACATATAATTGAAAATAAAAGTCATATCATGGAGTTCAAGTCAAGGTTTCATAAAATCCCCAGCAGAGTCGCCAGAAACTGTAACATGCCCGGGGGGTAGCCGCGCGCGTTAAACAGTTCGGACTCTCGAGATCTCTTTGACCTAGTCTCACGAGTGCAATGTGAAACATAGATGAGAGTCCAGATTTGGAAACTTATTTAAAAAAATCCATTTTATTGCAATTTTATCAAAAATGGACTGCGTCATCAGATCTCAGAGTCGCCACCTAATATTTTAGGAAATTAGGAAACCCATGACTCGGTGCCAAGGCCACTGTTCGTCGTAAACAAGGATGCTTGGCACGAACCTTAGGTATGAGAGGGGAAGGTCAATAATGAGCACCCCGCTCACCCGATCAAAAGATCGGCCTCTACTAAACCATGATATGACTTTTTATTTTCTTTTATATGTTCATGTTCTGATTATTTTAGTAAATCCTAAAATTTACTATGTGAAGCATACAAGTATAGACTAGTTTGCTCAAATTGGAACAATTCAACTTCATGTTTGTTTTCTGAAAAGAGTTTGAATTTGCCACTTGACAAAATGGGCTTAAAGTTTGTGAATTTGCCACTGCAATGTGGGCTTAAAACGTGCATTTATTGAATTATTCCAATTTAAACAACAAGCCTTCATCCACAGGCATTCATACAGTTATATCAAGTAAGCAAGTAGCCTCATGGTAGGATACTGACACATAGTAAGAAAAACACACACAAATGAGATACTAAAGCATAAAAACTCACAGATTGACCGACGTCCCTCGAACAACTACAAAACAAAGTTAGTAAAATATGCATGATCTTATATACAAATTTCTAATGCAATTCACACATGAGATGCAACCTAGGATTCGACTTCTACAATATGGCATGTGAATCATCTCAAAAACACAGGGTAGCACCTAGAATCACATAAGAATTGATAAAATCCACAAATAGGAATTTAGGCGAATCTTAATGCATGAGACGTGAATGTAAAACATGGATATGCATGGCATGCTAGATATATACGTATGTACATGTAGGGAAAGCGATTAAAGAATCGGATAGATAAGAAGCAGGGTGGGGAGATTATACAACACTTTAAATATTACATATCCAAATAAGGGAGAGAGGAGAGAATAATAACAAAATAAAATAAAACCTCACAAAACACTCAAAATAAAAATAAAAATAAAATAAAGAACTTCGTCTCTGACACAAAGATCCATATGTCTTCAATCTCTTAGGCCTGCACTCCTCAGCCCATGTCAATTCATCTTCAATGGAGGGCCCCACCTCACTGAACATCAACGTATGATCTCAAATGATTTTATAATTCCACACTAGCAAAGAATTTGCCTAAATTCATATAACCAGCCCATGTAGCCAAACTCAATACCAGCCCATGATTTAATAAAATTACAGTGGGCCCATTCACCCCATTTGCCACTCAACAGCATATATGATAATATGATTCACCCCATTTGCCACTCAACAGCATATACGATAATATGCGCAAACCTCAAACCTTCCAAATGAGATTGATCCAGAATGTAATGAATCTGCCTAAAAACTAAATGGTTCTTCGATTTCACCAGCCATGACCAGACAACTCGAGAGCTTTAATCGCACATTCCTCAATTATTTGCAACAAATCAACATTCTAGACCACCCACTCCAACACACAATCAATCACCAAAAACACTTCTCCAAACAATGAAACTGCAAAAATTCTAACCAATTAGCAGCACATCATCAACAACTCCATTGTAGCCTCCATCACACAACACTGCTATAAATCATCCACAGAGAGAGAGAGAGAGAGAGAGAGAGAGAGACTGGTTCGGTGGTGCTCATCAAAGAGAGCGTGAGAGAGTGAGCCTGAGCTAGTGTGTGTTGTCTCCCCCATCTTTCCCGTGTGTGTTCTTTTTAGAGAGAGAGGGCGAGAGAGAGAGGAGAGTTGGGTTTGGTGTCTCAATCTGCATGTGATGTCTGTCTTCCTGTCCGCATGTGTGTGCATATGGGTGTAGCCGTGTGCATGTGAGCTTGGGTGGTGCTGGGTGTGCCGTGTATCAGTGGCAGTGTGTTAGGTGTGTATCAGTGGGTCTCTAGAGAGAGAGATGGGTGGGTTAGAGAGAGAGAGAGAGAGAGCCTGTGTGTGTGCCCTTCTGTACCTGTCTTGTGTACATGTGCCGTGTGTGTATATCAGAGAGTGTGTGCATGTGTATGTATGTGAATGTTGTGGGTTTGCCGAGAGAGAGAGGGAGGGAGAGCTGGGTTTTGTTTTTTTTTTGGCCGAGAATGAGAGGTGTGCTGGGTTTGTTGTTTATCTGTCGTGTCTGTGGCTGTGGAGAATGGTGCTGGGTGTGTGTGTATCAGCCTCATGCCGAGAGTGAGAGAGAGAGATGCGCCGTGTGTGTCTCTCAGTTGTGTGTGTGTGTATCAGTGCATGTGTGTGTTGTGTCTGTACTGCCGTGTGTGGTGTGGTGGTGCTGGGTGTGCATCATTCAAGAGAGCCGTGAGGGAGGGAGAGAGCCCTGAGAGAGAGAGAGTTTGAGTGGGTTTGGTCTCTCGGTTTTAAAGAGAGAGAAAGAGAAGTGGGTGACAGTGTATGGAGGGTGTGTGTATGCAAGCCCCACACCCATGTATATATGCTTTTTTGTGTTATATCCGAGAGAGAGAGAGACCGTGTGTTAAGAGAGAGAGGTTGATGCCGAGGGGCCTGTGCAGCGTCTCTCTATTTTTTTATGCTCCACGCGAGATGCTTTCCACCGAAAGCTAGAGAAAACTGTCTATGTTTTTGTTGTCCTCTTTAGAAGAGAGAGAAATAATATATATTCTTTATGCAACACTCCCACAAAACTTCCCACTCATTCTTTCTTTTTTTTTTTTTTTTTTTCTAAACCACCCCACTCTCAAATAATTTTCCACCGAATCCTCCCATTTCTTTCATGCTTTCTAATATTCTCAAACACAGCTCATCTCTCCACCGAATATAATCATCATCATTCCTCCACAAAATTTGTTTAACTTCTCCCAAAAATATCATGATAATACTCTATTATATTTTTTTTTATTTTCTTATTTTCTATTTTTTTTTTTTTTTGTTATTGTCATTTCATTTTTTTTTCTTTTATATTTATCATATAAAACACACCTAAAACAAATATACACACATATAAATTTATATAAAAAATTAAAATTATAAAATACTATAAATTAATAAAATATTAGTGATGGCCAAAATGGGTGAGGTTTGGAATTAAAGCTTCAATTTGATTTTTCGGCTGAGAAATTCATAAAATGGCATATTCCAATTTTCATCATGGGGTGGTCAAAAGAAAGTGCCCAAGTCTTAGGGCCGGTCAAAATGGGGTGTCTACAATAAGTTTAAGTCGTTTCCAGCTCTAACTCCCAAACTACGTGTGCTAATAAAATTTCGTCTGTTGTCAAAGTCCTATATGTCACGAGGAAGCAGGCCGTGACATCCCTACGGTGGTTCCGGGGCTTTTCAACTTTTTCGCTCCCTTAACGCCCTTTTTCGATTAAGCTTAAGGCGTTTTTGGCTCTAACTCCCAACCTACACGTGTTAATTACATTCTATCTGTTGTCACAGGCCCTATTTGTCACAGAGAAGATGGCCGTGACATCCGTACGGTGGTTCAGGGGCTGATTCGCATTTTCCCACCCTTAACGCCCTTTTTCAGTTAAGTTTAAGGCATTTTCGGCTCTAACTCCCAACCTAAACGTGCTAATTACATTCCGTCTATTGTCACAAGTCCTATTTACCATGGGGAATGTGGTCGTGACATCTGTACATTGGTTCGGAAGCTGTTTCGCATTTTTGCCCCCTTAACGCCCTTTTTCGGTTAAGTTTAAGGCGTTTTCGGCTCTAACTCCCAACCTAAACGTGCTAATTACATTCCGTATGTTGTCACAGGTCCTATTTTCCATAGGTAAGGTGGCCGTGACATTTGTACGATGGTTCTGGGGCTGATTCGCATTTTTGCCCTCTTAACGCCCCCATTTTTCAGTTAACTTTAAGGCGTTTCGGCTTTAACTCCCAACCTAAACGTGCTAATTACATTCCGTCTGTTATCACAGGTCCCATTTGCATGGGGAAGGTGGTCGTGACATATGTACGGTGGTTCAAAAGATGTTTCACATTTTCGCCCCCTTAACGCCTTTTTTCAGTTAAGTTTATGGCATTTTCGGCTCTAACTCCCAACCTAAATGTGCTAATTACATTCCATCTATTGTCACAGGTCCTATTTTCCATGGGGAAGGTGGCCGTGACATCTGTATGCTAGTTCAGAAGTTATTTCGCATTTTCGCCCCCTTAATGCCCTTTTTCTGTTAAGTTTAAGGCGTTTTCAGCTCTAACTCCCAACCTAAACGTGCTAATTATATTCCGTCTGTTGTCACAGGTCCTGTTTGCCATGAGGAATGTGGATGTGACATCTGTATGATGGTTCGGAAGCTGTTTAGCATTTTTGCCCCCTTAACGCTCTTTTTCGGTAAAGTTTAAGGCGTTTTCGGCTCTAACTCCCAACCTAAACGTGCTAATTACATTTTGTCTGTTGTCACAGGTCCTATTTACCACAAGAAAAGTGGCCGTGACATCCATACAGTGGTTCAGAGGCTGATTCGCATTTTAACCCCCTTAACGCCCTTTTCGGTTAAGTTTAAGGCGTTTTTGGCATTTTTGGCTCTAATTCCCAACCGACACGTGCTAATTGCATTTCGTCTATTGTCACAGGTCCTTTCTACTATGGGAAAGGTGGCCGTGACATCCGTACGATGGTTCGGAGGCTGATTTGCATTTTCGCCCTCTTAACGCCCTTGTTCGGTTAAGTTTAATGCATTTTCGACTTTAACTCCCAAACTACGTGTGCTAATTACATTCCATCTGTTGTCACAGGTCCTATTTGTGATGGGGAAGGTGGCTGTGACATCCGTATGGTGGTTCAAGGGTTGTTTCGCATTTTCGCCGCTTAACGCTCTTTTTCGATTAAGTTTAAGGCGTTTTCGACTCTAACTCCAAACCTACACATGCTAATTACATTCTGTCTGTTGTCACAGGTCCTATTTATCATAGGAAAGGTGGCTGTGACATCCGTACGGTGGTTTGGGGGTTGATTCGCATATTTGCTCCCTTAACGCCCTTTTTCAGTTAAGTGTAATGCATTTTCGGCTCTAACTCCCAAACTACATGTGCTAATTACATTCCGTATATTGTGATGGGTCCTATTTGTGATGAGGAAGGTAGCCGTGACATCTGTATGATGGTTTGGTTATTGTTTCGCATTTTCGCCCCTTTAACGCCCTTTTTCGGTTAAGTTTAAGGCGTTTTTGGCTCTAACTCCCAAACTACGTGTGCTAATAACATTCCGTTTGTTGTGACAAGTCCTATTTGTCAGAGGAAAGGTGGCCGTGACATCTGTATGGTGGTTCGGGGGCTGTTTCCCATTCTCGTGCCCTTATCGCCCTCTTTTGGTGAAGTATAAGGCGTTTTCGGCTCTAACTCCCAACCTATACGCGCTTATTACATTTTGTCTATTGTCACAGGTCCTATTTGTCATGGAAAAGGTGTCCGTGACATCCGTACGGTAGTTCAGGGGCTATTTCGCATTTTTTACCCCTTAACGCCCTTTTTTGATTAAGTTTAATGCATTTTCGGCTCTAACTGCCAAATTACGTGTGCTAATGACATTCCATCTGTTCTGACATGTCCTATTTGTCACACGGAAGGTGGCTGTGACATCCATACGGTGGTTCGGGGACTGTTTCCCATTTTCGCCCCCTTATCGGGTAAGTTTAAGGCATGCTAATTAAGGTGTTTTGCCACAGGTCCTATGTGTTTTTTTCTTCATTATTTTCTATGTGGTCAATGAGACTATTATTGACTGGTGAATCACCAAGTAATTGATCTTAAAGGACAATAAAATAAATTAAAAACTTACTAAGACAAATCCTAGACCAGGCAATTGAGAATCTGTAGGCATCCATTCCCATGTCCTTCATAAGTTTAATATCCTCCGGTATCCAAACAATTACAGAAGTTCCAAAAATATATCTCTGAGCAACAACAGGAAAAATTATAAAACAAGAAGTGGGTCTGTTGCCAGACCCATGGCTGCTTTGCCTAGGGCAACTCGGTCACAATTTCATTTCTTAGCAAAGCGGTGACTAGGTGCAAGACACCCTTGCTAAAATGGCATGTAAGAAAAGAAAAATAGACCACAAAATATATTGTTACCATAACTTGAAATTTCACTTTCCACAACATTCAATTTCAATTTCAATTATAAAAAGGCAAACAAATTGTCAATTCAACTTCACCAATTTCGTTTCAACATTTTGTCAAACACATGGTGAGCAAGAGGGTGGAAAACAACAACAATAAAAAGCATAGCCCAAACAACAGCAACAAATAAGGATGACTGACTGTTCAAGAAGTAGGATGTGATCATGTGATCTAGGTTGGCCATTGAGGAAAAACAATGAATGACATGAAAGAACACACTAGTGCTCATCTATAAATTGGATAGTGTTCCGGGTAGCATACCTTATAACCAAGCGTTTTGAAGTTACAAATCAGTTCCTCTCAATATGTAGTCTGTGCAACTCTAGAGTCATTATTATTTTCTTTTTCTCTAAATTGTTAAGTAAGAAAATAGATGATTTACCATCAATAGAAACAATTTTTTTTACAGAATTCATAGAAGATACCAAGAAAAAGAAAAAAAATCAGCTTTTATAAGACCAATGAGAAAACAAACAAATAACTTTTATAAGCTACTAAGATATTTGTGCAAGTTCACATTGCAGATGAGAGAGAAAATTGACAATCATGGAAAAAAAATCCTCAAGTATATCTAGTACAATTCCAAACTACAATTACCCATAAGGATTTGAAGGTCCTATGGCTCCTGAAGTCACCATAAATTCCTGAAATGAATAAAATATAGCCCTAAGTTAGACACCAGTAAGGCAGTTGGCAGCAATAAATAATGCATTCTTCCTAAAGATACATGAGTAGCCTAAAAATGTGAACTCAAAGCACATAAAAGGCAGCAGCAACTGCAGCTCAAGTGCAAAAAAATCTTTACAAGACTAATATTTTGAATATGTTCCCAAAAGTACTTGACCTGTGCATATCAACTACAAACTGAAGTTATTATACCATCGAATCCTACTTTCACTTATAAAATCCTATTTTTAAGAAAGCCATAACACTCACTATCATTACGCTAATTATGCCGTCTCACCAGATACAATGTCCTACTCCTGAGAACACTTATTTTTGGTATAATAGGATCAATCCAAGCAACAAACCGACAAACAAATAGAACAAGACAGTAGCATCCCCAAACAAACAAGGCAACAGAACAACAACAACAAATAAGCATTCAGTCAGGAACACTTGTGTAGACACCCCATTTTTGACCGCCCTCAAGACTTGGGCATTACTGATGGTTTGCTCGGTGTTGAGAGATGTGCAGGGCAAGATTCAATTCCTTCGGCAAGGAGAGAGGCGAACCCTTCAAAAAACTTTGTTTAGGGGTTTGGAGTTGAAGAAAAGAGGAGAGGAGGGGAGAAAATAGGTTGGAGAAGAAGTTCGCCATGAATCCGGGTAAAGAAAGTCGAGCGGCCCTCGCTGAATCAGGCTTATTCAATTGCATACTTGGAGTTAAGCTATGAGGCCACTACCATTGGAAAGAAGACTTCCGGCTTCATTTTTGGTTCAAGAATCTCCTAGAGCCAAGTCCGGGTGGAGGAGATATGATTGATTGAAGCTGGGCATCATCCCGGTTGGATCGAGTCTGCGCGGCTTCACGGAAAAGGGCATAACTTTTTGCACAGGAGGAATTTTGATGCAAGGTTTGCGCCATTGGAAAGCTAACTTCCGGGGCTTCAATTTTCATACCACCGGCACTTTTTTGACCTTGGAATCATCTGTCGGCACTCTATTTAGCCGCCGGCATATATAGTGCCGACCGGCACTTTATTTTGGCCGATGATCAAACCTTCTGGCCGACCTGAACCCTTTGCACCCCCAAGCCTGGTGCATACCAGCTGTGCCAGCTGGGATGCACAGAATCAGATCCACGTGCATCCATGTGCCTATTTTGCACCCTTTTGGCCCTTATTTTGCACCCTTTGCTCAAGGCTTCTTGAGGAAGCCTTGACCCCTTGTCTTGGCTTCCTCAAGAAGCCTACCAGCTGTCCAAGCTTTGTTGAATAAGCCTTGCACCCCCCTTGAACTCTTTTGACCCTTTGAAGCTTGTTTTGGAAGCTAAGCTTTGTCTATTAAGAGAGGCTTCTCTCCATTGCTGAGGTTGGAGATTCTTAAGCAAAAAACCAGAGGATATACATATATTCTGATATAGAACATATATCCCACCTCCTTCTCTATATCTATCCTATCCAAGCTTCCAAACACCTTGGTTCTTGTATCATTTGCTCTACAACACCTAGCACAACACCTCCATCTTCCATTCCAGCATTTGGGAGGTCATTTGCAGAGGTTAGGAGCTCAGAAACTTGGACCAAGGGGTGCTGGTTTGTTGGTCTACAAGGGTAAGCACACTTTTCCCCAAAACTAGCATTTTCTTGGTTCATATCTAAGCCATAGTTGCATGTATTTTTGAGCTTCGATGTAAACTACAAAGAGGCTTTTTTTGAGCCCTTCTTCAACATTGAAGAAGGGCTCAACCTTGTTTGGGACCCCCATGTATGACTTGCTTCAATACCCTCTTGGGTCCTTATTTTGTTGCATGTTTCTTTAGCCTACCATGCTTCCATTTTTGGGCCTTCGACAGGCCTGAAAAGTGGCTTATTTTTCCCCCCTATACATGTCTCATGAAGGGTATTTGGCTGTTTGATGATAGCATCTAGCACCTATCTCTTTACCCCCTTGTATGCCATGATTCTTGCATAGTATATTTGGCTGGCGTATAATCTGTTTTTGAGCATGTAATAAACTGTAAGTAGGCTTATTTTGAGCCCTTCTTCAACATTTAAGAAGGGCTCAACCCTGTTTGGGACCCCTATCTTGCACTTGTTTCATAATCTCTTCTATTTACCGTAATTTTGCATGCTTTGTTAGCCTATCTTGCTTCTATTTTTGTGGCTGGTCATAAACTGGAAATGTGCTTGTTTTGCCATGTATAAGGTCTGTCCTAGGTTGTTTGGGTCAATCTTGGCATGCTTTGTATAGCCCCTTTGCATTGTAGCTTGTATGCTTCAAGTAGGTGCATGTGTAGGATGCATTGCCTCCATGATTTCAAGGGTTTGGAACCCTCTTACATGCTATTTCAGACCCTAATCCATGCTCACATGTTCATTTTTGTCATCTCTTTCATGCTTTAAGGGTGTGTCCTTTTATGCATTCAAGGGTGCCTTGTGCATGCTTGTGTGTTTAGAGCTTTTAGGATGCCGTGAGTGTGAGTTTTGGGTGTATTTTCACATGCTGAAAACCTGTTTTTGGTTGCTCGAGTCTTGCCATGATTGGTCTTGTCAAGTGTGGTTCAAAGCCTCATTACCTTGCTTCAAGCACTCGGGCTATTTGCATGCTTTGTTTGGTCTTGTTTAGCTTGGTTTGGCACCATGTTTTGCATGATTTCAGAGCTTTTCATGTATGCTAATAGTCCATGTTTGTGCCTCTTAGATGTGTTTAAGAGTTGCTTAATTATGCTTAAGTGTTGGTGCCTTAACTTATACATGTGTGCATGTGTGTTTGGCCCTCTTGACTTAGCATTTTGGCCACTGATTTTAGGACTATTTGAGTTGCCTAATTCATGTATAAGACCATCCTTCCATTGATTCGCATGCTTGTCTTGTATGCTTACTTGCATGATTGCATTGTATTGCCATATTGCATACTAGTTGACATGTTTAGGACTTCATTGCATCGACATGCATGCTAAGCCTCTTGACCAAGTCATGATAGAGGTTTGAGCACCCTTGTTTGCTTGTTTGCATTGCATGCATTTGAAATCAAAGTTGCATTCTTGGTTCTTAGGGCCATCATGCATGGAAATGCGCGATTGGTGGTCCGGGAATCGAGGCACATGCCCCTTTGAGTCAATAACATGATAAGGGGTGTGTATAGTGCATAAATACCTTGAATCACATTGCCATGCATGTTGTTGTCCTCTGCTGCTGTGGGTTGCAGGTTCTGCAGGTGTTAAGTGCCGGCCGGCACTATTTAGTGCCGACCGGCAGTCAATTGCCAGCCGATAACTTCATCTAGTGCCGGTGGCCTCCTTCTTCAGCCGGTGGTGCTCTACCCCAGCCGGTGGTACTCCCAGTGCCCTAAGAGGCACTCCTGGGACTTTGGCAATTTTCAGAGGAGGATAGCAGGGGAAACAGAGGCAATCCGTGCATGGCAGTGCGATTCCGAGCCAATTCCGAGCGCGCGCTGCATTTGAGCCCTCTTCCCGAGGCGTTTACTGCTTTAATTAACTTAGTTAATTTGTTAATTAATTAGTTAGTTTGTAATAATTAATTAGTTTGCGTAGTTAATTAATTTGTATTATTCTTTTGGTCCCTCCGAGCGAGGGTAAATTTGTAATAAGTGTGTGTGAGTGGGTGCATGTCTTCCAACCCCCATTTCTTTCTACCCTTTTATTTACCTGCTTATGATGGTAGATTAGGGCACATCTAAATTAGCATACCTTATGCAATGCATGCGTGCATTCATGCATTTGTTTACATACATCGGGCTCGGTACATCATACAAACTGCATCGTACTTTCAATTCCAAATTGAATACGTGATAGTTGTTGCATTTCATGTGCCATGCTTAGGATAGCCGAGCCTGTCTAGATTACATTCCGTATGCGATGCATTAGTCACTTAACATAAACTAGGTCATGCATGTTTTGCTAACTGGTTTCTTGTTTTGGCACGGAGTACGATGTAAGTTTTATGCTTTAGCATGTCGCATGCGTGTGAATGTTAACATGACAGTATGCCTGCCATGCGGCTAAGTGCTTATGTGATAAACTGCTTGAATGCCTGTGGGTGGAGGTTGGATTACTTGAGTTGGGAATACTCATTGAAATCCGTGTTTTAGCCTACTCGCGAGTAGCAATTTCAAACTGTTTTCCAAACAAGAACGGATATGCAATGCTTATTTCCAAATTAGGCGATCTAGTCTATACTTGTTTGCTGTGCGCACAACATAGTAATTCTAGGCTAATAACCGGAATAAGAACGCATAAAGTTTTCAAAATTGGATATCACGGTTAGTAGAGGCCGGTCTTCGGACCGGGCGAAAGGGGGTGCTCATAGCTGACCTTCCCCGATCGTACCCAAGCTCCCGAGCCAAGACCACTTTGGTGATGACGGACACGTGGCCTTCGGCACCGAGTCAGGGTTTCCTAAATTTCCCATTTTAAAAATATTTAGGTGGTGACTCTGTAATCTGGCAAAGCAGTCCATGTTTGGCACTACTTTTCAAAAATCTGTTTTCTCAAACGATTTGCCAGAGTTGGACTCTTTGGTTCAGATTTAGAGCCGCAACAAACAAAAATCGAGTCCGAACTGTAGCGAGGTCCCCGCGGGCATGTTACAACTTGACACATAAAGTGCACATTTTCAGCAGATTTTAGATTAGTAGGAGCCAAAGGATTGGGTCGGTAAAAATACTTTTAGACCTTTTTAGGTTTTGAAAATTAAACAGAAACATAGAATAATAAGTTTACTTTCATTCCCAATTTCAGAATTTGCATAATCTAACCCGAAATTTTTATCTATAGGCTATACACCATATTCTGTCCAGATTTGACACATTTTTAGGAAAATGAGCATTTCTCTCAATCTACCCAATAACTTTTGTTCAAATAAATTTTGTTGGAAAGAGAACTAAAAATGATAAGTTTTGACATAAGAACCAACCTAAGATGATTTTTGTAGAATTGTTTTTTTAAAATACACGAAGTGGACTGTTTTCTCGAAACACGGGGCTAGATTGTTTAAGAAAATTGTTTACACTATAAAAACGTCTAATTGGGGGCTACCAAAAATGTCACATGCTCTAAACACCTCAAAGATCATCCCCTACATTTAGTTTTGAAAAAGAAGTAAGTTTGATATTTTTCCAAGAGTGACAAAGTTGCAGCAGTCATGAAATCAGCAGAAAATGCAAGGTAGCATCACTTATTCATACTAACACCTAAACTTACACCCCATTTCCAAGCATATCAACATTTCATACATACACAGGACTGTAGACACCCCATTTTTGACCATCCTAAAGACTTGGACGTCATCGTTTGAGTGCTCGATGATTGCGCATGTTTGCGCTCGTTTGGAGTCCCCGAGGTTTTTGGCTGTGCGCTTGCCTCTAAGTCTCTGAACTCTCTTGGTTTTGTGCTTGTTTTAAGCCAACTCTTGGTCCCCCTTTTTGCCTGGAGGGAGAAACAGTGGTGTAGACCACTTTTCTCCCATGTCGACCAGTTTTCTCCCTTGTCAGCCCCTTTAGGTGGTCGGTTGACTAGGGTGGGTGGTCGATCGACCACCTCAAGTGGTCTGCAGCATGCCACCACCTTCTCCTCTCTTGGGAGACCCCCTTTTTGCCCTGTCGACCAGCTTTTTCCATTGTCGACCACCTGAGGTGGTCGGTCGACTATGTGGGGTGGTCGGTCGACCACTTTGAGTAGTCGGCGGCCATTTTTCACTTTCTGCAGATATTTTTGGTGCCAGCTGTGCCAGCTGTTGGGCACAGAATGCATCCTCCCTACACGTATAGGGAGGGATTCAAGCAAGCTTTGGCTTGCATATTCTATATAAGGAGAGCTCTCTCCCCCTTTCAAGGGTTCAGAAAATTTAGAGACAAAAATTGACTCTCTCTCTAGAATTCTCTCTCTCTCTCTCTCTCTCTCTATATATATATATATATTGTGCTCTATAGTGCTTGGAAGTGAGCTTTCTTCACACTTTTGCACACAACCTCTTAGCCAAACACTCCGACCTTGTTGTTGAGGTGCTTGAGGGTCTCGTGGGAGCTTTAAAAGGCTGGTTTTTGGCTCAAGAAGGTGCTGTTGTTGCTATGCTTCAAAGGTAATCCCATTTTCCCTTTTAAAGCTTCGTTTTGGTTACTCTCTTAGCCACCTTTGCATGCTATTTTAGGCTTAGTTTTCAACTACAAAAATTTCTATTTTTAAGTGTTTAAAATGGTTGTTTAAGGCCAAGTTTGAGTTAGGGGTGGTTTACCCCCTTTGGTGGCTTGTTTTGCTTTGCTTTGTGCCATCTCTTAAGGGCTTTGGGATCATCTCTTTTTGGCCTTCGTACCACTGAAACTTAGAGGAATTTCAGTGGCGGAAAGGTGGTTTTGAGGTCCCAAATGGGTGGGGGTGGTCCCCCCTCCTCTTCTCTTGTTTCCATGTGTTGATAGGCCATCAAAAGAGCATGTGTTTCTACTTCTTAGTGGCTTTGTTTAGGCTCATTTTTGTGACTTTTTAGACCTTCCATAACTCTGTTTTTGGCTATCTTGGTCACCTCTTGTATGCTTCTTGTACTTGTAGTGTAATCCTACTTGTAGCCTTGCAAAGTAGCATGTCTTTGTGCCTTGAATTTGCTTAGTTCAAGCATGTTTTTAGCCATTATTTTCCATGTCATAACTCTATTTTGGGTTGGTTTGGTTGTCTCTTGCATGCTCCGTGCACTTGTAGTGCAATTTTGTTCACTAGCCTAGTGTATTCGGTGTTTCAGCCTATTGATCTAGCATGTGTGTGCTCTACTCCAGCACATTTTTGGCTATGTTTTAGCATGCTTTAAGTCTGATTTGAGTGATTTTGGTCATGCATGCTTGGCTTTGCATAGCTATAGTGTATTTGGCTTTGCTAGCCTTGCACTTTGAGACCTCTAGCATGTCATATTTGAGCTTTTTGCATGGCATAGCATCATTTGGCATGTTATTTCAGACCATATACCTCTGCCATATTCTTGCATTTATCGCCTTTTTTGTGTTTGAGGTTTGGGCCTTATGCTTTGCTTGTGAGCCAACTTGCATGCATGTTTGTCTAAACTTTTGGGCTATCATTTCAGCATGTTTCAGTCTCTGTTTTGGCATGTTTTAGGTCTGTCCATAGCTGGTTTGACCATTTGTGCTTGATATTGCATGCGTCTTGTGTGATGCTCTTCACTAGCCTTAGTGTTTTTGGCCTTTAACATGTCTTGCATGCATGTCTTGCATGATTTAGTGTCTTTAGCATGTCATTTCAGTGCTGAAATATATGCCATTGCATCCCACTAATTCACTCTTTTAAAACTAGAGGACTCTTACTTTTGGACTTAACCGATTAAGGGACTAATTGGTAATCTAAAATGTGTAAACAAAATGAATCAAGTAAAACATGGCCAAGATAAGCATTTGTTTGTATTGCATATGTTTGGATCGGACGTTAATCTAAACACGAGAAATGTGGGATGTTTCATACTCATAGTGATGAAACGTGTCACATTTCTCGGTCGCCGACGCCCTTGATTGTGCATGATAGGGTGGAGGCCTTTCGAGTCTTATGTGTGCATTCATTGAGTTTTGCGCAAGCTTGATCCTTTGGCCACCATGTATTGAAAATGCTTGGTTGTTGGCTCGAGAGTCAAGTGCCATACTTCTTTGAGCTTGAGATATGATAAGGAGTGTGGAAATGCATACATTTCCTTGCAAATACACTGTCTTGCCTCTGTCTGTGCTCTGTTGCAGCAACAGGAGGAATTTCAGCCCTCAAGGTGTTCTTGAGTTCAGAAAGAAGCAATTTGGAAATCGGTGTAAATTTCAAAGATTCAAAAGAGTGCAAACAGAGGCGTCTTGAGGCATGGCAGTGGATTTCCGAGAGGACGCAACCGAGCATGCATATCTCCCTTGCCTGCGAGGCCATTTATCACTTCTGTTAGCTAGTTGTAGTTAATTACCTGTGCTGTAATTAATTTAGCTTAGTGCTTTGTAATATTCTAATTAGCTTAGATTAGCTAGTTATTCAATTTGATTTGTAATAATTAATTAGCTAGAATAGTTAGTTAATTAGTTGGTTTGTAATAGTTAACTTAATTAGCGTAGCTAGTTAGCTTTCATTTTATTCAGACCCTCCGTCGAGAGGGCAAATGTTGTAATAAGTGTGTGTGTGTGTGTGTGAATGTTTTCCAACCCCACGTCTTTCTCCCTTTTACTTAGCCGCTTTTGATGGTTAGTTTAGGGCATATTTCAATTAGCATACATTATGCTTCGCATGTTTGCATCATTCATTTGTCTTGCATGCACCGAGCTCGGCGCATCATTCAAACCGCATTGTATTTCAATACACTTCTTTGAATACATGTATCAAATGTCGCATTCATATGCCATCTTAGATAGCCGAGCCCATTTAGTTGCATTTTGCATGTGTTGCATTAGACACTTAACATAGTTAGGATCATGCATTGATTTCTAACTAGTTGTTTTGGCTCGGAGTACACTGTAAGTGTTTATGCTTTAGCATCCTTGCATGTATGTAAGTGATTGCCATGATAGCATGCTTGCCATGAGGCTATGTGCTTAAGTCATTAACTGCATGAATGCCTGTGGATGAAGGCTTCATTGCTTGAATTGGAACAATTCATCAAAATGTGCATTTTAAGCCCACTTGTTTGTGGAAAATCATGTTTTAAGCCCACTTGAGGGTGGCAAATCCGCATTTTAGCCTACTTGAGGGTAGCAACTTCAAACCATTTTTGAAAAACAAACATGAGATGTTTTGTTCCAAATTGAGTGATTTAGTATGTACTTGTATGCTGTGCGCATCACATAGTAAGTTAGCTAATAACTGGAATAAGAGCACATGTGTTTATAAAAACAACATATCATGTTAGTAGAGGCCGATCTTTGATCAAGCAAGCGGGAGTGCTCATTTTAGGACCTTCCCCTCTCGTACCCAAGTTCCCGAGCCGAGGCAACTTTGGTGATGACGGACACATGGCCTTAGGCACGAGTCAAGGTTTTCTAAATTTTCCAAAATAAAATATTTAGGTGGCGACTCTGAAATCTGGCAAAGTAGTCCATGTTTAACACTTTTTAATTAAAATCGATTTTCTAAAACGATTTGCCGGATTTGGACTCTTTGGTAATTTATCAGTCTTACATTGCACTTTGTGAGATTAGATTCAGAACCGTGATAGGAGTCCAAACTGTAGTAGCTAGAACACCATCCGCGCCCTCTCTGAAAGAGGGGCGCGCAGAGAGAGTTCGGGCGGTCTACAAGGACATGCTAGGAGGTAGATTAAGAAGAGTAAGTAGGATTGGCGAAGAGAAGAGGGGTGTGTGATTTACCTGGAGGCTAGCCTTCAAGTTCTACTTCCTTACTCTCTCTCTCTCTCTCTCTCTCTCTCTCTCTCTTTTTAAGTCTCAAACTCTCTACTCCTCTTGCGTTAGTAGCTCACAGACAAGAATGAGGGACTGAGAGAGGTGAAAATATATATACATAACTATTAGCAGTTTGGTTGGCATATACATATATATATATATATATATATGTATATATATATCTAAGAAAAAAGTGAATTGTAAATTAACACAGCACTTGGAAAAAAAATTATGAAGTTGAAAGAAGAATATTAGTTCTCTTTTAGCCTACTGCTCCCTGAATCTTGGAACCCCACACCTCCAAAACACTGATTCTCTTTTATTTCACTTTCTACTTTTGTTTGATGAGAAGTTCTTCACAATAGACTTGTTTCTATGGTTATACACTTCTAGTCAATAGACTAACATCAAACATATGATCTTGCATGTGCTTATTAAACCTGGAGTGACACTTGTAAATATATATATACATATATATATATATCAATATCAATATCAATATCCATTTGTGTGATTCAGTAATAGTATAGATGACTCAGGACTTGACTTCAGTGGTCCAGTCCACAAACCAAAAATCAAATTGGTGAACTACAATGCAAATTAGCAAAAGCTTAGGTAATAGATCAATTTTAGATTTACACTCATTTAAAACCAGTGAATCCAACTATTGTACATTCAACATTGGTATGAACTTGCATGTTTATTCCATCTCGACACACTTCTCAATAATTGCCAAGAACAGATCAAACAAAAAAATTCATAATCTTTATGTAGTTTCTAAGAATTAAGATTTGACAAAATGCAAGTAATTAGAACATAAATTATATATATTAAACAAAGAGAACTAAGAGTGGCCAAGAGCTGGAAAAATGACATAAAAAATTAAACATGCATATGGTATGAACATTTAACATTTAAAATTTACCAAGGCATTAAAGAATCAACAAAAATCCATATTAGCTCCCCTGCACAATCTCTTTCTCCCCTGCAATGAATTCTTGGTCTATACCTTTGGAGTTAGACATGTAAGGTGAAAATTTTTTATCAGTGATGTACATAAATGAAGAAGGCAGCAATTGGTCTTCCTAGTGCCCATGTTGAATGTAAAACAATAGAAATTAATGAGGACTAATAATAACTAGATGTTGGGAGGCTTACCACTGGGAATATGATCTTTATATTTTAAAGGGCAAAGTTGTGTGGTTATTTTATGACCTTTACGTTGTTGTACCAAAATTCAAAGCAATGCTCCACTTCTCAAAATGAGTGAGAGGACTTCACAATTATTATAGCCCTTAGAACTTTCAGATGAGTTACACCTCTATTGGGATATTCCAATAATAATCCAATACAATAATTGGCTCAACAGGTAGCAAAAATATATTCCACGGGTAATGGTTGGCTTATGAGATTTAAATTTAATTAAACATATTACACATGCTTTGTTTTCTAAATCACTTAATTTTCAAGTGTTTTGGCCATTTTCTCTCATTCACATGTATCTCATTGTTTTAAAAAATAAAAAAATAAATCATTGGGGCATTTCATCATACACTTGCAATGCAAAATGTTCATTATGTATGAACATCACAGAGGCTGCTAATGTATTTCAACAAGTCCATTATTCAACAAAATCAATACATTTTAGCAAGTCTATTATTCATATCACATAGTTTTTCATCATGGGGATCAAATGCAAGTTAAGTGGAGAGAATTTATTTTCAAAAAAAGATTAAAAAAAAAACTTACCTTTTCTTGGTTGTCAATGGAGGAGATTTGGGGATCTAGGGCTACTAATGTGTTTGGGTAAACAAAGCTACTAAGTCGATGTAGAGAAGGTACGTTAGAAAGCCGATGCCGGAGATATTAATCATATAGATGGTTATTGGCGACCAAAATTTTTTACTCGCCGAAAGTATTTTATAAATTATTTGAAATGTCTCCTTCCAAAAATTTCAACTCTTTGGCGACTAACATTCTTTTTTGTCGCTGAAAATAAACTTTTGGCAACTAAAATTTTGGTCGCCAAAGGTAAAAAATAATTTTTTATTTTCCATTTGGCGACTAAATGGTTTTAGTAACTAAAACTCAATATACAGTGACTAAAATTCTTTTTTGTCGCTGAAAATAAACTTTTGGCGACCAAAAAAAGTAAAAAATAATTTTTTTATTTTCTATTTGGCGACTAAATGGTTTTAGTAGCCAAAACTTAGTATACGGCGACTAAAATTCTTTTTTGTCACCAATTCTAGCATTTTTAGCGACTAAATTTTTTTTTAGTCTCCAATAACCAATATACCCCGACTAAAAAAATTAGTAGCTAAATATTTTACTTTTGCCAACTAAAAAAACTTTTAGTCGCCAATTCCACAACTTTTGGCGACTAAATTTCTTTCAGTCGCCAATTTTGGTCGCCGAAAGTGCATTTTGTTATAGTATACCTTTTTGCAATTACTAATATTCACTTTGTTTGATTTTAATTTTTTGAATTCAATTTTTTCAAAATTGAATTTTTTGTTTTTCGTATTTTTTCGTTTTTAGTGATTTTTTTTTATTATTTTAAGAAAATATTTTACTTTTTAGATACACTTAATCCTAATATGAGAAATTTACCAATAAATCCTAGTCTCATATGTTTTTTTAATGTTCCGTTTGGTCCTTTCGTTTGTGAAAAGACAGTAGTGCCATCTAGTATAGGTTTTTGGTGTAAACGTGGCAGGTGTAATTGATTACGCGCGTGTGTTACATGGTTATTGGGTTTGGGTGATGGGCACGTACATATCGGGTGGGTTTCACACAACATAAGAGGGCACTAAGGATTTTTTTGCTTTAGTGGTTATGTGGGTCAATTGGCATGTGCCACACAACACCAACTCGCACACACAATTCGCCATATCATCAAATTGGAATGGGGCTTACAAACTGATAGTAGCGTTGGTATTGCCATAGCAACAAATCAACATTACATGTGTCTCCATACCTTATCATGGGAAAAACAATTTGAGAAAATCACATTTACAATGCAATACACATCAATACACACACCCATACACCCAAGGAAATGCACTTGTCACCAAACCGTAGTAACACGACACCCACCCCAAAAATAGAACACACAACCAACCCTGCTCCACATATCCCTCATAGTCACACAACCCCCCTATACCAGGGGACATAAACCAAGCAATAATACACATCCACAGTAAACAAAACCATCGACAACCGCAACGATGTTAAACAAAAAATAAAGAAATGCAACATGAAAAAAATTTACAACTCGAAAACCATTGCAAAGAAACCATGTCACACCTGCAAACAAACGGAGGTGCCGACGTCTGAACTGCTACGTATGTGACACCGGCACACCACCGACAGCTGAAATAGTACGTATGTCACACCGTCACACCATCGCCTTTGACCCCCCCGCACAGCCAGTCCGAAACCCTAACGGCAATGGCAGAGTCATCTGCTGAAGTAACATTCAGGGTTACCCAAAATACTATCCAACATAACAAAAAAGAAAACGTATTCCCACGAATCACATACAATCAAAAAAACTGAAGGGTATAACCGTCCACACCACAACGACGTACATAGGAAAATATGTTGAAAAGGACCAAATCTTTCTACCAGTAGGACTTATCAGATCAAAAGTTTAAAGTTGGGACTGATTGATATAATTGATTGTGGAATGAGATTTACTTGTAAATAATCCTAATATTAAATACATAAAAGTATAATATTTGTGAAAAAAAACTTTAAACAATTCACTAAATACCAAAAATATTAAAATATATATATATATATATATTCAATACATTTTTATATTCTTGTATATTTATTGATTTTTTAAAATATTTTTTTATAAATATTTTACTTTTTAAATATATATAGGTTAGGTGTATCTAAAAAGTAAAAAAATTGTCTAAAATATTAAAAAAAAATACTATAAAAAAAAAATACGAGACAAAAAAATTATTTTCTAAAAAATTAAAATCAAACAAAGTGATTGGTCCTTCCAATATGTCTCTCGATATTGCTATTTGAAATCATGACTCATCTTTATCCATAACTTGCAAAATCATTTTACTTTTGAGCAAAGTAGAATGTGGGGATTGAGATTGTCATAAATATTATGTGAAAAGTTATATGATAGGAAATAAATTAATTTGAGTTAAATCTCACCAAGAAAATTTGAATACCTTAACCAAAGCCAAGTAATTACACATACAAACTAACCTTCACCAAATTAATGGAGTAATAAAAAATAAAATTAAAATATATATGATGAACAAAAAAAAAACTGCTTTCAGGGATGCTCGCAAATTGTGAGCCACCTACATGCAAAACAAATATAGAATAGTTCTAATTATTTTATTTTATTTTATTTTATTTTTTTGATGGGATTGTATTTCTTTTGTAATTTTTGTCATTATTGCTTGATAAATTGAGGAAAAACACCATATACAATTCAGATCAATTTTAAGAATCACTTTAGTGTTTGGTTTAATTTTGGAATCACGATTCCCATCAAAAAAATTTCAAAACTCTTTTCAAAACTTATAACCAAACACTTAATTCAAAACTTTTTTCTAAATTCAAAATTCAAAACTCTATTTTTAAAACCAAAAAAAAAAATTCAAAAAAATTATTTTTTATTTTGTTCTTTAAAATTATTATTTTTTTTAGAAAATATTTTTTATTTTTATTTTTTCAAAAAAATTATTTTGTTATTTTTTTAAGTATTGGCTAAATAATTTGTTATGATTTAGATATATATGGGCCATCCAAAATTTTTTAAAATTTTAAAATAAAAATAAAAAATAAAAAAATTTAAAATATGAAAAAAAAACAAAATAAAATATTTAAAATAAAAATTATATATTTAAAAAATACAATGCACATTAAAAAAATAAATATTTAAGATAAAAAATATTTATCCTAAAAAAATAAAATTATGAAAAAATTTAAATATTTAAAAAAAAAAAAACCAAAACAATTTCAAAATACAATTTAAAACTCATTTTAAAAATTCATCTTTCAAAACACAATTTCACACTCAAATTATTATTCTAAAACTAAATCGAACGGAACCATCATCTAGGGAGTACTTATTTATGACTATATCTTGACTTGATCACTAGAGCATTGAAGTCATTAAAAATATATATATATATATATATATATATGTTTTTTCTTTTCTTTCTGCTACCATAATCAATAAGTGGTGCTCTAAATTAGTAGTTATTTGTCTAAATCATAGAATCCACCACTTTTATGTTAGAATTTTAGGAGATAAAGTATTAAGTGTCAATTTATAAATGAAATAGAGCAATACTCTTGAAGTATTGAATAATTTTTTTAATCAACATGTGTAATGGAAGTTTGAAAATCAATGAAGAAATATGTTAATTAAATGATGGAATGATTTAGATAAGAGTAGTTTTATAGTCCGAGAACAAAAAACCAAAATCTGTCTAGAATTTGCACTGAATGGCCAAGATTTATTCATCCTCTGATCCCACATCAACGAGTTTAAACCTCCACCACAGATCTAAAAAATTGGATAATTTTCTAGGTCTCATCTTGGAATGAGTCTGGCAATTTCCAATATTTTAATTTCTCATGGGTCATTAGATATTATATTATATATCAACAATACTATAAAATTAAAAAATTTATTCAAAAATACAACCAGAAAAGACCGATTGTAAATGTAATTTGTTTTAAGTGTCAGTCCCACTATATAATAATTGAATCTAAACTACACATCACTTTTTGAGATAAAAATTTATAGAAATTACAAAAAAAACAAAAAAAAAATCCTTGAGGTTGATCCTAGTAACAAAATAACTATAAACACTAGAGATTGATCTTGAGTTTTTTTATTTTATTAATTTAAACCCTCATTATTTGATTTGTTTTCAATTAAAACCATTTACCTATTATTATTAAGGAAAATCAACCCCAAAAAAAAATGGCATTTGAATTTAATGACAAAAATATCAAGTTTTTTTCTTCAGTTTTATTTAAAGAAAATAGGTAAATTGTTTAAAGTGAAAATAAATTAAAAAATTTAAATTTAAATTGATACAATTACAATTTTAGAGTTTATTTTTATTATTGGGTCAAAACTTGAATTTTTCAAAATAATTTCTCCTAAATTTTTTTATAATTTTCGATCGTTCCTAACTTTTTTAATTATATATATGAAGCCGAAGGCTGTTTTGAGAAGATAGCTAAAAGTCAAATTTTAGTTTTTAACTTATTTTGAATTATATCACTTCTTTATTTTTTTTATGTATGTTTTTTTTAAAAAAGTCAAAAAAAAATTTAAAAATTAATTTTTAACTAACTTTTCAAAAACAAGTGAAAATGTGCCTGCAATATGGGCCAGCCCGGAAGCACACACAACGCCCCGTCTTTTTCATTCTGTTTGCCCACCGAGAAAATTGATAAAATCATATTTTCGATCTATTTTTTTAGTAGATAAATTTTAAAAATTCATGTGACCATATGTATTTGATTAATTTATTTCTATTCGTTGTACTTTGTTTCATATCAATAAAAATAAAGAAAAAAAAAAAAAAAAAAACATAAGGGCAAATTACACTTACCCCGCTCAAGATTTCTGACAATTATAAAAATCTCTCATGTAGTTTCAATAATTATACTAACTTCTCTGAGTTTTGAAACTATTATCAAGATTTCTTCAATCTGTTAAGTTCGTACAAACGGCGTTAGTTAAATGTACAAATGACTGTATTACCCTTTAATTTGCATGTAAAAAGACAAAAATACCCATAAACCAACTCATTCATTATCAATATGGGTAAATTACATTCACCTTCCCTAAGATTTTGTATATATATATATATATTATCAAAGACCCATACATATTTTAACATTATTTAATAAAATTCTTAAATTTCATGCAATATAAAATAAAACTCCTAAATTGTTAAGACATTATTAAAACATTTGATGAAAAAAATTAATTTTCATTGATAAAATACTTTAAAATGAACAATCTATCTAAAATTAATGTTAGATAATATCCTAATAATTTAATATAAGACTTATTCCACACTACATAAATAATATAAAATTTATCATTTTAAGTGATATATTTATTATTTAATTTTTTTTTTAGTTGAAATAAATGGATTTTTTTTTCTCCCTACAACTTGCATTACTTATTTATTCATATGTAAAAAAATTATTTTATCTTTTTTCAATTATATATTATTTTTAAATTTTAATTTTTATCTTTGAGTCATTATTAGGAATGGCAGTGGCACCCCCGAGGGTGGGATTTTAGGTCTCCCTCCTTGTCTCTTAATTTGGTGGAGGCAGAGACGGGGTGGGAGATATCAAGGAGGGGCAAGGATAAGGAATTGTTGAGATAATTTGTCTCATTTAAAGGGGATGATAAAATTTAACTAAAAATTTCTTGTTAATAAATGACATCAAATTAAAATTTAACTAAAAATTTCTAGTCAGGGAGGGAGACCTAAAAACCTGCCCCTGAGTGCCTTTGCCATTCCTAGTCATTACACTTCTTGCTGATACATATTCAAAATAAAATAAAAAAACACAAGTTAAAATTTCTTACATGATTAAAAAAATTTTAAAAATAAATATAGAAGTAAAAAAAAGTCTTACCTCTACTGAGGTTTCTGACAGTTAAACCAAACTCACTCATTATCAACATTAAACTTAATCTTAAATGTACTAAATTTAATTTATCCTATTAAATATTTATTTTTCATAAATTTTTCAAAATATAAATGTAATTTCTTGACTCTATTTTTTTCCACAACAAGTTTTTGAACTTTTATAAACAAAAAATAAAATAAAAATTCAACAATTAATGAAGATGAAAAAGTAATTTAAAGATTTAATTTAATAAAAATAGTTTAAATGAGATAAATAAAGACGGAGAAATAGATTTTAAGTATCATACACATCAAATTAATTGAGTATTTTATTGTTCTCAAATAATTTCTCCATACAAGTAAAGAATAATTTCAATTTTAGATGTAAGAAATGATACATGTTTGAATTGTTTATTATTCTCAAATGATTTCATAATCCTTCATTCCCTATCAACTAATTTTAATTTATTGTGAGTCAATTAGATTTTTTTTTACTTATATATTTATTTTTTAATTTTTTTAATTATGTAAGAAATATTAACCTACGTTTTTTTAAATATGCATTGACTAGAAGTTTAATGACTCAAAGATAAAAATTAAAATTTGAGAATAATATATGATTGAGAAAATATAAAATAATAACTTTTTTTTACGTATGAATAAATAAGTAATGCAAATTGTAGGGAAAAAGTAAATCTATTTATTTCAACTTTACAAAAAATCAATTAATAAATAGATTATTTAAAATAATAAATTTCACGTTATTTATGTAGTGTGAAATAAGCCTTATATTAAATTAGAAAAATATTTGAGACCCTCTTTTGGGGAGACCCCCACCACCCCCACATTGATGTGGACTAATGATGTGCTTGTATTTTTTTTTTTTTCCTCTTTCTTACTTGGACCAATCACAAGTGAGTACGGGTTGTGAGGGTGATGTTTTGTGGGCCTCTGAATCATTACTGATTAAATTATTAGGATGTTATCTTACATTAATTTTAGAGAGATTGTTTAATTTTAAGTATTTTATCAATGAAAATTATTTTTTTTTTCTATTAAATGATTTAATAATGTCTTAACAATTTAAGGGTTCTATTTAATATTGCATTGAATTTAAGATTTTTATTAAATAATTCTAAAATATGTATGGTTCTTTGATAATATATATGCAAAACCTTAACGGATATGAGTAAAATTTCTCATTTGAGTAGATAAAGTTACTAATGGCCAATTTCATTATTTTTGGTATTATAACGTATGACATTAACAAATTATGTTAAATAGATTAACAATGGTAGAATTTTGATAATAATTTTAAAAATAAGAGAGGTTAATATAATTATTAAAACTATAAGAGAGATTTTTATAATTATCAGAAATGTCAAAGGAGGTAAAGTAATTTACCCAAAACATAATAATAACTAAATTGAGCTTCTCTCCCACTTGGAAAGAACCAAGATCCCAAATAAAATTACTCATCTTTTATATATATATATATATATATTAACCCATCATATTTTAATGGCAACATTTTTTTATTATGTTTGTCACTAATAAAAAAATTGATGTTCTATTTTAAAATTATTTTGTCTTTTTTAAAAAAAAAAAATAAATGAGATAAAATAAAAAGGGGTACTTACGTGTAGGTCTTAATAAGTGGACTTATTGTCTGATAGGTCCTATGAGAAAATTTTGTCAAAAAAAAAGTTACAATTGTAAGTTTTAGCGACAATTTATAAAAATTATGACAAAAAAAAGTCACTAATTGTTAACCCTGGCCTGCACAGTTTCTTTATCAGTAATACTTTCATATCAGTTGGTAATGGGGATAGAACTCTCTTCTGGGAGGATAAGTGGGCTGCTGAGAGGTGTCTAAAAGATGTCTTTCCTCGTCTGTATAGTATTTCCCCAGATAAGATGAAATCAATTAAGCAAGTGATTGAGTTAAGGAGGAGCCTACATGAGTGGGAGGAATGCTTTAATAGAAGACTTAGAGCTTGGGAAAAGGAAGAGGTGGCTTTGTTGGTTAACTTGGTGAATAACAATCGTGGTTTGAGAGCTGATAAGGTTGATGTTCTGTGTTGGGGGGCTGCAAACTCTGGTTGCTTTAGTATTGCCTCTGCTTATTGGTGGTGTGAAAATAATTTGCACTCTACCGATTATGCTATTGTATCTAAGATGATTTGGAAGAATGTTGCTATTCCTAGAGCAAAAGCTTTTGTGTGGTTAGCTTGGAGACAAAGGTTAAAAACATCTTCTTTCCTTCATCGGATTGGTGTCATTCCTGCAAATGCTAATATTCAATGCGTGTTTTGCAAAGCTGAAGCAGAGTCAGTCAACCATGTTTTGCTGTGGTGTCCGTTTGTCTGGAGGGTTTGGGCTGATATCTGTTTATGGTGGGGGACTCTTTGGGTTATGCCGGCATCAGTGGAAGGAGTTTTACAATTTTGGGCTGGATTTACGGGGAATAGCTTTGAGAGAAAAGTCTGGAATGTTGTACCTATAGCTTCATTGTGGTCCATCTGGAAACATCGGAATGAGGTGTTGTTTTCGGATCGGCAACCCGACCAGTATGGTTTATGTGAAATAATTAAAACCAGGGTTGCTATGTGGGTCCGAGCTTCTGATCCGAGGCTGCCTTTCTCTGTCAATGATTTTCTGTTTAACTTACAACAGATTAAGTTTAGTAGGAGGGGGATAGGTTGAAGCTGTGCTTGCTCTGCTGTCTTCTCTGGGTGTTGCTTGAATCTGTTTGAATGTGTATTTTGTTTGTTGCTTGAATCTATTCTGAATCTGCATTGCTGCTGCTGTAAATATTGTGGAGTGGAATAGGAACCCATGTAGGGAACTGGGCAGATTGTTTGCTTCATATGGGTCCTGTGATCCATCCATCTGCTGAACACATTGTTTGCATCACCAATTCTAATCACCAATTCCAATTCTAATTGCCTTTCAAACTGGGATTACATTGGTGGAACCCATGCTACTGTGGATGATTTGTAATTTTGGTGGTTAGGAACTAAGTACATAAAAGTTATAAAGAAAATCTGGATGCTTGTTCCTGCTGCATCGTTGTGGTCCACTTGTGTTTAATGGCAAGAATTTACATGAAGCTTCGGTTGTGTTTAATGCCCAAGAATTGTTGCTGTTATGGGTGCAAGTAGTGTGCTGTCTTGGTGCTGTTTGGTAGTCTTATTATTGATGTTGCTAATTTGCTTAGCAGTTTGGCTTGATGTTGGACAGCGTGGTTTTTTGTTTTTTTTCCTTTTCCTCTTGTTGGTTTCTCACCAACCGGAGCTTTGAGCTTCATCTAGCTTTCAGCTCCTCTTTTTTGATGTTCTCCATCTTTTTGATTACATCAATATAGTTTATTTTGCCGATCAAAAAAAAAAAAAAAAAAAAAATTGTTAATTTTTAGCGACATATATAAAAAATTGTCACAAAAAATTACTTTTAATAACAATTTTACCAAGACTTATTTTCAATAGGACTTGATGGGAATTAAATCCAACTATTAAGACTTATTGGTAGTTTACCTAAATAAAAATGTTCTGATTATCAAATTAACCTAATTTTTTCATAGATGATATATACTAATTAGAATAAAACCTGTGGTGGAACTTATATGCCCCTAAAATTCTCTCAAATTTAAATTTAAATTTAAAAAAATACCAACCCTTTTATTATTACATGACACATCAATTAACATTTTCGAATTTTAATTTTCTAACCATGCAAGTCATATATTTCCAATAGGGACTAAATCCTCTTCAGTAGGGTCTCAACTGGATGGTTCGGTTTGGCCTATTGTAGACCTATTTCGAACTCAACTCAACAATTCAAGTTGTTCATTTTGTAAGGCTCATTAAATAGGTTATTCATACATAAAATTAAGTTGATCAGATATCGGGAATCACTCTATCGAATCACATTTGTCTTTATTTTTTAAACAAATATGATCTAATTAAGTGACTATTGATATCCAATAAACCTAATTTTTTTATATATATGATTTGTTTAGAGAGTTTTTTATACGGTCCAATCCGACATGGAGAGTTCCAATATCAACAAAAGAAAACATGTCGCTTGTGCTTGCACTTAAACCACAATTAATTGGCTAATACTAAATCCATAATCAAACATGACGACCAGCAGAAGCATTATCAGAATCATTTCAACATGTGACTCATGCGGAAAATGTTTGAGATCTCAATTTTTTTTTTATAATTCTACTCATAATAATATGTAAGTATTAACTTTTAATTTGTTATACATTTAATCATTCAGGGCCCAATTTCTTTATCACATCATTGTGAGTAAATTTATGGATCAAATGTACGAGTTTCTAACATTACTCTTATTCATACCGATCAAAGTTTTAAATATCGAATAATACATGTCAATTTTGATATTGATATTGACATTCTACAATATATTATTATGTTTCGTCAATACTGATACGTGCCCTTATATCATTATTTAAAACAGTAAAGATACAGAAATTGATGCAAAATGATCCTTTCTTGGTCTTTTTCAGTGATGCTTTGGATCCAGTCCGCCGGGACTAACTCGCTTGGACTCGTCCCAGATTTTGCCCAATCCATCATTTCTCAACCTAAAATGGTACATTTCTTGAGCTTCTTCGAGCACTGTCCGGTACCGTACACTTAGCTCCCTTCTCTTCTTCACTAATGGATTCAGAGTCCGAGCATCAGACCTCGTCACCAAGTAAAAGATTAATGCAAAGCACAACCAGAAGCTCCAGTTGGCCATTTTACTCTCAATATGTTATGAGCAATGATAGTTGCATATATATATAGCCATCTTGGTGTTGAATTTAGATTATATTATTATTATTATTATTATTTTGGTCAAGTACATAGCTGAATTTAAATGAATTATGAACCACAAGTAAAACACTGTACCTAACAATTAATATTTCATAATGGGGTGTCCAATCCATTGATTCATTGAATCGAAGACCTCATCTTTTTGCTCTTGGTTCTCCAATCCTTTGTGCATGCCCTTTAGCTAATTCGGCCATATTTGTCATTTTTGTCAAGTCATGAGACTCATGACAATAAATATAGTGACAATTTTTTAAAAAAAAATAGTATACAGAATGTACGTTTATCCTAAATAGGACCTACACTCTCAATAGGATTATATTCATTTTTCTATAAAAATAAATATAAAGTTCTCGTTTGATAAATATTTTAGGATTAAAAAAGTACAAAAATACAAAATAGGTTATATAAACTAATAAAACAAAATGTCACATCTAAATCATAATCATTATACTTGTTCTCACAAAAGTTAAAAAAATCCAAAAACAAAAACTAAACGAGACTAAAAAAATCAGGCTAAAAAAGTTCCAACACAAAAAAGTTGACTACTGTAACCAATATCAAACGAAGCTTAAGTATCATATTATTGAAGTCACAAAGTTGAGGGTAGCCTCGGAACCTAGCTTGCCTCCTAAGCTATATTCCACGTAGGGTATGAAAGAGTGCGTCTCTTTTGGCTCTTCAAGAAAAGCTTATGATATAAAACAAGAATAACCATTGTTTAGTTGCTTCATAATATAGCCAATGCAGCTGTCCAACAATAGAATCCATTGCATTATTTCATATACATAATCAAATAGGGTAAGCTCCCTTATCTCCTTGAATTAGCAATGAAAATTCACTTCTTTTTTCCGATATTGATGTAAACAAAAATGTGCGCAGTACAGAAAAATAAATCAATAAGAGCCAAAGGTGAGAGAAAAAAATGTGTCATTATTCCCAAGTCTAACCTAGTGGCAAGAATCTGTGTACCTCACTAAGAAGTTATGAAAATGAAAATTGACTTAATAACTTGTATCATGCATTGCCATAGCAATGGTGCAATGCATTCTGCATAAGGCTTATTAATATTTAATTGTTGTAAATGTGTGACATCAAATGATATGAAAAAAGCGGAAAGAAAATGTGTGTGCAACATGTTACGGAAGTACATAAAATTATTGAAATTAGGAAAACAGGTGTAACTTTTGAAAGAAGTTTGAATTCTCTATATTATTCATCTCACAATTACATTATATACAACTTACAAATCTGTAACTAATCATCTAACAACCTAACTAATCTAACTAACTAATCTTTAACAAACTAACTGCATACAATACAAGGGAACTGTTAACATGTTACACAGCTCATAGTGTGTGATACATCGTCACACAAGTCTGCATGTGATCAACTTTCGTGGACTGCTGCTGTGGCCCTTCTTTTGCACTGTGTGCTCTGCTATCTGTTATAGTAGCTGCAGCTTTGGACTGTTTGGACTACTGTGGTAAGGTGAACTGTGTTGAGTCTTCATCAGCCTCCTTCAAGCTGAATGGGGCAGCAGTCACCAGAAGCTTGGATTGCAGATAAAGAAATCAAGAGACAGTCAATGGTTTAGTAAAAATATCAGCTATCTACTCAGAGGAAGGAACATAGCAAATTTGAAGTTGCTTTTGAAGAATTTTTTCGCGAACAAAGTGATAATCTATTTCAATATGTTTGGTCCGTGCATGGAAAACAGGATTAGAAGCAAGGGAAATTGCAGACAGATTGTCACACCAAAGAGTAGGAATGGTGGAAGAAGACAAGAACATTTCAGCTAGAAGCATTTGAACCCAAGAAGCTTCAGCTGCAGCATGTGCTAATGCTCTGTACTCTGCCTCAGTGGAAAGACCTAGCAATAGTAGGTTGTTTCTTGGCTTGCCAAGAAATGAGGTTAGAACCCAGAAAAACACAAAATCCAAAAATAGATCTGCGGTCAGAGGGATCACCAGCCCAATCTGCATCAGAGACGATATGCAGATCAAAAGAACCAGGACTGAAATTAAGGCCATAGTGTAGAGTACCTTTAAGATATCTGAGGATCCGTTTGACTGCTGCAAAATTTGTGACAGTAGGCATATGCATATGTTGACAAGCCATGTTAACAGCAATGGAAAGATCAGATCGAGTAAGAGTGAGGTATTAAACAGCTCTCACAATGCTTCTATAGAGAGAAGGATTATGAAATGGCAAGGAATCAGCAGAAGAAGAGGAGGGAGGTTTGAGAGACAAAGGAGAGGAGTAAGGCTTGCATTCAACACGACCGGCTTTGAGTAAAATATCAGAAGCATATTTTTGTTGGGACAAAAACAAACCAGTAGGAGTGTGATGGACAGCAATACCCAAAAAGTAACTAACCAGACCAAGATCCTTGAGAGCAAAAACTGAATTCATATGAGAGATGGGAGATTGAATATGAGAAGGGGAGTTGCCAGTAATTAAAATGTCATCAACATAGACAAGAAGATAGGTAATGGAGGAAGCAGTTTTCTGAATGAACAAAGAATGATCACATTGACTATGAACAAATCCTGTGGAAAGAAGATAGGAAGAAAAAGCTGTGTACCAAGCCCTAGGAGCTTGTTTAAGCCCATAGAGAGACTTGTTTAGTTTACAAACAAATGAGGGTTGATTAGGACAAACAAAACCAGGTGGTTGGTGCATAAAAACATCTTCATCAAGAGTACCATGCAAGAAGGCATTTGAGATATCTAACTGCCTAATAGACCAGTTAAAGTGAAGGGCTAAACAAAACAAAATCCGAACAGTAGGTTGTTTAGCAACTGGAGAAAAAGTATCATGAAAATCAACACCTTCTTCTTGCAAGTAACCTTTAGCAACCAATCGGGCCTTGTACTTAGCAATGGTACCATCAGAATGTTTCTTAATTCTAAACACCCATTTACAACCAATAACATGTTTGGCAGTAGAAGGTGGAACTAGAGTCCAGTTATGTTGAGTTTGAAGAGCTTGAAATTCAGTCTGCATAGCTGCCAACCAATGAGGAGACTAAAGAGCTTCTTTATAGGAGGTAGGTTCAATGAGAGATGGAGAAAAAGAAGCTGATAAACACAGAGAAGAGGCAGTTTTGGACCGAGTAAGCATATGATGAGTATTAGAGGAAGAAGGAGGAGGATGAGGAAGAATAGGTATTGTTAGTTGAATACCAGGATGAGCAGCCAAGGAATGACACAAAGATGAAGAAGAAGTTGAGGGAGAAGTAGACGAAGATGAATAGGAAGTTGATAAAGACTGTGCAGAAGAGATAGGTAATGAAGAAGAAGAAGAAGAAGGAAGAGGAGCAACAGTTGGAGAAGGCCAAAAGAAAGACTGAAGAGTAGACAAAGAAG
Source organism: Camellia japonica (assembly GCA_030407325.1). NCBI lineage: Eukaryota > Viridiplantae > Streptophyta > Magnoliopsida > Ericales > Theaceae > Camellia > Camellia japonica. The sequence goes on along the minus strand of JAPPVO010000014.1, from coordinate 140,465,938 downwards.
GAGAAGATGAGGAAGAAGAAGAAACTGTAGCAAAGGGAAATTGAGTTTCATAAAGATTACATGCCTAGAGACATACACTCGACCAGTAGTAGGATCCAAGCACCTATACCCCTTCATGGAAGAATGATAACCAATGAAGACACAAGGAACAGATCGAGGCTCAAGTTTGTGAGAGGTATATGGGCGAAGCCAGGGATAACAACAACACCCAAACACTCTCAGAAAATCATAGTCAGGTTGGACACCAAATAAAACCTGAAAAGGACTAAGACAAGGAGATTGAGACCTAGGCAACCTATTAATGAGGTATGCAGCAGTAGAGACTGCTTCAAACCAGAACTTGAGAGGCAAAGAGGAATGATACAAGAGAGTTATAGCTGTTTCAATAATATGTCTATGTTTTCTTTCTGCCAATCCATTTTGAGATGGAGTATGAGGGCAAGAGAATTGATGAACAAGACCATTTTCAGTGAAATTTTTTTGAAATTTATGAGTAGAATATTCACCACCACCATCGGATCTAAAAATCTTAAGAGAGGTTGAGAATTGTTTTTCCACAAACATCTTAAACTCCAAAAACTTAGTAAAGACCTCACTCTTGTAGTGTACAGGGAACAACCAAGTAAAACCACTGAAATCATCAACAAAAAGAACATAGTAGCTATATTGAGATTCATCTTGAGTAAACGGGCCCCAAACATCACTATGGATAAGGGCAAGAGGTTGGTTAACAACAGAAGAAGACAAGGTAAAAGGCAAACCATGACTTTTAGCCACACAACAGTGAGAACAAAGTCCATTATTATCCTTATTACAAACAATAGGAACAGACTTAGCTATAGTATTGAACTTAGCAATTAATGGATGACCTAATCTCTTATGCCACAAAGTAGAAGAGATGCTTTGAGAAACATAAGCCTTTGGAGGAGAGGAAAACTGGTAAAGACCATTAGAGTGAAAACCTCTAGAAAGCACTGCCTTCGAAGTTTTGTCCTGAACAACAAAGGAATTTTTATCAAAAGTGATGGTACAATTATTATCTTGAGTGAACTGATGAACAGAAATAAGATTGGAAGAAATTTGTGGACCATGAAGTAAATTGTTCAACTGAAAACAAAAGGTAAGAGTAGGAAGAATACCAACTCCACTATGATGAATAGGAAGAGAATCTCCATTTCCTACCACAACCTGATCATGACCTTGATAGGGTTGATACAGCTGCATATGTTGCAAGTCATTAGCGATGTGAGTGGTAGCAGCTGAATCAAGATACCAAGGAGAAGCCTTAGATGAAGAAGAAGAAGAAGAAGAAGAACCAGGACCTGCAGTAGAGAAGACACGAGAAGCTGTAGTAGATAGAGAAGAACCACCAGGATAGAGAGAAGGTAGAGAATAGCCTCCTTGAGTTGGTGAACTAGAAACAGAGCCATATGAAAGTGAATAAGCTGGTACATAAACTGGATTCATAGTTGGTGTATAAGTTGGATTCATGCGGTTACGACATTCAAGAGTAGTGTGATTGTTTTTGCCACAGATTTGACAAACAAGACCTAAACCACGACGACCTCTGTAGTTAGAAAAATTTGTATATCGACCTCTGCCACGAGAACTGGAACGATTTCCTTTGTAAGTAGAAAAATTTGACCGATGAGGACCTGACTGAAAATGTTAATGTTGTGAACCTTAAGAAGGCTGATATGGTGAAGCTAGGGTTTGAGATGTAGAAGAAGTTCCTTGAACTGCAGAGGAAGCAATATTAGGAGAAGAATGTAGATTGATCTTCTCAATATGCATTGCCTCAGAACACAACAATGAGGACATTTCTTCCATGGTTATAGCACCAGATCTGGCTCGAATAGCTGTTTTGAATGAGTTATACTCATCAGGAATACCATTCAAAACAAGAAGAATAAGATTTTCATCATCGATAGGTGTAGTGACAAGTGCAATTTGATCCGAAATTTCCTTGAACTGTTGCAGATAGGCCTCCATAGTTTGAGATTTCTTTGAAAGTGATTGAAGTTTGTTCTTGAGTTAATGCATATGTGATCGTAATAAAGCAGTAAATCTCTTTTCCAAAGCAAGCCATACTTCATGACTATACTGCAGATGTAACATAGAAGAAAACACTGGTGGTGACAAGGTTGCAGTTAAGCAACTCAGAAAATGTGCATCGACAAGCTTCCATTTGTTGAATTATGGATTGGAGACTGAAATGTTCTGTGCATTCATAGTTGTAGGAGGAGGACAAACAACTGATCCGTCAAGATAACCAAAAAATTCTGTTGCTCTAAACAAATTCTGAACTTCACTTTTCTAAATTAGATAATTTGATGAGTCAAGTTTGACAGTGACTAACGAATTGAGATTGGAAAGAAGATGAGAAAGATTTGGCATTGAAGATAACGCCATTGTTGAATTCTCGTTAGAGCTCTATAGGCTCTGATACCATGAAAGAAGTCTGAATTCTCTATATTATTCATCCCACAATTACATTATATACAACTTACAAATCTGTAACTAATCTGTAACTAATCATCTAACAACCTAACTAATCTAACTAACTAATCTTTAACAAACTAACTGCATACAATACAAGGGAACTGTTAACATGTTACACAACTCATGGTGTGTGATACATCTTCACACAAGTCTGCATGTGATCAGCTTTCGTGGATATGATGTGATACATCTAAAGCATTACTTCTACAAAACTGTGGATATGATAGACAAAAAAAAAAAAAAACAGAGAGAAAAGATAAGAATTTCAATTAGTGAAATATAAATTTAAATTCACTATTTTATCCCTGATTTCTATCTAATTTCTTGACGAATTTATCAATTAAACTAAATTGACATGTTATAAAAAATTAAAAAGTTAAAATGATACAATTACAAGAACTATACAGGGATTATACGTACAATAGCTTATTAAATAAAATAAAATAAAAAATAAAAACCTTATTTATGACAGATAAAGTAGAAATTGTCCTTTGACCTAACAAGATTCCTTGTAGTGGATCCACAACATTCTACTTGGGATAAAATGCGGCAATCTGTTAGTTCATCCCAGATATATAAAAAAAGTGCAAAAGGAAAATCTGTCTTTATTAAATTTTGTTGATCTCGGTTGGCTTCCCCAAAGTAAACGCTTCCAAAACTACCTTAGTTTGTTTATAATGGTGCTACATTATTTAGTGCAACACAAAGGAAAAATACTTTTTTAATTAACTATGAGGGATTCAGTGGGACTAGCATGCTTTCCACCTATTTTGAATCTTGAATGGAGTTGTGGCATTTGAATTTTGAATTTTAACAGAGCTTTGTTAAAAAAAAAAAAAAAAAAAAAAAAAAAAGTGGAGAGAAAAATCACTTATATGTCATTTACATTTCCCTCTTTTTTTTTTTTTTTTTTTTTCCTTCCACAAATTTGTACCAAAATCCAATATTCAAACATAGCATGAGCTCTAATCCAGTCTAGGACAAGCAAGGGACTTCATGTAACAAATAATTTTGATTCTTTATATGAGCTTGATTAAAGAGACAACTGAGTTAATTAACACCAAATATTAACTTAGTTCATACAAAAAACTGAAGTTTAAGGGAAGGGCAATGCCATCCTTTATAGGATTTGTCAAATTGGAATCAAGGGTTGACCTACCTAGCTAGCCAGTGAGTGCCATGATGAGTGACGCTGCGGCAGGTTGAGATAGAGACATTTTCTTGGTTTTCATTGTCCTATTAGCAACACCTTTGCATAACTTCCATCGGTCGTGATTTGGTTCTTATCTATTGAATGGACTTCAATATTAGAAGAGAGAGAATTATAAATAAATTGTATTTAATCTTTAAACTATTATTATCATCGCCAACACCTTCACAATAGGAGAAAACGTAACTTTAAGACAGTTAAATACATCTCTCAGTCTATCATATTTTATATGTATCTTTCTAACATTTTATGAATCTATAATTTTATTATTTTCTCCTTTTTGATTGTTGCATTTTTGTTAATTTCTTTGATCCTTTTAGTTTCTACTAATTATAACTAGTTTAACGTCTTTGAAATACGAATTTTAGTGCGTACTTCTCATCAAATGTGAAATTTAAATCTAGCTTTCGATTTCAAAAATGTTAGAGACTCCAAAAATTCTATCAAAAATTTTACCAAATGTCTCACATGGGTGTGGAACCCACATGGGACCCACATTGTGTGGGTCCCACACCCATGTGAGACATTTAGTAAAACTTTTGATAGAATATTTGGGATCTCTAGCATTACTCTTTGGATTTTCTTCTGATTGATCAAACCATTACAACACATCTTAAAGTTTTCATATCCATAGCAAAAATACTACTTTCTATTAATTATTTAATAATTTTAAAATACTTACTCATAAGCTGCTTTAGAAGTTTGACTTTTTTTTGTTTATTACCAAAAAAAAAAAAAAAAAAAAGAGGTACAAAAAAAAAAAAAAAAAAATATAACTAAAATAAACCAATAACCAACTTATTTATGTGCTTTTCAAAATATCCTTAATACGCTAACATGATTAGCTCATATCAATAAACAAGCTTGGCCTGAGGAGGCTCACATAAGCACCCACATTTTGACTAAATTCAGATTATGTTAGAATCTTGTTGAGGTAAGTTTGTTTGCTTGATTATATAATAGTCTTTATTTTTGTTATTCATTGTCTATGTATCTCTTTATCTATAAACTTATATATATAAAAAATTCTCAAATTGAAATTAGGTTTTTTAGTGCTCACGTTGGCCCGTCAATTGCACCAAGCTCAACATATATTCTAGCTAATAATGACTGTTGTGTAACTCGTGAAACGCGTTTCAATAATAAAATTAATAATATCATTAAGTCCCACATCTTTGTATGAAAATTATTTCATACCCCATGTGACATTCTGTTGGATTGATTTTTGACATTACCACATCAATGCCTATGGAAAAATGAATAATTGCTCCTTCATAATCACATAAGAGATTCTTTTTTTTTTTTTTTTTCATGATTAAATATCTGAACCAACTTATTCTTAGAGTGACTCGAACTCAAAATCACCCTTTAGAATGATTCGAAATTAAAATTTTAAATCTTATTTTTAAACACTCTCAAGCCAATTAAACAAATTCTAGCCATAAATTTTTACCCCAATCCCACTGAACCATAGTTACAAAGAGCCAATAAAAATTACCAAACTAAATCACCAAGCTACCCTTTGAATGGTCTTTGTATATATATATATAGATATTGATTTGATGGGAATACACCCAATTACTGTTTACTCAATCAAAAGCCCAGAAAGAAAATGAAAAAAAAGAAAAGGAAAAAGGATACAATGAACTTTTGATTTGAATGATAAATGAAGACTAATTTGTGGACTATCTAAAACATTTCCTTAGAGAAACAAGAGCTGTGCTGTTCTGCATTGACAAGAAGTCAGAGTCAGTCTCAACTCTCCTCTTCCGGTGCTTCGCATTGGAGACCAAAATGTGGGAAGAAAGAGAAAGAGCTGTGCTGTTTGGAATTGGTACTGAATAAAAGAGGTTGGTGATGTCTTGTAGAGGAATTCTGGTTCTGGTTGTTGCTCTTTTTTTCTTGGTTGGAATTGTGGAAACTGCTCCAATTGTATTGGGTTGCTTTGATATGGTAGGTGGGATGTTCTCTTTGTTGTTTTCACAAACACGGAGCATTGCCATTGCTGGTTACTGACTGAATGTGTATCTGTGTTTGTTGAGAGAGAGAGAGAGAGAGAGAGAGAGAGAGAGGTGCAATGGAGGGAGGGGAAAGAAGAGGTATTTTGTAGGGTTGTTTTGGAGGGGAGATTTGGGATTTGGGATTTGGGATTTGGGAGAGAGTTGAATTTGAAGTTGTTTTTGTTTCTGTTTTGGAGGATGTTTTCAATTTTCATTTTCAGGGAGAGAGGCGGAGAATTCCCAATTTGTTTTTTGTTTGTGCTTTTGGGTTTTGAATTCTGAAATGTCAGACATAGCTTCGATTAGGAAAAAAAGAGAGCGCGCTCTTTTTGGGCAGTGAATTTGGTCAAGGAGGGAGGTTTTAAAATTCGGAGAGTGGGTAATGTTGGGTTTCTCTCAAGTTTGAACACTTGTGAGGACTTGAAAATTCAACAAGGCTAGGCCTGGTGATTGGATTTTATAATTTGCATTGAAATGATTTTTTTGCCATTGTGTACCAATGTACCCTACCCAATTAAAAAATTATATTCATACATAAAATTCATATGAAAAAAATTGACAATAACAATAACATTATCATTATTGTAAATAAATTTACCTTTAATAGCATTTTGTTTTAATATGAAGTTACATCATTATGTATAAATTTTTTATTTGTATAACATTGCTCAATTTAATGAAATTGCAAATATATATTATTAGATACACACGATCAAATCATACCCTAAAAATAAATTACACTAAAAAATAATATATACACTATTAGAGCATGTCTCTTTAAAAAAATTTATATTAAAATTTGATGGGTTTTTTTTTTTCTGATGAAATTCCTTCAAATTGTATTTTGAATTTGAACTGATCTTTTTTTTTTTTTAGGTTGGGGGAGAGCATTACAGTAAATTTGAAAAAAAATCAATGATCAAACATTAATCATAACATTTTTATTTTCTCATGTTTGTCTTCAAAAAATTGACGACAAATATATTTTTGAAAATAGATCATTCATTTTCTTTACACAAATCCTAAAATGAAAATATTACGATTATTTGATCAACTTAAATTTATTTTCCATAAATGATATACACACAAAAAAAACCTACAAAATAAACAATTTGGATTATCGATTGTGGTGGGCCCACAATCCACACAAGTTCTCAATCCCAACCCAGGAAGGAACGATACTGGCTTGGCTATGTTTTGCCAGCTAGAAAATCTCATTCAAGTTTAAGTTGTCATAACAAACTTGAGATTCATTCATCAGAGAGTATGTAGTTAGTTGTTCATGGTCAAGCTTACATGGACTTCATGTATCTCAAACATAATAACAGAACATACAAAAATCAGCAGTAGTTTCGAGCATTAAAGAGTACCCGATACATGAGATACCACATTACAAATAGTTGTCACTGGAACCAATGTAGCATGGCAATCAACTGAAACCAAATGGATATAGTGAAATACAAAATCAGGCATTCGAAAGAGAACTTACCTTGGCGAATTGCAAAATGATCCTCATGTTTGTGTGGACATTACCTGAGCAGCAAATTTCTGAACTTTGCGTATGTTTTCAGTGGTAAAGGAGCATACAGCTATAGTTTTATATCACAAATTATGCCCCCTCAAAGAAAAGAAGGAAAATGTAATAGCAAAAACAGTCGGAAGGATATTTTCTCTTCATAAATCGGATGGTTGAGCATCAGCAGATTATTGTTGTTCTCAAGACCTCAACTAATATTTCCTTTGCCTCCTCATGTTTCTTTCTCAGCTAGTAAGATTTTTTATGTTCTTTTCACTTCTGTAAACCCAGTGGTGTAGCCAGGAATTCCCCTTAGTGAGGTCATTCAGAGGGAGAGAGAGAACAAATGAAGGAGTGCATCAATGGCAATGCAACAATAGTTGTTAGAGAATGAAGCATTGATGGAGCAAATGAATGAATGAACACTGAGCTAAAATTGACACCACTAAACAATGAATAGCTCCAAATATATGTGATATATGTGATATTTATCTAGATTTACTGGGGTCATTTTGTTAAAATTGACACCACTAAACAATGAATAACTCCAAACACTGGGTTCATTTTGTTAAAATCAAAAACTATTAAACAAAATTTCATATATATTTAACAAAACTTGAAAGTTCAGTGGTGTCAACTAACACCACTGAATTACACATAGCCCCGTCCCTGCCTGAATCGATTCACCTTTAATTACTTCTTGCTCATGTAGCCTTGAAGAACCAAACAATTTGCTCCCATTTAGTGCACCATTAGCATTGAAACGCTCCCTGTCATATATTATATGAGACACCATTAGCCTTGAAGAACCGAACAATTCACTTGTATTGGTCCAATCCAACTTTGGAGCACCAGAAGTTCACCACAATTAAAGTGAAAATCCTTGGGTATTATAGAATGAAAATTCCAGATACAAAAAGCCTCACCCAACACCCTTGAGACCTTTAACACTGCTTGTGCTCCCTGGCTGAATAGGTTTGCCTTTGTTTAGTTCTCCAGAATGTGACGTTGAAATTCCTACCAGCTTGTTACCACTTTGTGCATCTTTAGCATCAACACACTCCCTGTTGAAAATTGTACAGAACACTTTTGCCCATGGCCATATAATCAGCTAATTCCCAGGAAAAGCCTGCTGACCTTCCTTCCTCTGCAGCACAATTTTGCCCATGGCCTGTACTTTTGCCACCAAACGTGCCAAGTTTTTTCTGAGTTGATGCTGCCTGTTGTGATTGAGATTTAGTTTCATCTGATCTCTTGAAAACTTTGACCGTGTAACACCAGTTTCTTTTTAATGGTAATAAAAAATGATTATTCAAACAACAAGTACAATATAACTATGTCTATATTTATATTCTAAAACTTATTTCTCAGACTTTTAAATAATGTGAAATGTGAACATTCACATTGATTGATAACAAAAATAGAAACAATGGCAGCAATAGAATTAGAAATCCAAAAAAAAAAACTCAATTACTCTAAAAATAAAAAATTATCACCCGTATCCTTGTCTTCATCATCATCTTCATCATTATCACTATTGTACGGGGGTGAAATATCCTTTGCCTTCCGTACTCCTTGAACTCAAACTTCTCGTAACGTCGCCTGACCTGAAGACAAAGAAAGGGTGAGCTGCCCGGCGGGGTGTTGCCGGATAAACCCTCCGACGATCAAGTCAAATCACTTAAAGAAGAAGGAGAATACCGTTAGAGAGAGAGAGAGTGAGAGTCGTTCAGATAGCATACCTCTAACGTTCCCCTTCCATTCCTTTTTCTAGGCTGGCCATACAGCCTCAATGATTGTGCGCGCACTACCTCTGCTGTCCTTTCCTGGACAGGTGGCAGTGCTCGCCTCTCACCACCTTACGCGTGTAAAGGCCAAAACCTCCAAGCAGTACGTATGGAACCGCCAAACGGTATTGACGCGTGCCAGGAGTGGATTTCCCTTCCATCCTACCATTGGTCTAGGTGGCACGCCCTACCGGGATATCATAACCGACCTATCTCTTGGGAAGAAACAGAACCACGATCAACACGGCCGAGGCGCTTCGACCTCTAACCGGACTGACTGCCCGTTTGGCGTGTCGCCCGCCAAACTGGTCCTAAATCACCCCGAGTTGTGATCTGCTCGGTCCAGACACAGCATTGTAGATTTGAGCGAACAACTAGCCGAATCACAACTCGGCCTGGCATAGGTATGACTTCCACGCTCCGGTCGACAAATGTAGCTCGGCCCGGCAAGACCGGCTGGGGAGCTACACCAACCGAGCAGACGGCTCTCGCTTGGTCCGTCACAGTTCGAGCCATCGTAACTCGGTCGTACTAGTCCGGCGCAAATCTCTCTCTCAACTGTCCCTTAATCCCATCCGAGCTGAGCGTGAGCGTGATTGGGATTACTTATACGACCGAGCTATCTCATTTGGTCGGTCCCTGAATTGCGCCAGTACCAAGCCGAGCGTGATTGGGGTCACCGCCATGGCCGAGCTATATCATTTGGTCGGCCTCCGAATTGCGCCAGTAGTCTTGTCAAGGGTCGTACAGCCGTACTGACAGAGCCGTCCTTTCGTTGCCACGTGGCCTCACGCCTTTGGTGACGTGCAGCCCCACAGTTGTCTTCCCCAAGCGCGAAATTCAAACAGCTGCCGCCGTTTGGGTTTCCGACCTTTTTATTCACATAGGAGGGGTCATTCATGCCCCCACTATTCACCTCCATCTTCGACCTAAAACCCTAGCCCTAATATCCCTAAGCTTCCTCCATCACTGTGCCTCCAACCGTCCTCAACCATTTTCGATCTTCTCAGAAGCAGCAGTCGAGCCTGAAGATCTCCTGTCTTTCCCAGGCGTCTACTACTCGTAAGTTTCTCTCCCACCCTTCGTGTTTTACTGCTTGAGTTCTTCGTGTTCTTCGTTCTTGCTTGTCCACGCTTTGAACCAGACTGTTAGGATCCTACTGGTGCTCCCTCTTTGGGGCAATAGTTGCACACCCTAGGAAGAACTGGAATCGGAAAAGCGGATGGGGCTCCCATGCCCCTTGTTTCTTCGAGTATCAACGCACAAACTTTGAATTGAAGATAAACTGCTTGAATCCTAGGTAGGACCAAGCTAAATCCATAATTTAGATCCATAAATAGGATTTAGCCGAGCAAAAACTTGTTTGTGGTTTCCTTCCGGTGCCTTGACCGAGCTGAAAACCGGAACCGAACTAGGAAAGGCCAAATCAGCAAGATAGTTGAGCCGACGTAGGGGTCAGACCGGTCAAATACACCATAGAACCCTGACCGAGCTAGGAGTTCCACATAGAAGCCGTGCAATTTATGCCGCGCTAACCCTTGGGCTTATTTGTTAATAACAAACTAGGACCGACCAGGCCCGTTCAACGTCACTACCTATGAAGTTCAACGTCCGAGCAAACACACAAAATTTTTCACCGAGATACGAACTAAATCACCCAATAAATAAAATCGGGATAGATGGAGAACTACCAGTTCATGGTGAGCTCTCCCGGTGCACTGGCTGAGTTCCGTAGGGAGTACAGCATCCCGGATGACGTCCATCTAGAGCTGGCCAAGAAGGGAGATACCCCATGGGGCGAGCTAGATAAGTGCCCCTTCACGATCGTGTCCATAGTGGAAGGAGGGCTTCGCTTCCCGATCCAGCCACTCATCTGCGAGTTTTTGAGGCAGACCAGGCTGTGTCCGACCCAAGTCTCCAACAATACATACAAGATAATAAACAGTGTGGCCGAGCTAAATAGGAGACTCGGTCTTAATCTCGGCCTTGCCGAGATATTTCATCAATACAGCCTTAGCAAAAATAAATGTGGGTTTTGCTGGTATCTCATGGTCAAGAAGGGCCGAGCAAAACTCATAGAGGGTAACCCAGATAAGGAAACGAATGACGACAATTTCTTGTGGGTGTCCGATCGTTATGAGGACACCGAGGCGCCCATACTGGGCTGGTATATTAGGAAAGACTTTGGGAGTGCTGGTGAGTAGCTCGGCGAACCGCATTGTCTTCTTTCTGCATTGGTTTTTTTTTTTTTTTTTTTCTTTTTCTTGCCGATCTAACACTTCTTCTTTTTGCAGATTACAAGCTTTTGGCAGAAGACTACTACCGCGCTAACCAGGAAGCCATTAGAGTTTTGTTGCGTCACCCAGCCGAGGAACGAGAATCACCAAAGCTGCTCGGCTTTGAACCGACCTACCATTACACAACGCCGCGCAAGAGTAGGGTAACTGATTTTCTGCGTACGCCCTCTCCAAAACCAGACCCAAGTCTTCCACCGATCAAACTAGTCCCACTGACAGCCGAGAAAGAAATGGCCAAGATCCGTGCAATTAAGTCCATGATCACCAGTGAGGCTAGCGACTCCCAGCCACCGGAGGCATCTGGGGGGACTTCCTCCACGCCGGTTGTGCCAGAAAAGAGGGCCATGCTAGCTCTGGCCAGTGAACAAGCTTCTGGCCGATCAAAGAAGAGGTAGAGGAAAGATATGGCCGGACAGCATCTGGCGGACGAGGACTCAACCGAGCAAGCTTCAACCGACTTGGGGGATCAGATACTCATCGGGCCATCCAAAAGCCCAAGTGCCCACTCGGTCTGGTCGCCCGAGTTCAAGTACAAAGGCCGGGCTGTCTCTGCTGCCGATTCAGTCTACGAGGACAAGGATTATTCTCTTGGTTTCAACATGACCAAGGGGCTGATCCTTCCCGCCAACATGAAGAAGCACGACGAGCTGTCTGACCTGAAGGTGCTTCGCTCAGCGGCAAAATCAATTGTGTTGGTAAGTTTAGAGACTCTTTTGTTTATTAAGTTTTTGCTCGGTTTTTGAATTTTGACAATCTTCATTTGTTTTCAGGTCGCGCAAAAGAACTACTTGGCTCACTAGCGAATGATCGCTGTGCGGCAAAGTTTGCGGGATGCAATTTCCGACAACAAGGCCAAGACGGCCGAGTTGGCCAAGCTGAAGGCCACGCAGGAGGTGGCAGAGGCCGAGCGTGACAAACTGAGCGAGCAATTGACTCGGGCTGAAGAAGACAAGCAGCGGGCTGTTGTAGACGCGCCCTTGGGCCTCATGCTATAGTTCGGACTCGATTTGTCACGATTCTTAATCTGAACTAAAGAGTCCAAATCCGGCAAATCGTTTTGAGAAACAGATTTTGAAAGAAGTGCCAAACATGGACTGCTTTGCCAGATACAGAGTCGCCACCTAAATATTTTTTAATGGGAGAATTTAGGAAACCCTGACTCGGTGCCAAAGGCCACGTGTCTGTCATCACCAAAGTTGTCTAGGCTCGGGAACTTGGGTACGATTGGGGAAGGTCAGCTATGAGCACCCCCTCTCGCCCGATCCGAAGATCAGCCTCTACTAACCATGATATCCGGTTTTGAAAACGTTATGTGTTCTTATTCTAGTTAATTAGCTAGAATCACTATGTGATGCGCACAACACAAAAGTATAGACTAGATCGCCTAATTTGGAACAAAGCATTGCATATCCGTTTGTTTGAAAAACGCTTTGGGATTTGCTACTCGCAAGTAGGCTAGAACACGGATTTCAACGAGTTGTTCCAACTCAAACAATCCAACCTTCACCCACAGGTATTCAGGCAGTTATATCACATAAGCAACTAGCCACATGGTAAGCATGCTGTCATGTTAGCATTCACACTCATGCGAGATGCTAAAGCATAAAACTTACATCGTACTCCGAGCCGAAACAAAGGACATATTAGCAATCATGCATGATCCAAGTTCGTGCTAAAATGGCTAATGCAACACATACAGAATGTCACTAGAATAGGCTCGGCTAATCCTAGGATGGCATGTGGGATGCAACAAGTAACACGTATTCAAGTTAGATTTGAAATACTTATGCAGTTAGTATGATGCGCCGAGCCCAGTGCATGCAATACTGATGAATGATGCACGCATGCATAGCATAAGGTATGCTAAAGTAAACATGTCCTAATACTAACCATCAAAGCAGGTAAGTAAAAGGGAGAAAGAAGTGGGGGTTAGAAGACATGCACACACGCACGCACACTTATTATAATTATGCCCTCACTCGGAGGGTCCGAAGGAATAATACAGGCCACCTAATTAACTAACTCACAAGCTAATTAATTATTACAGAACCTTATGAATAACTAGCTACAACTAATTATTACACAACTTAATTAATTGACAAATTAATTAATAAATGAATGGCAACAAGCAAGTAGGGAAACAGTAAATGGTGCTATTCCAGCTCTGTTTGAAGAAGAGGGAGACATGCATGCTTGCTTCGGTTCTTCGCCTCAAAACGCCTTCCGGTTGCTCTTTAGAGGCTCTGTTTGCAGGGTGTCTTTCAGTGCTTGTTGCTGAAACTTACCAAAACACTACAGGGGAAGTCACTAGTGGCCTGCCGGCCATGAGAGGAGTACTACCGGCCAGAGATGGCCCATTGCCGGCCAAGGGTGGCACACTGCCGGCCATTGGTGTGCTGTGACACCAAACTGCAACGAATCACAAAATAGAGAAAATAGAGGGTTTCCCAAGGACATGTACGCACCATGGCACTCTGAATCACCTCAAAACATCAAGGGAGAGGCCAAGTTGGATCCACGACCATCAATCACGCATCCCGATGCATGATGGCCAAAGATCCAACTTGTGCAAATCAACAGGAGAATGAATACACAAATACAGCAAGTAAAGCCTAGAACTCTATCATGAATCATCAAGAGCTTCGGCGATCGAGAATTGAGACGCGTTCCATCACTTGGAGTATGAAACGCCCCTCGTTCCTCGTGCTCGGATTAATGCTTAATCCGAACAACAATGCAATATGCAAGGATGGCAAACATGCAATATGACTTAAGTGTGCAAACATGCAACTAACCCAAGCATGCAACAAGCGTATAAGTATGATGTGAGGCAACAACCCTGGACAACATGACAAAATGCAACATGAACATGTGAGCATGCAAAGTATGCGAAGCTAAACAAGTATGCAACAACATACCAAATGAAACAAGCATGCGACAACATGGTAAGATGGGCTTACACCAAAGATGGATGGCTCTCAACTAGGTCCAAATCAGTAGCCAAAGTGATGGAATTAATGGCATGAAAAGCATGGAAAGGCAAGGCAAGCATGCATGCCAAATGGCTCAAGTATTAAGGCACAAAGAGGACAACTCTTAAGCACACCTAAGGAGCAACAAACATGGATATATGGCAATGGAGTAGGCTCTGAAATACCATATAAATTGATGCCAAATCAACTCAACAATGCAAGTATAGCATGTTATGATGCTTAAAGCTCAAAGTAAGCAAAGGGACTTAAACCATGGCCATACAAGGCAAGCCCCAAAGGGCCAAGGAGACCTAAAACAGTCCTAGGGCAGGCCCTAACAAGACCAAAATCAAGCTCAAAGCTAGCCAACAAAGGCTAGAACACAAGGCTAAAAACATGAAGCATGCGAGGCTTTAAAGAGGCAATGCACTACACCTATAAGAACCAATCATGGCATGACTTGGACAACCCAAAAACAGAGTTACGTCATGGTATATTAGGACCCAAAATGTACTGAAATGATGAGCCAAAGGCTTAGGCTAAGTGGCATGCACAAAAGTCCATTTTTGGGGCATAAAGCACAAGCTATACAAAGCATTCAAGGCATGTCAAATGCAAGTGTATGACAACATTTCATGGACTGAAATAGCATGTGGAATGAGGGCAAGGCATGCAAACATCACATGTATGACATGATAGAGGCCTCAAAACCCAAGACTAGCCTAAGCATTTACACTATAGCTATACAAAGCATGAGTGATATGGCCATGGAAACCTAAAACAGTCCTAGAACACTTTAAAATAAGCATAAAATCAAGTTTAAGCAAAGCCAAAATATGCTAGTATGATGAGTCAAAACATTATGCACAAAAGGCTAGCAAACAAGATTTGTTCTACACCTATATGGAGCATACAAAGGATGATCAAACCAACTATGGATAGGGTCATGACATGCCAAATGATGACCAAATACATGCTGAAATGTAAACCAAACAAGCTAAAATGACATGGCAAGGCATGGAGCATGTGAAGCTAGTTTAGGGGATTTGCACTACAAGTGCATCATGCAAGCATGAAGTAACAAAACCAACCCAAAACAGGTTCATGGCATGGTAAAACATCACCAAAAATGGACTGAAATGGACTCAACAAAGGCTATGCACACATGCTACTTTGATGAGCTATGAATGGATTTACACTATACATGCAAGATGCAAGCAAGACATGACCAAACCAGCCTTGGACAGGACCAAGGCAGGTCCTAGAAGTCACAAAAAAGGGCCTGGACCAAGCCTAAAAAATGCATAGAAGGATGGTCCTTTGGAAGGCCAAAAATGCAAGTAAAGAGGAATACAAAGAAAGGGGACTACCCCCTCTGATTTAGGACCTCAAAACCACACCTCTACCACTGAAAATCCACTGGATTTCAGTGGTAGGAAGGCCAAACCAAGGCTAGCTTGGAGGCCTCAAGATATGGCTTAAAATAAAGCCAAACAAAGCATGCAAGGGGGCTACACACCCCAAACAGCAAAATGACCTTAACCAAACTTAAAATGCACTTAAAAACAAGACTTTTTTCAGTTACAAGCAAAGCCTAAAACAATATGCAAAGAGGGCTAAAACAAGGTGCAAGAAAGCGCAAAAATGGGAGAAATGCTCACCCTTGAAGACCCTCTTTGAAACCAGCAACTTTAGGGGGTGGAAGCTTGCTTTCAGACCTCAAGAATTCCTCCCAAGAAGCTTAATCCAATGGTGGTGGTGTATATCTGTGTGGTGTAGTGTAAAAGTGCAAGAAAAATCAAGTTCAAGGCACTAAACACAAGCAATATAGAGAGAAAGAGAGGTTTTCTCCTCCAAAGCTCTAGAACCTGGTGTAAGGAAGAAGCCTCTTCCTTATATAGAGAAATGAAAAGCCAAAGCTTCTTCAAGAAGCTTTGCAAGGCCTTCATCCCTCCATACACGTGTTTGGAGGGGAGTAAACAAAAATCCAGCTGGCTCAAAAGATCTAGAGGAAACCAGTTGAGATAGGGGGGGTGCCGGCCATCAGTAATGGCCGGCAGTGCCACACTGATGGCCGACAGGGCTTCATTAGTGGCCGGCAGGGTCAAGGCTATGGCCGGCAGTGCCATGCCATGGCCGGCAATGCACCACAGGGTCCACTCTGAAAGGACCTAGTCAAGGTCCAAAAATGGGGCAGAAAGGATACAGGGTCCGGGAAGCTCGAACCGGTGACATTCCGCCGCGATAGTCGAGTGCTGGGCGAGCAATCGAACCAGTTGTTGGGTGTACCTACAAGCACAACCAAGTCTAGAGGACGGTAAAAAATGGGGTGTCTATAGCTGTCAAGCTGACGAAAGCTCGCTACCTTGCCGAGCTGCGCAAGCTTCGCGATGCTCACAAGGCCGAGAAGGACAAGGCGGTCGACGACGCCGAAGACCATGGGTATGCGCAGGGAGAAAAGACTTATGAACGGAAGGTTCAGGTGACCAAGGACATCTTTTTTCAGTGCGGTTGGAAAGCTGCCGTGGAAAAAGTTGGCCTTGGTCAAGACGCCGAGATGTTCCAAAATCTGTCTGCTGCCTTCATACAGCCCTACATGCAAGCGTACGCGAGCGCCGCGCAAAAAAGGATAATTAAAGAGGCAAAAAAGGCAGTCGAGGAAGAAGCTGCCGCCGCGCAACCTGCCGATCAAACTCCTCCTGAAGCTACTGAGAGGGCCGAAGATGAAGAGGCCGAGGAAGGCGCTGATGATGAGGCCGAGGAGGGCGTGACCGGGCAGACAGACACTGCCAAGCAAACAGTCGCGGTTGCCGATGCCGAGATAGATGACGCCGAGGTGGTCCTAGCTGAACAAAATGCCCTTGTGGATTTAGATTGATCTCTGCTGTCTTTTTTTTTTTTTTTTTGAATGTAACCGGGCTTGGCCCCACCTCTGTAATGCAACTTCTATTATCAATGAAAATTTGAACTTTTGCCCGTCGCGTAACTATTTCTGGGCGGTTGCAATGTGAGGAATTTCTTTCGATTTGAAATGTTCATGAATCACAACTAGTAGCTCAACTCTCAGATGCTGCGCAATATGCCAACACGTCATTTTGGCCGAGCAAAAATCAGATCGGCCGAGCTAAAATCAGCTCGGCCCTTATAAAGTATGCAAAACGTCAACATTTAGATTCGGGCGAGCAGAAATAAGCTTGGCGCCTATAAATTGGACAAAACACCAACATTCCATTTTGGGCGGGCAAAAATCAGCTCGGCCCTTATAAGTTGGATAAAACGCCAATAATTCTTTTGGCCGAGCAAATTTCAGCTGGGCCTTGTAAATTGGGCAAAACACCAATATTTTCAGGGGCCGAGCAAAATCATTTCGGCTTTTATAGGTTGGATAAACACCCTTCCATTTCATTTGGCCGAGCAAAATCAGCTCGGCCTCTATAAGTTGGACAAAACGACAACATTTTGTTTTGGGGCGAACAAAAATCAGCTCGGCCCTTATGTAAGTTGGACAATACACCAACTGTCTAATTGGACTATGCACCAACTGTTTGTACGGTTTCTTTCTATTTCGGCAAGAGAAAATCAGTTCTGCCCAGTGCAGGTTGGTCTTCTTGCCCCTGGCATCCACAGTGGCCCAATATCCTTGCGATGCCATTGTACAGAAAGATATAATATAAGACAAAAAGTAGGGCTATTTTTCATTACAAAAAGCAGGGCTATCCTTACATCAAATTCCAAAAGGTTAAAAGTTCAAAAGGCTATGTAACAAAAACGATTACATTTCAAAAGTAAAAAATCTTAAGGTTGGCTGCATTCCATGGTCTGGGGATAGCTTTACCATCTAAGTTTTCCAGATGGTATGCCCCTTTGCTTGCCAGACCAGTCACCTTGTATGGCCCTTCCCAATTCGCGCCAAGTTTTCCTTCGCCGGGGACTATCGTGTTGCCCATCACCTTTCTCAAGACCCAGTCCCCTATCTTGAATAGCTTTGGATGCACAGCCTTGTTGTATTTCCTAGAGAGTTCTTGCTGATAAGCTGCTATGTGGATTAGAGCCCGTTCCCTTCTTTCCTCGGCTAGGTCAAGCTCTAATGCCACCGCTTCATTGTTCAAGTCTGGCTGAAAACTCTCAGACCGGATGGTTGGCATACCAATTTCCAGCGGGATGACGGCCTCCATGCCATAGGCCAAGGCGAATGGTGTCTCCTCGGTCGATCGCCTTGGCGTAGTGCAGTATGCCCATAGCACGTTAGGGAGTTCTTTAGCCCACTTTCCTTTGGCTTTCTCTAACCTTCTTCAGCTCGTCCAAGATGGTCTTGTTTGAGGCTTCTGCTTGACCATTTGACTGAGGGTAGGCCAGTGTTGAGTTGTAGAACTCAATCTTTAACTCCTCGCAAAATCCGCAAAAGAGTTTCCCATCGAACTGAGTGCCATTATCTGATATGAGGGCCTTCGGTATACCGAAGCGGGTGATGACATTTTGCCAGACAAACTTCTTCACATCTTTTTCCTTTATGGTTGCCAACGGCTCGGCCTTAACCCACTTGGTGAAGTAGTCGGTAGCGGTGATGAAGAATTTGCGTTTGCCCGGAGCTGCTGGGAGCGGTCCAACCATATCCAATCCCCAGAGCGCGAACGGCCAAGGACTTGTGAGGGGGAGCAATTCTCTGGCTGGCTAGTGGATTTGGTGAGCAAATTTCTGACATTTTTCACACCTGCGAACGTATTTCTGTGCGTCCGTCTGCATGCATGGCCACCAATAACCTTGGGAAATCGCTCGGTAAGCTAAAGACCTGCCCCCAGTATGACTTCCGCAGACACCTTCATGGATCTCATAGAGGAAAGCTTCCACCTTGTCGGGGTGGACGCACTTCAAATACGGCCCGGTAAAAGACTTCTTGTATAAGGCTCCGAATGGAGAGTGCCAAAACCGCTCTAACTTAGCCCGGATCTTGTTGGCCGCCTTCTTTTCTTTTGGTAGAATTCTATCTTTTAGGAAGGCGATGATGGGTTCCATCCAGGAAGGTCCCAAGTTGGTGTAGAGTACCTCGGACGCTTTTGGTTCCTCAATGCTTGGCCGAGGTAAGAATTCTATCATTAAGGGATTAAGGAAAGCTGTCTGTGTAGAAGCAAGGCCGGCCAGTTCATCAGCTGTGTTGTTTTCTTCACGGTTGATTTGTTCCATTCTTATGGCGGCAAACTTCTTCATCTCTGCGCGCACCAGCGCCTGATACTTCGCCATTCTTTCATCCCTGGCTTCATACTCCCCAGAGACCTGATTGATCACCAGCTTAGAGTCGCTGAATACCATAAGGGCTGACGCTTTCATTCTCAATGCACTTCTTAGTCCGGCAAGGAGGGCCTCGTACTCCGCCTCGTTGTTGGACGCTGGGAAGCCGAGCGTGATTGCTTGCTCGATAACCAGCCCATCCGGGGAAGTATGCACGATACCCAGCCTAGCGTCATGCCTGTTGGAGGCCCCATCGACGAAAAGCTTCCACCTCTCGCCAATGAACAACTTCTAGCAATCCGATGGGTTTTGCGAGCTTCTCAAATCCGAGGTTCCGGTTGGTTCATTCTGGTCTCTTTCCATGTCTTGGTTGGGTTTGTCTTCTGATGAATTATCTAGCTTTTCCAGTTCGGCTGCCATTTGCACTTCCTCCATTCGCGATTCAATACTTGGTTCCATTGCCTGAGCCATGGGTTGTGCCAAATCCACACTACCCAAATCAATCGGGCAAGCCGGATGCATTCCGGGGGCAAACTACGCCACAAAGTCTGCAAGAGCTTGAGCCTTGATCGCGGTACGCGGTCGGAACTTGATGTCGTACTGCCCCAATTCCACGGCCCATTTCAAAATTCTCCCGGTAAAGTCTGCCTTTTCAAAGAGCACCTTAAGCAGGAACTCGGTTAGCACAACTATTATGTGAGCATGAAAATAGTGCGCCAACTTTCTCGAAGCCATCATCAGGGCCAGGGCTAATTTTTCTAGCGGCAGATATCTTGATTCCGCCGGGAGCAAGGTCTTGCTTACGTAGAAGATAGGAAGGTGCTGGATGCCTTCTGCACGGACCAGGACGGCACTCACCGCATGTTGAGAGACTGGCAAGTAGAGATACAGTTCTTCGCTCAGTTTTGGGGTAACCAGGATGGGAGCCGAGGAGAGGTACACTTTTAGATCGGCCAATGCACGGTCACACTCCGCGTCCCAAAAGAACTTGGCCTTCAAAGTTTTGAAGAAAGGCCTGCAACGATCTAAAGACCGGCTTATGAATCTGTTCAGCGCAGCTGCCATCCCAGCGAGATGTTGCACGTCCTTTGTGGAGTTCGGGCGCTCCAGCATCTGTATCGCCTTGATTTGGGAAGGGTCGGCTTCAATCCCCCGGTTCGTGACCAAAAAACCCAGAAACTTTCCAGTGCCGACTCCGAAAGTGCACTTGGAGGCATTCAAACGAAGCTTGTGATGTTTAAGAATAGTGAACATCTCAGCTAGGTCAGCGAGTTGTTGAGACTTTTCCCTGCTCTTCACCACCATGTCGTCGATGTAGGCCTCCATGGTACGGCCCAGAAGGGGAGCGAACATCTTGGTTACCATCCTTTGAAAAGTTGCCCCGGCATTTTTCAGTCCGAACGGCATGACTTTGTAACAATATAGGCCTCTTGGAGTGGTGAACGATGTGATTTCTCGGTCTGGTTCACACATGGCTATCTGGTGGTAGCCACGATATGCATCCAGGAAGCTAAACCTCTGATGACCAGCAGTCAAGTCCACTAGCTGGTCAATTCGTGGAAGGGGGAAGCTATTCTTTGGGCACGCACAGTTGACCGTTTTATAATCAACGCACACCCGCCACTTGCCGTTCTTTTTCGGAACCACCACCGTGTTGGATATCCACCGAGGGTATTGCACTTCTTCTATTGCCCCCGCTTCCAACAAGTTCTTGACTTCTTCCGCCACTACCTCGGCATGGTGCAAGGCCGAGCGGCGCGTCCTCTGGATGACCGGCCGTGCATTTGGGAAGACATTCAACTGGTGGCAAATGAAACTAGGGTCGACGCCAGGCATATCGTAAGGCGTCCATGCAAAAGCCTCCATGTTGGAGAGCAAAAAGTTGAGATAATCGAGCCGCTCAGTGTTGGACAAAGATGATCCCAAGAGAAAGAACTTAGTTGGATTGTTCTCGTCGATGCGCACCTCTACCAAATCTTCGACCGATTTCTCCTCGGCCTTTCTTCCTACGTCTTCAAGGACTTCCTTTCCCTCCGGTCCCTCTATCATTTGAACAAACCCTTTAGCGGCCCGGCTGCCGTTCACCGCAACAAAGCACTGTTCTGCCATCACTTGGTCTCCCCAAACCTCTTCTATTTGCCCGGTCGGCGCCAGGAAGTGCAGAACCTGATGGTAGGTCGATGCTACTGCTTGCATGGCGTGCAACCAGCCCCTTCCCAAGATTAAGTTGTAGGTTGATGGGACCTTGAGCACCCAAAATTCAACTTGCTTTCTGACCGAGCCCGCCTTGACCGGCAGTATGATCTTTCCTACCGGCCATTCTGGCTGAGAGTTGAAGCCAACCAGAGGAGATGTCGCAGGGGCCAAGTCCTTGTCTTGTAACTTCATTTGCTTGAACGCGTCGTAATACATGATCTCGACTGAACTCCCTTGGCCAATCAAGATCCTCTTGATGTCGAAGTCTTTGACGCGAAGAGTCACTACTAGAGCGTCACTGTGGGGCATCTGAATTCTCTCCAAGTCCTTACTTGAGAAGGTAAGGATATTATTTTCTTTGGTTTTCCCTTTCTTCACAGCGGGCTGAACGGAGAGCACTTCCCTCATGTGCTCGGCTTTCTTAATCATTCGTCTTAGCTCGCAGACCCTTGCGGGTTCAATGATACCATGGATAACATTGATTATGCCTTGGGGCACTGCCTCCAGGGAGGCTAGGCCGTTTGGCTCGGTTTTGCCCGGTGGAGCAGCTTTCATACCCCCATCTATGTATTGGTCGAGGTGTCCCGCCGCCAGTAACTCCTCCAAATGTTGTTTGAACGGCAAGCAGTCCTCCGTTCGGTGCCCCCGTCCTCATGGAAGGTGCAGCAATATCTTGAGTTGAAGCCTCTCTGTGTGCTCCCCAACTTGGTCGGCCAGCGGACGAAAGGCTCACCTCGGATTTCACTCAGGATGCGGTAGATAGGGATTTTAAAAACCATGGTGATGCCGGTTCACGCCTTCAATTTTCTCTTGGTATCTTCCTCTTCATCACGGGGAGCGTTAGCTCGGTCGCTTCTGCGACCTTTGTTTCTATCATCGCAGTTTGAGCCACGACGTTGATCTTTTGACCGGTCGTTCAGGCGGTTGTCCTCCTGCCCAACCGAGTGAATCTTCCCCGCAACCCTTCCGTCCACAGCGACCAGATTAACCTTCTCGATCGCGGAAGTGACATCATCCTCCACACGAATGTGTTCATTGATCCGTTGCATCAAGGATTCCATGGTTGTGGGCTGGTGCATTGTAAGCGAATCTCGCAGTCTATGTCCGACTGGGAGACCCCGCTTGTATTGAGTGATCGCCAGATTGGTGGGGCAGTCGATGATCTCATTGTAAGTTTCCCAGTACTTCGCGCTATATGCCTTCAACGAACCCCCAGACTCCATCTTGATGCCCAGAAGATGGTCGACCTCCTTCGGTGTTCGAGTGTTGGTTTTGAATCTGGTGACGAAGGCCTCCGCTAATTGCTGCCACCCCTGATACTCCCCTCCGGAAGCCTTTCGAACCATTTTAGGCCCAGTTCTCCTAAGCTTGCTGGGAATATCAGGCACATCAAGGCGTCATTCCGCCGGTGTCCAGCCGTTACTTGCCGGTAATGACTCACGTGCATGTACGGATCCGTTTTGCCGTCGTACAAGGTGAACTTAGGCTAGTGGAATCCGGCAGGGAGTGGTGTACTCTCGATTTCTGGAGACAGCGGCGTAGCCATAAGTCTCGCCAGTTCTTTGTCCACTAGCGCAAGGGCCACTACCCTGGGCGTTGGCATTGCCACTTCCTCACTACAATGGATTTGGGTGCTCAGCCTCTGCAACGCCGCCAATCTTTGAGTCTCTCTACGGCGCGCCCTCTCCTCCAACACGTCCCTCAGGTCTCCGAAACAGGTGGAAAAAGAGTATCGCGACGTCGACGATGGGCGCGAGGAACAGTAAGTGCTGTCGCGAGTGAGGGACTTGCCTTCCCTTAGGTCAGAGTCTCCACCCCCGTAGTTCTTGGTGATAGAGAGAGAGTGCGTCCTTTCTTTGCGGCGACTGCTAGAACGAGGAGACGAGGTGCGTTCACTGAGGTTGCCCTCTCTAGCAACACCCTTCCCCTAAATCTGGCGCTTCAGCATCTCCATCTCAGCCACCATCTTGCGAATGAGGGCGTCCTGGTCTTTGAGTTTGTGTTCCAGGCGCTGTGCACGGGACTCCCCCCACCGTCGACAGCCCTCTAGGCTCTTCGAGCGATCAGTACTCCTCCTGCGTTTGTCTCGCGCACCTCTCGAAGAAGTCTCGAGGCCCGCCATGGCTGGAACATTCGGTGGGCCTTCTATCCGTCGGACAGACTCTGGTGTGACACCATCGACGACGGACAGTGGAGTTTCGTCGTTATTAGCCATGGAAACCGTCGAAGAAGCTTGAAGAGCAAGGTTTGAGTATCAAAGTCCTTCTCACAGACGGCGCCAATTGTACAAGGGTGAAATATCCTTTGCCTTACGTACTCCTTGAATTCAAGCTTCTCGTAACGTCGCCTGACCTGAAGACAAAGAAAGGGTAAGTTGCCCGGTGGGGTGTTGCCGGATAGACCCTCCGACGATCAAGTCAGATCACTTGAAGAACAATGAGAATATCGTTAGAGAGAGAGAAAGAGTGAGAGTCGTTCAGATAGCATACCTCTAACGTTCCCATTCCATTCCTTTTTCTAGGCTGGCCATGCAGCCTCAAGGATTGTGCGCGCACTACCTCTGCTGTCCTTTCCTGGACAGGTGGTAGTGCTCGCCTCTCACCACCTTACGCGTGTAAAGGCCAAAACCTCCAAGCAGTACGTATGGAACCGCCAAACGGTATTGACGCGTGCCAAGAGTGGATTTCCCTTCCGTCCCACCATTGGTCCAGGTGGCACGCCCTACTGGGATATCATGACTGACCTATCCCTTGGGAAGAAACAGAACCACGATCAACACGGCCGAGGTGCTTCGACCTCTAATCGAACTGACTGCCCGTTTGGCGTGTCGCTCGCCAAACCGGTCCTAAATCACCCCGGGTTGTGATCTGCTCGATCCAGACACGGCATTGTAGATTTGAGCGAACAACTAGCCGAATCACAACTCGGCCTAGCATAGGCACGACTTCCACGCTTCGGTCGACAAATGTAGCTCGGCCCGGCATGACCGGCCGGGGAGCTACACCAACCGAGCAAACGGCTCTCGCCTGGTCCGTCATAGTTCGAGCCATCGTAACTCGATCGTACTAGTCCGGCGCAAATCTCCCTCTCAACTATCATTAACAATTCATGCAATTTCATCATTCCATCAATCCAAATCAAACCAAACCCACATTTAAACAATATGTTTGTAACAAAATTGATTAGATATAAACAAAATTTACAACTATGGAGAAACATAGGTAACATTTGGTAGAGTTTTCTAAATATGATTTTAGAATAGGAGTTGTATTTTGAGTTTGTGAGTTTTTGAATTATGATTTGAGTGTAGAAAATTTGTTTAGTGTATAAGTTTTGAAAGGAATTTTGAATTGAGTGGGAAATTTTTGATGTGGCATATGATATATGATACAAAAAACTCATAACCAAATACACAACTCAAAAATCTATTAAAAGCTCATAAATTTTTTTTACAAAATTCCAAAAATATTGTTTTATTAAATATATATATATATATATATATAAAGCAAGTGCCAATACCAAAATAAATAAATAAATAAATAAAATAATAATAATAATTGTATTGTTCAGGTCAACCGGTCGAACAACCGGCCGGATGTCTAATAGGGCAAATTTCAAAATTTAAAAGTTCGCTTGAAACGAGTTTTCAAAAGAAGGGGTGGAATTAATTTTCCAAAACTCAAACCAAACATCATACTAGAATGTATGGGTAGAATTATGATTCCAAAACTCTTCCAAACACAGTTTTGAATACAGAACAACAATGGATGAACACA
Organism: Camellia japonica; assembly: GCA_030407325.1. NCBI lineage: Eukaryota > Viridiplantae > Streptophyta > Magnoliopsida > Ericales > Theaceae > Camellia > Camellia japonica. The sequence continues at coordinate 140,440,456 of JAPPVO010000014.1, read as the reverse complement.
GAGTTTCGAACACAAAGTGACAATGGAAGAATACAAAACTTTACCTCAACAATGGAGGAACATAATATTCTCTCACTTCCACGTGTAAACTAGACCTTCAAAACCCTACCAAATAGAGAGTTTCGAAACCCTAACACAACGAAACAATACCATAAATGTGAATGAAACTAATCAAAAGGAAAAACGTGAATAATGATAATTGCCAAAACAGAGGGAGTAATAAAAAGGAAACGTGTATATTCTCTTTTTATGTAATTGTGGACGCGCCCTGAGGGCCTTATGCTACCACAGTTCGGACTCAATTTGTCATGGTTCTAAATCTGAACCAAAGAGTCCAAATCCGGCAAATCGTTTTGAGAAAATAGATTTTTAGAAAGAAGTGCCAAACATGGACTGCTTTGCCAGATACAGAGTCGCCACCTAAATATTTTTTATGGGGGAATTTAGGAAACCCTGACTCATTTGCCTAAGGCCACGTGTCCGTCATTACCAGAGTTGCCTCGGCTCAGGAACTTGGGTACGATTGGGGAAGGTCAGCTATGAGCACCCCCTCTCACCCGATCCGAAGATCGGCCTCTACTAACCATGATATCTTGTTTTGAAAACATTACGCGTTCTTATTCCGGTTATTAGCCTAGAATTACTATGTTATGCGCACAGCAAACAAGTATAGACCAAATCGCCTAAATTAGAACAAAACATTTCATGTTTGTTTTGAAAAATGGTTTGCTACTCGCAAGTAGGCTAAAATGCAGGTTTTGCCACCCTCGAGTGGGCTTTTTAGAAAAGATGGTTTTGCCACTATCAAGTGGGCTTCAAAGCTCACAGTTTTAATGCATTATTTCAATTTAGGTAATTCGACCTCCATCCACAGGCATTTAAGCAGTTATATCACATAAGTAGCTAGCCTCATGGCAATCATGCTATTATGACAACATTCGCACGCATGCGGTATGCTGAAGCATAAAAGCTTACCGAGTACTCCGAGCTAAAATAGAAACTAGTTAGTAATCATATGCATGACCCTAGTTCATGTTAAGATGGCTAATGCAACACATGCAGGATGCAGCTAGAATAGGCTGGCTACCCTAAAGATGGCATGTGAAATGCTGCAACTAACAAGTACTCAACTTGGAATTGAAATATGAGTGCAGTTAGCATGATGTGCCGAGCCCGGTGTATGTAAGACAAATGTATAGATGCACTCATGTATAGCATAAGGTATGCTAATTTAAATATGCCCTAGTCTAACCATCATAAGCGGGTAAATAAAAGGGAAGAAAGACGTGGGATTGGAAGACATGCACACCACTCACACACACTTATTACACAATTGCCCTCGCTCGGAGAGTCCGAATAAATATTACACAACCGAATGAATACTACTGAATTAATTATTACAGAACTTCTAATTAATTAACAAATTGAATGTAGAAGGAAGGTGGCCGCAGCTCTGCCTCGGAATGCGTGAATGATGCATGCTTGACTCGTCTTGCCCGGAAACTCGCTGCCATAGCACTACTGCCTCTGTTTACATTGCCTTGCTCCTCTGAGGATCACACAAATTTCCAGAACTGCTTTGAATTATTCCCCGAGTGTTTTGGAATGCCACCAGCCACATTTCAACTCCACCGGCCATGGGAATGTTCTTGTCGGCCAAATGTTGGACCACCAGCCAGCCACAGATGGTCGGTCGACACTATAAGTGGCCGGCCGGCCATTACTTCCTGCAGTTGACAGCAGCACAGGGCAAGCAATGTATGGCATGGAATTTTCAAGCAAATATGGGCATGATCACACTCCCTATCATGCAATAGACTCAAGGGAGCATGGCCCTCGACCCTCGGGCCATCAAGTATGCACGACGGCCTAAGAAGCCAAGTTTGCCATTTAATGTAAAATGCATGCAACAATCAAATGAAAGCTAACACCCTATCATGTTGAGATCAAAGGCATCGGCGACCGAGGATTGAGACGTGTTTCGTCACTTTGAGTACGAACACTTCTCAATCCTCATGCTTGGTTTGACACCCCAAACCAAGCCATGCAATGCATGCATGCAATGTGGCTCAATTGTGCAACATGAGACTAAATTACAAGGCATGCCAAATGCAAGATAACCTAAGCATGCAAATGTAATGTATTAAGCATGCGAGATGCAATGTAATGCAACCTAACATGTAATGCAAACATGGCCTAATGCGAGCATGAAACTAAAGGCAACAAATCAAGCATGCAACCATATACAAGAGTGGACTTGGACTGAAATGGGAGGCCTCAGCCACACCCCAAAACAGTGGCCAAAAATGCCAAAAGTGATGGACAACATGCATGACAAACAAGCAAACCGAAGAGCCTAAAGCTAAGGCATGGAAGGCTATTCTCAAGAGCACTCAAAGGTGAGGTACATGGATATCAAACACTCATGTTAAGCTCTAAAATGCATGCAAAAGATGACACCAAAACATGCTAGGGAATAGGTACAAAAGAGAAAGCATTCAAGGCCACCAAAGAGAGCATTGCTCAACACCTACCCTAACCACTCATGGCATGAACAAAACAACCAAAAATAGAGTTTCCATGCATCAAAATATGCCTCAAAACCGACTGATATGGCAGCCCAAATGACTTAAACACAAGGCATGCGCTATGACCATTTTCAAGGCACAAAAGAACAACCCTTCAAGGCATGAAAGTGATGATGAATGTAAGCATACAAGAATGGATTAGGGACTGAAATGGCATGTGAAATGACTCCAAATCATTGAAACAACCCAACTAAAGCATGCTTATGACTCACACACTCAAGGCTCACAAGCCAAAATACAAAGGGGCTATACCAAACATGGCAAATATGATCAAAACAGTGCCTAACAGACCTCAAGCATGATGAAACATGACCAAAGCTTCACAAAGCTAGGGAAAATATGTAAGCATGATGGCCTAATGCAAGATGCATTTCTAGGCAAAATAGAGGAATACAAAGCAAGTGTATAATGCATGCAAGGGACCATTAATCCGACCAAAAACAGAGGCAACATATGACCAAATAACATCCAAAAACTTCTGAAATGGGGCCAAAGACAACCAAGCATACATGCTACCTTTAAGAGCCAAAAACATGCAAAGATGAGAGACTAAGGGAGAGGGGTGTCCCTCCCCTATGCAAGACTTCAAAACTCCTTCTTCACCACTGAAAATCCACTGGATTTCAGTGGTGAGAAGGTCAACACACAAAGGTAACCAAAGCTTAAAAAAGAAGGCACAAAAAGGGCCAAACAAGGCCTAAGAGGGGGAGGTCGACCCCCAACACCAAAACAACCTTAATGAAGTATCTCAAGCATGTAAATACAAGACTTTTTTTAGTTATACACAAAGTCTAAAACAGTAAGCAAGATAGGCAAAAGTCTAGTGCAAGATTGGGGAATCTAAAGTAAGAGTGTTACCCTTGAAGAAACCTTGAAGAACAGCAAGGTCAGCCACCTTCCTCTGATCAAAATCAGTCCAAAACCTCAAGAACAAACCCTCAATGCCTCCTAAAGTCGAAGTATGGTGTAGTAGTGTGTGTTTGTGTGCAAAACTAAGGATAAAATGCACTTTAAGGCCCTTAAACACACACAAATGATGAGAGAGAAGGAGATATAGAGAGAGAAGGTATATATCAGATGTATATATGTATATTGCTCTGGTTTTTGCTCAACCTCCTTAAAGGAAGGAGAGGCTCTCCTTATATAGGCAAGGAAAAGTGTTTAAGCTTCTCAAAGAAGCTAAACAAAATGGTTAAAGGGACCAAGCTTCCAATGGAAGCTATCCCAAACGTGCAAGCTTCTTGAGGAAGCCAAGACAAGGGGTCAAAGCTTCCTCAATAAGCTTTGAGCAAAAGGTGCAAAAAAAGGGGTCAAAGGTGCAAAACAACCACATAATTGCACGGGGCAGGTCTTGTGCATTCCAGCTGGCACAGCTGGCATGCACCATGCCTGAAAAAGGCAAAAAGGTGGTACCGGCCAGAAAAGGAGGCCATCGGCCAAACAGATGGCCGGCCGACTACACCAAAGGCCGACCGGCCAATGGTATACTTTACCAATGGCCGGTAGCAAGAGGACACGGCCGGTGGCCTTAAGCCAGGGCCGGTGGGTGTCAGGGGTAGCTAACAAGCTACTCTCTACCCTCAGAAACAAAAACACAAGTGTTTGGTGCAAAACCAAACACAGAACAGTCGAGTTGAGAGATCCTGAAGCAAGGCGCGTAGCCGAGACCTCCGGGAACTCAAAACGAAACACGAACATGGGTAATCACCAAGTGCTCCAGCGGTGACGTCCAAGTCTTAAGGACGGTCAAAAATGGGGTGTCTACAGTTGCCCCTCTTTGACAGAACTCGAAAGTCATAACAATGACGGGAGTGATTGTCAAAGCCCAGAGACGACCCATTTTTGACAAGGCCGAAGACTTAGACAAAGCATACATGCTGCAGATAAAGATATGTGCCCGAAGACAGGGGCAAAATGCAATCGACAATGCAAGAAGCCGAGCATAACTTATGATCATGTAAAGAAAGCTGTAACGAAACATAATAATGCAACAGTTTTAAGCTAGCATACACCAAACTACACTACAATGCAGTGAGAGTGTAAGAGAATCATGTAATTCTCGCTACGTTTCACGCGGAGAATACAATACCTGTGCGGTTCGTCTGGTCGTGCCAGCTTCAAATGAACCGTACATACAATATCGTGCCTGAAAAAGAAAGAAAACTTAACAGGTACAATATTGTTAGCAACATGCACATTAATGCAATTGAAAGTGCGTGACAACGCAAAGCAAGTGGGAAGCATAGCAATGCTGTGAAGGCACAAACACATGTAAGTAAAGAACACGGACAACGTGCGCAATGTGTGAAGATGTAGACATATGTAAGTAAAGTATACGCGACAACGTATACAATGTGTATAAAAGGAAACTTGAACACATGTAAGTAAAGCAATGCACGTATGCAAGCAATGTGTATAGAAAGGAACTTGAACACATGTAAGTGAAGCATGAGGTCAACGCGTGCAATGTGTATAGAAACTTGAACACATGTAAGTAAAGCAATGCACGTATGCAAGCAATGTGTATAGAAAGGAACTTGAACACATGTAAGTAAAGCATGCAGTCAACGCATGCAATGTGTATAGAAACTTGAACACATGTAAGTAAAGCAATGCACGTATGCAAGCAATGTGTATAGAAAGGAATTTGAACACATGTAAGTAAAGCATGTGGTCAACGCGTGCAATGTGTATAGAAAGGAACTTGAACACATGTAAGTAAAGCATGTGGTCAACGCGTGCAATGTGTATAGAAAGGAACTTGAACACATGTAAGTAAAGCATGCAGTCAACGCGTGCAATGTGTATAAAAACTTGAAGCATGGTAAAGACAAGTTACTCATGATGTTGAAATTCAAAGCACTACAACACAATATAATTGAAGCGACTTGTGGAGTTCACAGGATACAAAAGGATACGGGAAGGGGCGTTCCTCGCACGTACGAAGCATCGCTCAAAGAAGACACGGCCTGAGGTCAACTCGAAAGCCTACTAATGTTCCGAAAAAGTGCACTTCCTTGCACCGTCTTGAGTAATGAAGGTGCCACACCAAACAATTGACCCGAACAAGGGCGCGGGAGGTGCATCGACCGCAAGGGGAGGCTTCCGGTATCAACCCCGATACTCTGCTGCCCTGCTCTCCTTTTGCTTTACTTTCCTTTTTACTGGTAGTTTAAGCACATTGCACTACCTCAGGCAGGTTTTATTTTTTTTCAAAATAGTGTACATTTTGCAAAATACATGATGGAAATGAAACATTTATTTTGTTCAAAAGGTGTTACATTTGCATGTTCTATGCATCGCATCGCATGGCATCACATAACAATGTGAATGAAATTAAAATAATTCATTTGAAAATGGAGCACTCGCATCGTAATAATCAGGTAGTGAACTGACTTACAATTCGATAAGCAAAACAGAGAGACTCGATAAAACCAACCAAGTGCGAGTACAACTCGATAAGCAAATCAAAGACTTAAAGAGAGTGAAATACAACTCGATAAGCAAATGTACAACAACTCGATAAGCAAAAGGGTGTGGCTCCGCAAGAATCGATCACCGGAGGGCATCGGTAGAGGTTCCAACCACAATCCCTTAGCATGTTCAACTCATAAACAGCTCATGAAACAAGAAGGAAGGCGACCGGCCAGAGGTAAAGGCCATCGGCCATGAGAAATGGCCATCGGCCAAAAGTGGTAGTCGGTCGGCACTACATTTGGCCGGCCGGCCATAAATTGCCAGAACCAGCATAATGTTGACATCTGTCCTCCACTCAACCTTATCTTCTACAAAAGGCCTCAGCTTCGTGGTTCTTCTCAATTCAACACGAATTTGCTCCCAATAGAAGAGTTTCTTGCCCAAAATCTCACAACTTGGATTAACAACTTGGATGGCTCGGAAAAGTTGAATTTCCGGGGCTTCGGCATAAACGCACTATTCACTCTGAGTCGTACTCCGCTGCACCTTCCGTTTCTCCATGCCGCGGCGAGATTTTGGAATCCGGTAACACATGTCTTTAGTTTTGGCGGGCAAGAGGTATGCCCTACCTTTGAAGATTTCCAAGCTCTAATGGAATCTGAACGCAACGAGGAGATCTTACCCCAACTTAATTTTGGCCATGCCCAAACCTTAGGGCGAATGTGTGGACTCACTATGTATGACGCTCGGTCTCTGATTTGTGACGGAATGCTGGATATTCCGAGTTTGATTTGCCATTTTTCTGATGCCGGTGACCGCGGTGACCATCATTGGCAAGGCTTCCGGCGACACGCCCTCTGTTTGTGCATGCTATCTCATTTTCTGTTTGCCTCAGGCTCCGGAGGATCTAGCGTTCGATTGATCGAGGCTGCCCAAGGCTTGAAGGAGGGCAAAAGTTGCATTGCCATGACTCTGGCTGAGACGTTGATCGGCTTGGACTCCTTCTATCGCCGAGAGACAATCAGATTTGCAGGGAGTCCACTACTGCTGCAAGTAATGTTTCCCACCCAATCTCACATATGTATTGCTCACGTCACTCGGCCCTCAAGCTCGACTTTTCTCACAAAACCCTTTTCTCACTTTTTCTCTCATCGTACATCTCTCTATTCTTTATTCTCTCATTTTTCATCCCTCCCCAGGTGTGGTTGATGGACAAGTTGCAGGTTGTGGACTCTTGCCCAGCATACTTAGCTCGCGGTTACTTCTTCAGGCAACGTCTGGTTGATGCCCTTGATGAAGGTTGGTGGTTTGACTGGATGTGCAGCTTGTCCGCAGACCACATTGCTTGGCGGTGCCCTTGGCTCAACCTACCAACAATGGGTTACAGCATGTCCCGGCAGACTGGGATTCAGTTGAATGGCTTTACTCATTGTGTGTTCTATTTCCCATTCCGGTTCCGACGCCAGTTCGGCCATGATCAGACTTGCCCTACAGAGGGGATAGAATATCCGGCCGCCTTTCCGTTCCGAGGCGCGCAGCTTGTTCGGCAGGCCGCAGCGTGGGGACAAGAGAGCTCCTGGCCCCCGCTCCCACTTTCAGTTGCACTTTGTCTGATGAGTGCATAGATTGGCTTAATGAAGAGGCACAGATCGGGCCTAGCTTGGCATCAGAGGCTTCGACCAGCTCTGGGAGGGGGCGCAGGAATATCTGACTTATCTATGCCCCGGATTTATTGCTTTATTAGTACTTCCAAGTTTTCTTTATGAATGTAATAAAAAGCAACTTCAATTTGTATGCAAGAGCAGGAGAACTCTGTATTGAAATCAATGAAATTGAAGGTTGTGGTACTGAAAATTTCCCGTTTTGGTCCAGAAATGGTCTTAGTTGTAAAAAGATTTATTTGAACAAAGTCAACTTCTATTAAAACTTTTCAAAACTATTTTCGATATGGATCAGAACTGGACATGCCTGAGATCTGTCACTGGGATGCACAACCCCGGATTCCAGCAACTGGAAAGTTGCCCCTAGTTTAAGTAGCATTGTACCGGAGATTACAACCGAAGCTCTTGAACACTGAATAGACAAAGATAACCGAGCTGATCAAATGGACAAAGTTGATCGGGGAAAAGTTTATGGCTGAACTTCAGAATGAAGTTGCCTACGTATCCCAAAGATGGGAATCAAGCCTTACGCAGTTCAGGCTTGGGTTCACTCGAGTATTTTTGCTCTCCTTTTGCCAAGGCCGCCCTTTGCGGGTTTTCAACCTTGCGAGCTCAGTTTTTATAATTTCAATTTTTTTTGCTCTAACTTTTGCCTAGGTCGCCCTTTCGGGTTTTCGGCCTAGCGAGCCTCTCAGGGGTAATATTTCTTCAACTTGTCCATGTTGATCGGTTGTGAGAACTCTAGGCCATCTAGGTCCATCAAACGACAGCTCCACCCGACAAATAGACTTAATGATGTAGGGACCAGTCCAATTGGGTCTGAACTTGCCCCTTGGGTCGTGGATGGGAGCTCGGTTGTCCTTGAGTACCAAATCTCCTTCCTTTAGATTCCTGGACTTAACCTTCTTGTTGAAAGCCCGGGCAATTCTGCGCTGATAACCTTGAACATGGTACAGTGCTTTCAATCTCCTCTCGTCAAAGAGCATGAGTTCCTCAAATCTGCTCTGCTACCAATCTGCCTCGGCTATCTGGCACTCAGCCAACACTCGCAAAGACAGAACCTCAATTTTGATAGGTAGAACGGCCTCCATCCCATAAACCAAGGAATACGGAGTCGCTCCAGTAGAAGTTCTGATTGAAGTCCGGTAGCCCCACAGAGCAAACGGCAACTTATCTGGCCAGTCCCGGTAGGTTTCCACCATCTTCTGCAGTATGTGCTTGATGTTCTTGTTTGCGGCCTCAACCGCTCCATTGGTTTGCGGCCGGTATATGGATGACTTATGAAAAGCCACATTGTATTTCTGCAACAAGTCAATCACTTCCTTCTTGAAATGAGAACCATTATCTGAAATTATCTCATTTGGGACTCCGTAACGACAGATGATGTGTTTCTAATGAACTTCGCGACATGTGAAGCCTTCAACACTGCATATGATTGGGCCTCGACCCACTTTGTAAAGTAATCTATCGCGACCAGGATGAACTCATGCCCATTCGACCCCTTCGGAGTAACAGCCCCAATCACATCGATTCCCCAAACTAAAAATGGCCATGGCGAAGTCATGTTGTACAGCTTCGATGGCGGGATGTTCATGCGGTTTGCATGGATCTGACATTTGTGGCATCGCCGAACAAAGCCGATACAATCCTCCTCCATGGTAGACCAGTAGTAACCCTGTCTGAGGATCTTCCGAGCCAACATTACCCCGTTCATATGTGCACCACATTCTCCTCCATGGATGGCCTCCATCAGACGTTTCGATTCTTCAGCTTCTACACACAGCTTATGCATTCCCAGATGACCTCTCTTATACAGCTTACCCCCGCAGATAATGAACTGAACAGCCATTCTTCTGATTGCCCTTTTATCCTTGGCATTTGCCCCTGGTGGATACGTCTCTTTCTCCAGGAAGTTCCAAATGTCGTAATACCAGGGGTTGTCGTCTTGAGCCTCATCTATAGCAGCAATTGATTCATACGCTGGCACAAACTTCTGGTCAATGATGACTGGACGCATCCGGACTCCAAACGGGATGTCTATCATGGAAGATAGAGTTGCTAGTGAATCTGCGAACCTGTTGTTCTCTCTTACTAGATGAGCAAAGTTTAGTTTCTCAAACCGAGGAATTAACAAATCCAAGGCCTGGTGGTACATTATCACATTTTCTTCCTTGACTTTCCAGTCTCCTTTTGCTTGAGACACAACAAGGTTCGAGTCCCCGATGACGTCTAGCCATTTTGCCCCTAGTTCCAGGGCTGCTTCTAGACCGGCAATGCATGCCTCATATTCTGCTTCGTTGTTCGAGACTTTGAACCGGAGTTTAAATGCTAAAGGGATATGGGAATTGTCAGGTGTTATCAGCAACACTCCTATCCCATATCCATACTGGTTCGACGCTCCGTCAAAGTACATCGTCCAAGTTTTATCTTCGATGTGCAAAATGGCCTCATCTGGAAATAAGTACTCAACTGCTTCACCCCCTTCACTGGATGATCGGCCAAGAATTCTGCTACTGCTCTTCCTTGACTGACTTGCGTGTCACATATTTCAGATCGAATTCGGAAAGCAAAAGCAACCAACGAGCTAGCCTACCCGTAAGTGCTGGTTTCTCGCAAAGATATTTGATGGGATCCAATCGTGAAACCAACATTACGGAGTGAGCTAACAGGTAGTGCCGCAGCTTCCTGGTAGCCCATACCAAGGCTAAGCAAGCCTTCTCCAATGGTGTGTAGCGAGTTTCATACTCCAACATCTTCTTGCTCAGATAGTAAATGGCCCTCTCCACCTTGTCCTCTGATTCCTGCGCGAGCATACAGCCCATTGTAGTTTCAGTCACTGAAAGGTACAATATCAACGGTCTCCCTGGTTCTGGTGGTGACAACATGGGTGGGTTCTATAAGTATTTCTTGATCTGTTCAAAAGCAGCTTGGCATCGGCCGTCCCATTGGAATTTCTTTCCTTTCTTCAAGAGACCAAAAAGTGGTTCACAAGTCAAGGTTAATTTTGAGATAAATCGTCTTATGAATTGCACTTTACCCAGAAAGCCTCGCACCTCCTTTTCAGTCATTGGTGGTGGCATTTCTAAGATGGCCTTGATTTTGGAAGGGTCGACTTCGATGCCCCTTTGTGTAATCAGAAACCCCAGCATTTTTCCCGCTGTAACACCGAATGTACACTTCTGAGGATTTAACCGCAACCGGAATTCTCTGATCCTTTGAAAGAACTTTTGCAAGGCGGTGTAGTGGCCCTCTCTTTCTTTGGACTTGACAATCATGTCGTCCACGTACACCTCAACCTCTTTGTGGATCATGTCATGCAATATCGTGGTCGCGGCCCGTTGATATATAGCTCCAGCGTTCTTCAACCCAAATGGCATCACTCTGTAACAGTAGGTCCCCCACGGGGTGGTGAAGGCAGTCTTTTCCCGATCTTCAGGTGCCATCACTATCTGATTGTAGCTTGAGAAGCCATCCATAAACGAAAGTAAAGCATGCCCCGCTGTAAAATCCACCAATTCATCAATATGCGGCAGGGAAAAGTCGTCCTTCGGACTAGCTCTATTCAAATCCCTGAAATCCACGCACACTCGGATCCTGCCATCTTTCTTTGGCACCGGAACAATGTTGGCCAACCAAGTCGGGTATTCGGATACCAGCAGGAAGCCTGCATCGATTTGCTTGGTGACCTCTTCCTTAATCTTGATGGCCCAGTCAGGGCGGATCCTTCTGAGTTTCTGTTTGACAGGTCGGGCCTCGGGGTCAAAAGGGATCCGGTGCTGTACAATCTCAGGATCGATCCCAGGCATGTCTTCGTAGGACCACGCGAAAACATCTTTGAAATCTTTTAATAAAGCGACTAAGCGCTCGCGTTCCTCCGAAGACAACATGGACCCGATTTGGACCAGCCGCGGGTCCTTCTCAGTACCAATATTCACAGTAGTGATTTCATCAACTAAAGGTTTAACAAATCTTTCATACTCTCGATCAATTAATCGTTGCAAAACTGGAGGAATTTCTTCTTCGTCGTTTTTGTCAAAATTTTGAAAGTCCTGATTCAAGCAATAAATCAAAGGCATAGAAAAGTACTCAGAAATCACTTCCACATCATTCTCATTATGTACTTCCAAACCGTCCGATTCTTCTGTTACAACAGACTCAAAAGAGAAAGAAAAAGACAACCTGGACAGGACTGTGGCATCCGGGTTATCACTCACAGGAATACCGGACTCAGACTCAGTCGAGCTGGAACCTGATTCCGACTCACAAGACTCGGTGGAATCAGATTCCGGCTCACTACCTGACCCGGCGCTGTTTGACAAAAATCCCTCTTCGTACTGCCAAACGAGAGAGGGTCGATGGATGCATCCAAAATAGTTGATGGTAGGCCCATGTAGACACCCCATTTTTGACCGTCCTCAAGACTTGGACATCACCATTTGAACACTTGGTGATCATCCATGTTCGTGTTCGTCTTGAGTTCTCGGAGGTTTCGGCCGCGTGCCTTGCCTCAAGACCTCTCGACTTCTGTTTTTGCTTCTAGGGATAGGGAATGGCTTGATTGGACATCCCCACACCTCACCGGCCATGGCTTGAGGCCACTGGCCCTGTTTTCATGCCACCGGCCATTGGTGATGGCTGGTCGGCACTATTGGTGGTCGGTCGGCACCTTTGGTGGCCGGTCGGCATCTTTTGTGGTCGGTCAGCTAACTTTGTTGGCCGATTAGCCACTTTTTTTGGCCGAGACCTTTTCTTGAGGGGGTTTGAACCTTTTGAACCCCTTGTTTTAGCTTCTTGAGGAAGCTTGAATCTTTTGAACCCCCTTGGTTTAGCTTCTCCAAGAAACTTGAACCTTTTGAACCCTTGCTCTAGCTTCTCCAAGAAGCTTGACCCTTTTTAGCTTCTCCAAGAAGCTTGAACCTTTTTAGATTCTCCAGGAAGCTTGACCTTTTTAGCTTCTTAAAGAAGCTTGAACCCTTTTAAGCTTCCAAGAGAAGCTTGCACCCTTTGCTCTAGCTTCTCTAAGAAGCTTGGATCTTTAGGTTAGCTTCCTTGATAAGCTTGACCCCCTTGACCCTTTTTATGTTAGCTTCTCTTAGAAGCTTGGCACCTTGCCTTGGCCTATATAAAGAGAGCCTCTCCTTCCATTTCAAGGGTTGAAAAATCTGATATATAAGATATATATATATCACTCCCTCTCTATATCTCCCTCTCTCTCTACATTTGTGTGGGTTAGAGGGTGCAAAAGGGTCTAGTTCTTGGCCATTTGAACAACACCTCCTAGCACAACACCTCCATCATCCATCCAAGCACCTTGGAGCTGATTTTCAGAGGTTGAGGGTTGGATTTTTGGGTCTAAAGGCTGCTGGTTCTTGCTGGTCTTCAAAGGTAACTTCTTACCCACTTTATTCTCCGTTTTTGCACACACTTTTAGCCTATCTTGCATGCTGTTCTGGGCTTTGTCATAAACTGAAAAAAGTCTTATTTTGAGCTCCTCTTGAAGTTTGTTTAAGACCACTTTTGTGTTTGGGGTCGTTTACCCCCTCTTAGGCCTTGTTTGGCCCCCATTTTGTGCTATTTTTGGTGAGCTCCGGGACCACTTTGTTTGGGCCTCCTCACCACTGAAATCTTGAGGGATTTCAGTGGTGAGGATGGTGGTTTGAGGTCCTAAGAAGGAGAGGGCCATCCCCTCTCCTTGTTGTCTTCAATATGTGCCATTTTTGCCTCATGTGTGAGCACCATTTTTAGGTTCATGTTGGCCATGTATTAAGTTGTATTAGTACTTATTATGCATGATATAGCACTATTTTTGATTGGCTTAGACACACCATGCTTAGCTTGCATACATGTCTTGTGATGCCATGATTTGCCTTAACATGTGCCTAGCATTTAGACTACCATGCTCATGTGTTTTGGCTTAGCTTTGTGAAGCTTTTATGCTTGTTTTAGTATGCTAAGGGACTATTTTTGGTCATTTGAGTCATCCATGCTTTGCTTTGTATAGCTACCATGCAAACTCTCTTGTATGCCTTAAGCATTGACCCCTCTACCATGCAAACTCTCTTTGGTGTATAGTTTGAGCTTTGGAAGGAGGTTTGAGCATGAAATTGTGGCTGATTTGTGTTGTGCTTCAAGAGGTATAAGACTCACCTTGTAAGCTTTGTTTTGACTACTTGTTTTACCATCTTTTTCTACTATTTTTGGCCTGGTTTTCAACTACAAAAAACTCTATTTTTTTAGGCTTAGCATGATGGTTTGAGGTCATTTTGTGTAAAGGGGTAGTCCACCCTTCTTGTTGCTTAATTGTGTAAGCTTTTGCATCATCTTTTAGCATATTCAAATCAAACTTTTTGGGCCTTTAAACCACTGAAATTCAGAGTTATTTTAGTGGCAAAAACCTTGTTTTGAATTCCAAGATTGGAGGGGATAGCCTCCCCTCCTTGTGTTTTGTTTGCAAGCCTAGATAGCTTAACATGTGAGCATGTTTTTCTAGCATTTTGTACCTTAATCTCAGCATGTTTTTGCTACTATTTTGACTAGTTTTAGCTCTGTTTTGAGCTGGTTTGGTCCTTTGAGGCTTGTATTGTGTGGTTGTAGAGCAATTTCCTTCACTAGCTTAATGTTTTAGGCTTTTTAGCATGAGTTGCATGAGTTGTTTGCATGTTTTAATGTCATTTTGCATTCCATTTCAGCACTGAAATCTCAGCAATCTCCCTCTATTCTTCACTCTTTCATTTGTTTTGAAAGTGGCTTTGAACCCCTTGTTGGCTTGAGTATGAAATTAAGACCCTCATGCCTAATGGTTTAATTCCTTCGGGAGTTCATTACCAACAGCATGAGGCCTCTTTCATGCTCAAGGTACTTGTGGTTTAAGCCCTCTTTCCATTAGAGGACACTCACCTTTTGGACTAATCAATTAAAGAATGGATTGGTAAGTTAAAATGTGTAAACAAAATGAATAAAGTAAAAGAGGCAAGATTAAGCATCTTGGTGTTGCATTGTATGTGTTCGGATCGGTCGTTAATTCGAACACGAGGCGAACGGGAGGTTTCATACTCAAAGTGATGAAACGTGCTATTTTCCTTGGTCACCATCACTCTTGGTCATGCATGATAGGGTGGTGGTTGTTTTGGTCTTGTTTACGCATTCATTAAGTTTGTACAACTTGGTTCTTTGGCCATCATGCATGAAAAATGCTTGGTTGATGGTTTGAGGGCCAAAAGCTACACTCCTTTGAACTTGTGTGATGATAAGGAGGGTAACAGTACACACATTCCTTGAGAATACACTACTTTGCCTCTGTTTTCTCTCTATTGCAGCAAAAAAGGAAGTTCAGGGAAGGGGTGGCCGACCGGCCACCAGTAATAGCCCACTGGCCACCAATGGTAGCCGACAGCCACCATCGGTAGCCGACCGGCCAGAAATGAAATTTTGCACAAGTGTACTCCCGAGTTGGAGTAGAGGTGTTCTAGAAGTTGGAAACACTGTTGGTGTTCAAGCAAGTGCAAACAGAGGTGTCCGATGGCAAGACGGTGGATTTTCGGGAGGAAACCAACCAAGCATGTATGCGTCCCTCGCCCTCGAGGCCATTTACTTGCTTTGTTTAATTAGTTAGTCATAGCTAATTCATTCATACAAGTGTTGTAATTGTTTAGTTAATTAATTCGTATTGTAATCAATTAGTTTAATTCAGTTTGTAATAATTAGTTAACTAGAGTAGTTAATTAATTGTGTTGTAATAGTTAGCTTAATTAGCGTAGCTAGTTAGCTAGTTCATTCGGGCCCTCCTTCGCGAGGGCGCAATGTTGTAATAAGTGTGCGTACGTGTATGCATGTCTTCCAACCTCATGTCTTTCTCCCTTTTATTTGCCTGCTTTTGATGGTTAGATTAGGGACTGTAGACACCCCATTTTTGACCGCCATTAAGACTTGGGCGTCACTAATTGCTTACTTGGTGGTGAAAGTTGTGCAGTGCAAAGGTTCAATTCCTTCGGCAAGAGGAGAGTCAAATCCCAACCTTACACCTAATTTTGGACCAAAGCTATTTTGAATGGTTTTTAGACCTTAAAACCCTCTCTTTCAAAATAGTTTTTGAAAAAGTTCCTACGATGTTCTGAGGCTCGCATTTCGTTAAATGTTGCGCTTTTCGGTAAACCGAGCAAGGACAAAGTAGAAATGAATGAAAGAGAGATGAAATCTTTGAAAAATCTTTCAAAACACCTTGTTTAGGGGTTTGGAGTTGAAGAAAAGAGGAAAGGATAGAAGAAAAGTAGTTTGGGAGATGTTCGGCATGAATCTGGGTAGGACCAAAACTGAGCGGCTTCACCAAAACAGGCATAACTTTTTTCACGGTTGGAATTTTGATGCAATTTTGTCACCATTGGAAAGCTTACTTCCGGGGCTTGAATTTGGACACAAGAATGACCTGAAAAGTAGTCCAGACGAAGGAGTTATGCCCATTTGAAGTTGGAACTGGAAAGCAGAATTTTGCCTGTCGACCAGAAAAATGGGCTGTCGACCAGAAATGATCCTTGTCGACCAGAAAAAGTAGCTGACCGACCAGTTGAGGTGGTTGGTCGACCACTTATGCCCAGAAAGCCCAAATTTTGAAGATATTTTCCCTCCAACTGTCTTCCACAACCTCCAGCTGGCCTATAATCAGATATTTCGACCAAACTCTTGTATATTGCTATATATGAGGCATTTCTCCCATTTTTGCAAGGGTGAGAACATTTTTCAAGGGTTAGGAAGTTTGGGACTCTCTTTCTCTAAAATCCCTCTCTCTCTACAAGATTTTGTGAGCAAAATCTGAGCCTCTCTCCCTAGAAGCCCCTCTCTCTTCTTGTTTTGAGCCTTAAGTTTAGAATTCTCTACACTTTTGCAAAGAGACCCTTAACCAAACTTGACCACCATTGGGCTGAGATTCTTTGGGACTTTTTTTGAGCTCCAAAAGGTGATTTGAGCTCAGATTTGTGCCTGTTTTGTAGCTGTGCATCAAGGGTAAGAACTCTCTTCCTTTTAGCTTATTTTGCATGCTTGCTTGGCCATCTTTTCACACTACTTTGGGGCTGTTTTTGGGGTGGTGTTGAACTACAAAAACCTCTATTTTTTAGTCCTAAAAGTGTTGGTTTGTGCCTTGTTTGGCTAGGGGGTTTTCCTCTCTTTTGCTCTTTGGCTTGTAAAGCCTTTTGAGCCATCTTTCACCACCTTTCAAACCAACTTTTTTGGCCTTTAAACCACTGAATTCCAGAGGAATTTCAGTGGTGAAAAGGTGATTTTGAGGCCCCAAATAGGAGGCGGTTGTCCCCCCTCCTCTTCTTTTGTTTACTTGTGTTGATGGCCTATCAAAAGAGCATGTATTTGTATCTTCTTGAGGCTTTGTTTGAGCACTTTTTTGTGACTTTTTAGACCTTCCATGACTCTATTTTTGGCTTTCTTGGTTTCTTCTTACATGTTTCATGTACTTGTAGTGCAATCCTCTTAGTTAGCCTAACATGCTCTATGCTTTGGACCACCATTTTAGCATGTTTTTGGCTCCACTCCAGCAGGCTTTTACTCATATTTTGGCATGCCTTAGTTCTGATTTTGGTCAACAAAGTCACCTCTTGCATGGTTTATGCACTTGTAGTGCAAACTTGTTCACTAGCCTAGCTTGTTTAGTGTTTTGGCCTATTGATCTAGCATGTGTATGCTTTACCCCAGCACATTTTTGGCTATGTTTTAGCATGCTTTAGGTCTGGTTTGAGTGGTTTTGGTCATGCATGCCTTGCTTTGTATAGCTCTAGTGTAATTGGCCTTGTTAGCCTTAAGCTTTGGGACCTCTAACATGTCATATTTGAGCTTTTTGCATGACATGGCATCATTTGGCATGTTATTTCAGACCATATACCTCTACCATATTCTTGCATTTATCATCCCTTTGTTGTGTTTTAGGGTTGAGCCTTATGCTTCACTTATGAGCCAATACGTATGTATGCTTGCCTAAGCTTTTGGGCTATCATCTCAGTGTATTTTTGGTGTTATTTTACCATGTTACAACTCTGATTTTTGTTGGTGAAGTCACCTCATGCTTGGTTTTGGTATGTGTAGTGTAATCATGCTCATTGGCCTTGCATGCATCATGTTTTATGCCTCCCATTCTAGCATGTGTTAGCCCTACTCCATGCATGTTTTGGCATTGTTTTGACCTGCCTTGGGACTGTTTTAAGTCACCTTGGCCCTTTGGGGCTTGCTTGATATGGCTATGGTGCAAGTACCTTTGCTAGCCTTAAGCTTTGAGCCTCCTAGCATGCCTCATTTGTGATATATGCATGATATGACATCATTAGGAATGTAATTTCAGAGCTTATGTCTTTGCTATACTCCCATGTTTATCACTCTTTCATTGCCATTGAGGGTTATGCATTATGCCTTGTTTGTGAGCCAATGAATGAACATGTTTTCCTTCCCTTTTGAGCCTATGTTTTAGCATGTTTTTGGCCTTGATTTGGCATGCCTCAACTCTATTTTGAGTGGTTTGGGTCATATGGGATTTTTTTTGCATGGTTGTAGTGCAATAGTCTTGACTAGCCTAATGATTCAAGGTCCTTGGGATGCTATGCATGTGTTGTTTGGATGATTTGGCATCATTTCATACATGATTCCAGTGCATATAGTGTAGCTACACTCTCACATTTGTCACTTCTTTATTATTTTTGAGAGTTGTGCTTCTATACTTTGTTCATGGGTTAATGCATGAATATCATTTTCTTGTTTTTCATGCTATCATTTTGGAGCATTTTGGCCACTGTTTTGGCATGCATGAGGGCAGTTTGGGGCTGGTTTGGTCCATTTGGGCATTGCATTACATAGCCCTTGTGTCGTGTCCCTCACTAGTTTCGATGCTTAAGGACTCTAACTTGCCATGCTCATGTTGTTTGCATGTTGTTGCATTGCATTGTGTTTGGAATGTTGTTGCGTTGCATTGTGTTTGGATTGGGCGTTAATCCAAACATGAGAAACGATGGGCGTTTCATACTTGAAGGGATGAAACGCGCCTCATTTCTCGGTCGTCGACCCTCTTGATCAAGCATGATAGAGGTGGAGGCCCTTATGTGTTATTTGTGCATTCATTGACATTGAATTATGCAAACTTGGCTTCTTGGCCATCGTGCATTGCGATGCTCGGTTGGTGGCCCGAGAGTCGAGAACCGCACTCCCTTGAGCTTGAGAAATGATAGGGAGGGTGGTTGTGCACACATATCTTGCAAATACACTGCTATGCCCCTTGTTGTTCTTTGTTGCAGCAAAACTGGAGTTTGGCAGATTTTCTGGTCTACAACCAGCTTTTTTGGTCTACAGGTGGTCTACACCTCCCTTTTCTGGTCGGCAGCCCACCAGAAGGTTCCCATGTTGGAGTAGAAGCTATCTGGAAGTTTGTGCAGTGTTCTGAGATCAAATCAAATGCAAACAAAGGCAATGCTGGGCATGGTAATGGATTTTCGAGCGAAGCTGACCGAGCATGCATATCCCCCCCTCGCTTCCCGAGGCCATTTGTTTAAATTACTTATCTAAACTAGTTCATTAGCTTAGTTATGCTGTAATTAATTAGTTAAGTGTTTAATTAATTAATTTGGTTTGTACTTAATTAACTTAGAATAGTTAGTTGATTCAATTCGGTTTGTAATAATTAATTAGCTTAGCGTAGCTAGTTAGTTGATTTATTCGGACCCTCCTTCGAGAGGGCAAATGTTGTAATAAGTGTGCGTGTGTGTGATGCATGTCTTCCAACCCCATTTCTTTCTCCCTTTTATTTACCAGCTTTTGATGGTTAGTTTTAGGGCATATTTCAATTAGCATACTTATGCTTTGCATGCGTGCATCATTCATTCGTATTGCATGCACCGGCCTCGGCGCATCATTCAAACCGCATTGTATTTCAATACACTTTACTTGAATACGTCTTTAACAGCATGTTATCAAGTGCTGCATTCATATGCCATTCTAGATAGCCGAGCCTATTTTAGTTGCATTTTTGCATGTGTTGCATTAGGCATTGTTGACATAGCTAGAATCATGCATTGATTACTAACTAGCTTCTGTTTTGGCTTGGAGTACATTGTGAGTGTTTATGCTTTAGCATCCTTGCATGCGTGTAAGTGACTGTCATGTTTAGCATGCTTGCCATGAGGCTAATTGCGTAAGTGTTTAACTGCATGAATGCCTGTGGATGAAGTCTTCATTGCTTGAATTGGAACAATTCATCGAAATGTGAGTTTTAAGCCCACTTGAAGTGGCAAATCATCATGTTTTAAGCCCACATTGTTTGGTGGCAAATCCGCATTTTAGCCTACTTGCGAGTAGCACCTTCAAACCACTTTCGAAAAACAAGCATGAGATGTTTTGTTCCAAATTGAGCGATTTAGTCTATACTTGTATGTTGTGCGCATCACGTAGTAAGTTAGCTAAATAACCGGAATAAGAACACATGTGTTTTCAAAAATAACATATCACGTTTAGTAGAGGCCGATCCTTTGATCGGGCGGGCGGGGGTGCTCATTTCAAGACCTTCCCCTCTCGTACCCAAGTTCCCGAGTCGAGGCAACTTTGGTGATAACGGATACGTGGCCTTAGGCACGAGTCAGGGTTTCCTAAATTTCCCAAAGTAAAATATTTAGGTGGCAACTCTGAAATTTGGCAAAGCAGTCCATGTTTGGCACTTCTTGATTAAAATCGATTTTCCAAAAATGATTTTCCGGATTTGGACTCTTTGGTGATTTATCAGTCTTACATTGCACTTTGTGAGATTAGATTCAGAATTGTGACAGGAGTCCAAACTGTAGTAGCTAAGAACTACAATTCGTGCCCTCGCGCACGGAGCGGAGTTCGGGCGGTCTACAGGGACATGTTTTGATTAGCATACCTTATGCTCATATGTTTGCATCCATTCATTTGTCTTGCATGTACTGAGGCTCGGCGCATCATTCAAACTGCATTGCAATTTCAATACTTCTTTAAATACGTGTTTAACCGCATGTTATCAAATCGAAATCATATGCCATATTAGTAGCCGAGCCTATTAATTTCATATTGCATGTGTTGCATTAGGCATCTAACATAGTTAGGATCATGCATTTTTCTAACTAGTTTTTGTTTTGGCTTAGAGTACTAGGTGAGTTTTATGCTTTAGCATACTTGCATGAGTGTGATTGCCATATTGCCATGTTTCGCATGCTTGCCATGAGGCTATGTGCTTACTTGCTAAACTGCATGAATGCCTGTGGATGAAAGCTTGATTGTTTAAATTGGAATGATTCAACGAATGTATGTTTTAAGCCCACTTTGTTGTGGCAAAATCATGTTTTAAGCCCACAATGTTTGGTGGCAAATCTGCATCTTTTAAGCCTACTTGAGTGTGTCAAATTCAAACCCTTTTCAAAAATAAACATGAGTTGAATTGTTCAAAGTTTTGCAACTAGTCTATACTTGCATGTGCGCGTAACATAGTAAAGCTAGTTTAATAACCGGAATAAGAACACATAATGTTTATAAAATATCATATCATGATTAGTAGAGGCCGATCTTTGATCGAGCGAGCAGGGGTGCTCACTTTAGAACCTTCCCCTCTCGTACCCAAGTTCCCGAGCCGAGGCAACTTTGGTGATGATGGACACGTGGCCTATGGACACGTGGCCTTTGGCACGAGTCAGGGTTTCTTAAATTTTTCCAAAATAAAATATTTAGGCGGCGACTCTGTATCTGGCAAAGCAGTCCAATTTTGGCATTATTTGATTTAAAATCGATTTTTCAAAATGATTTTCCGGATTTGGACTCTTTGGTGTTTATCAATTTCTCATTGCACTTGTGAGACTAGATTCAGAACCGCGTGAGTCCGAACTGTGAGGCCTTCTTTTCAAACTCTTTTGGAAAAGCAGGGGCATGGAAAAAGGCGAGTCCATAGTTTCTGGCGACTCTGCTGGGGATTTAGAGAACTTGACTCGAACTCATGATATGTTGTTTTATTTACACTTATGTGTTTCTTTGCATTTGCATTTGCATTGGTGCACCTAAGTCACAGTGTTTGCCATCTGCTATTCCTGAGTAGTTTGCCGGAGGCTTGCTTGGAAAAGCTTGCCAAAAGGCTGACCGGTTGCAGGCTCTGCCATGATGGGAACAAAACCCTTGGATCTGGACTACCACTATACCGTTTGATCCTCATTTCACTTCTCGATGTTAGGTGTGAGAGGTATATTAGGTGGTCTTGTTGAGGTACCCTTTTTGACCAATCGTCCTAGTTACATATCGAAAACCCTAGAGACTGTTCCAAACTAAGACATGTAGCTTACTCGAATGCAGGAATTGTGTGAAGCCACTTGTTGTGTATAGTGAAACCCTAGCTCTTGACGAAACTAGGATAGGGTGGCCCTACTCATGATAGGGGTGTTTTGGCTCTCACTTGCTTAATATGTGCTTTTAGAGTGAAACTCTACAGGAATGTATGTATCAGTTGCAAGTCTAGGTATCTGTTTTGGGGCAGAATTTAGTAGAGAGCACAGTCATTCAACGTTGCTCATATCTGTTCTAGTGAAATCAGGCTCAGGTGCTGTCTGTTTCTCTCTTTTGCAAGGTAGTCCTAGAACCATAGCTTCAGAAGGCTCCAATATCCCCCAAGTACTTTGGACTTGTGTCGATAGACTTTGTAGGTTGGGAATTGTTCAGAAGCAACCTGTGTTTACCTCCCTCCCACCGGGTACAAGACGGAGGAGAGTTAGGCAGGATTTACTAGTGTAGTGTCTACAGCAGTCACCCTTCGATTCACTAGCGTCCAGTTAAGTCCGGGAACGGTCATCTGCATGTTGCTCAACACAAGTTCAAAACGCTGATTCTAAATGGCTCAGTATCCCCCATCTAGTGTGGAAGAACTCATATGGCACCTACAGCAAACAATTGAAGCACTGTAGCAAGACGCTGCTCACCAAGCTGAGGTCACAGCCCGCCAAGCTGAGGTCGTAGCCCGCCAAGCTGAAGTGATAGATAAGCTTCAGCAACAGCAATTACAACCGATAGTAGCTTCTGCATCTCATGCACCTCCCACGGGTAACCCAACACCCAGAGCCACTACCTAGGTCAGAAGTAGTGGGTTCATGGTTTGAGATGATTGGGATTTAAATGCATTCATCATACATGAGTCCGTATTTTTTGGAATGAATACCTTAGGCTTAGGTAAATGGGCTGGGGTGATGTATATGCTGGGGTTATAAGTGGATGGCAGGGTATGGATTAAATTGAGGTGTTGAGGTAACAAGTTAGTGCTAGTCTGAGGTCCTTTTGGTGGAGCCATGATCTCTTCGTCAATAAGATCCTGAATCTTATGACGAAGGCAAATGCAACGGTTTGTATCATGACCGTGTTGTTGATGATAGGCACTGTTTTTAGCTGGGTCATATCTTAGTGGAAGAGGATTTGGAAGGGGTTGGGGTTCTAGGAGTTCTAGGAGTTCTAGGTACCCTTTTTCTTGCAGCATTTTCAAGGCTTGAGAGAGACTCATGTAAAGAGGATGGAAATTTCGGGCTTGGGGCCGAGTCGAAGTGGTTGGTTTTTGGCCATTGATGGGAGTGGTGACAGTGTTTACTTCTGAGCATTTCGCAACTATGCTACCATCAGTAGTAGCATTGGAACTGCGAACAACATTTTTCTTCAAAGGCTCATTATCTTCCACAAAGATCCCTTGTCTGATGGCATCCTCTATTTGAACCCCCGTTTCATGAAACTCTGGAAAGGTAAACAAAGGTAGAACGATCATCTTCTGTAGCAACTTGCCATGCAGATTCCGAACAATCATCATAATCTGATCTTTTTTGGAAGGCCTTGTAGTCATCATCGAGGCCTTCGCTTTCCACCTCCGAGAAACCCTCCTTTAGCTCTTGGCGGGTGACTTCGAGATTACGAGTTGTGACCTTGATCTGTGTGTTGTAGGAGTATTGAGCAATAAAGGCCTCAGCCATCTCTTCCTAGTTCTATTTCACAGAGTCCTCCAATTTAGCATACCAGATTACAGCTATCCCAGACATGGTTCGGCTAAAGAGAGACAACTTCTGGGCTGGGGTCAAACCCATTGGCCTCAGGATATCAGAAAACAGGTGGAGGTGCACCATTGGGTCTCCAGAGCTGTCGAAGCGGTCAATATGTAGCATTTTAAACCGTTCCGATAAGGTAACTATAGATTCAGTATACCTGTCCTCTAAATCCGGGATGGATTTTACTCATTGTGCTCGTTTGAATAACTTCTCTAGTTTATTGACCTTAAGTGCAGTTGGGTTAACCTCAAATTCAAACGGAGCTTTGGCTTGATAGACAGGAGCTTTAGAGGCTTGTGCTGGGATTGGCTCCGCCGGATTACCCTGAGTCTCTTGGACATTAGCAACAAGATTGGTACTTGTTTAATTCAAACCGAGCAGCCGCCTTTCCATCTATAAATAGGCAGTCCCTTATTTGGATTTAGCATTCAATTTTCGTTCTTCTCTGCTGCCATTAATCTCTGCATTTTGCTGCATTATTTTTCTGTGAGAAAGAGTGTAAACACAAAGTGTGTTCGTTGTGCAAATAATTTGTAGTGTTGCTATTATTCGTTGTTGATCATTTTATCTTGGGAGATAGATATCCACAATCTGAAAGTACTGTGAAGAGGAAGAATTTGTCTTAAGGATACAGTGTTAAACACTAGACTTGATAAAAAATTTGTTCGACAAATAAATAAGGTAAGTATTTATTTTAATTTTAATTTATTTATTTATATAAGATTTTGATTTTGTTTTTGTAACAAAATAAAAATCTATTTTATTTTATTTTATCTTTATACTGTTTTGATTTTTCTAATCAAACAGTCTCTCTCCTCTCTTTAATTCTTCAAATACAGTGAAAATTGTCCAATAGAGAATACCACCTAAGTGTGAGACTTTCGATTGAAAATGTCTTCACAATATTTTTCCAATCTTTTGGAACCTGAGCAAAAGGGGCATCATGATTGATACTAGACACATGAGATGTTTTGTAGCAAGCAAGTGAATCTTTAGAACATGTCCTCTTTGAGTGTTTGAAATCGCAGGAAATGTGGCGAAGAACATCATTGGGTTAGAAACTCTTTGGTTATTAATCACACTCTCTCACACTCTTTAGGTGTATTTTTTTTTTAATTTTTTTTGTTATTCTTTGAATTGGGATAATTGACTTTCAATTATTTACTTGTGATTTAATTATCATCCATTATTTGATTTTGTTTAAATTTTCTTCTACTTGCAAGTAACAATACAATAAGAAATAATGATATTGATGATAATGGTGAGTTTTGATGGGGTGGATTGAAATTTTGGAAGAAGATGAAGAGAAAATAATTAAAACTTTAAAAAGAAGATGAAATGACTTGAATATAAAAAATACATATAAGTTGGTAAGATGTACCATGAGAAAAATAATAATATTTTATTTTAGAGTTTAGTGTGTATTATCCTTATTTATAAGGGTTTTTTTTTTTTTTTATTTGATAAATCTCATTTAGAAGTATTCTAACCTAATAAGTCCATAAGGAAAAATTATAGCCTAGTTAGTCCTATATATTTATATTTTTATTTCATGAAGTCCTTTTTTCCTAATTTATATTGCTTGTTGGACTATTATATCATTATGTCTATTGTTGATATGTATTAC
Source organism: Camellia japonica (assembly GCA_030407325.1). Classification (NCBI taxonomy): domain Eukaryota; kingdom Viridiplantae; phylum Streptophyta; class Magnoliopsida; order Ericales; family Theaceae; genus Camellia; species Camellia japonica. The sequence continues at coordinate 140,415,111 of JAPPVO010000014.1, read as the reverse complement.
ATAAAAAGAGAATATACACGTTTCTTTTTTGTTACTCCCTCTATTTTGGCAGTTACCATTATTCACGTTTTTCCTTTTGATTAGTTTCATTCACATTTATGGTATTGTTTCGTTGTGTTAGGGTTTCTAAACTCTCTGTTTGGTAGGGTTTTGAAGGTCTAGTTTACACGTGGAAGTGAGAGAATATTACGTTCCTTCATTGTTGAGGTGAAGTTTTGTATTCTTCCATTGTCACTTTGTGTTCGAAACTTTGTCTTCATCCATTGTTGTTCTGTATTCAAAATTCTATGTGTTTGGAAGAGTTTTGGAATCATAATTCTACCCCTACATTCTAGTATGATATTTGGTTTGAGTTTTGGAAAATTAATTCCACCCCTTCTTTTGAAAACTCATTTCATGCGGACTTTTAAATTTTGAAATTTGGCCTATCGGTCGTCCGGCCAGTCATCTAGCCGGTTGACCTGAACAGTGCGATTATTATTATTTTATTTATTTATTTATTATTTTGCAATTGGCACTTGCTTTTTTTATATATATATTTTTAATAAAACAATATTTTTGGAATTTTTCAAAATTTTTTATGAGCTTTTAATAGATTTTTGAGTTGTGTATTTGGTTATGAGTTTTTTGTATTAGATATCATATGTCACATCAAAAATTTTCCACTCAATTCAAAACTCTTTTCAAAACTCATTCACCAAACAAATTTTCTACACTCAAATCATAATTCCAAAACTCACAAACTCAAAATACAATTCCTATTCTCAAATCATATTTAGAAAACTATACCAAACGCTACCTGTGTTTCTCCATAGTTGTAAACTTTGTTTATATCCAATCAATTTTGTTACAAACATATTCTTTAAATGTGGATTTGGTTTGATTTGATTTGATTTGAATTGATGGAATGGTGAAATTGCATGAATTGTTAATGATAGTGATAATGATGAAGATGATGATGAAGACAAGGATGTGGGTGATAATTTTTTATTTTTAGAGTAATTGAGTTTTTTTTTGGGATTTCTAATTCTATTGTTGCCATTGTTTCTATTTTTTTTGTCAATCAATGTGAATGTTCACAATTCACATTATTTAAAAGCCTGAGAAATAAGTTTTGGAATATAAATATGGACATAGTTATATTGTATTTGTTGTTTGGACAATCATTTTTTGCTACCATTAAAAAGAAACTGGTGTTACACGGTCAAAGTTTTTCAAGAGATCAGATGAAACTGGTGTTACACGGTCAAAGTTTTTCAAGAGATTAGAGCATTTCCAACGGTTCATTACTTTTTTCACCAAATCTGAGTAAATTTTTTTTGATTTTCTCAATCTGATATGGCTTGCTCCAATGGTGTATCAAAAGGAAAGGGTCATCCGGTGGGTCGACCGGCCGGTCGATCGGTAAGACTAAATTTTTTTTTTTTTAAACCTGTTTGAACCTTTTGACCTGTTTGAACCTACCTATTTGAAAGGGAACCGGTCGACCGCTTGGTCAACCGGCCGGACATCCGGCTGGTTGACTGGTTGCCCCCGTCCAACGGTATAGAACAGTGAAAACATGAAATCTGGAGCTTGTCCTCAGTTTGATGAAACTTTTGTTCCATTCTCATTTTGATATCAATTTGGTGAAACCATTGGAGTGAGAAAAAGTGATTTTTTCATCAAATTTCAAATCTGATGCAAGGTTTGATGCACGTTGGAAATGGTCTCACAACAGGCAGCATCAACGCAGAAAAAACTTGCCATGTTTAGTGGCAAAAGTACTGGCCATGGGCAAAATTGTGCTGCAGAGGAAGGAAGGTCAGCAGGCTTTTCCTGGGAATTAGCAGATTATATGGCCATGGGCAAAAGTTTTCTGTACAATTTTCAACAGGGAGTGTATTGATCCTAAAGATGCACAAAGTGGGAACAAGTTGGTAGGAATTTCAACGTCACATTCTGGAGAACTAAACAAAGGCGAACCTATTCAGCCAAGGAGCACAAGCAGTGTTAAAGGTCTCAAGGGTGTTGGGTGAGGCTTTTTGTATCTGGAATTTTCTTTCTATAATACCCAAGGATTTTCACTTTAATTGTGTTGAACTTCTGGTGCTCCAAAGTTGGATTGGACCAATACAAGTGAATTGTTCGGTTCTTCAAGGCTAATGGTGTCTTATATAATATATGACAGGGAGCGTTTCAATGCTAATGATGCGCTAAATGGGAGCAAATTGTTTGGTTCTTCAAGGCTACATGAGTGAGAAGTAATTAATGGTGAATCGATTCAGGAAAGTGAAAAGAACATAAAAAATCTTACCAGCTGAGAAAGAAACACGAGGAGGCAAAGGAAATATTAGTTAGAGGTCTTGTGAACAACAATAATCTGTTGATGCTCAACCATTTGAGTTATGAAGAGAAAATATCCTTCCGACTGTTTTCGCTATTACATTTTCCTTCTTTTCTTTGGGGGGCATAATTTGTGACATAAAACTATAGTTATTTGCTCCTTTACCACTGAAAACATCCGCAAAGTTCAGAAATTTGCTGCTCAGCTAATGTCCACACAGACATGAGGATCATTTTGCAATTCTCCAAGGTAAGTTCTCTTTCGAATGCCTGATTTTGTATTTCACTATATCCATTTGGTTTCAGTTGATTGCCATGCTACATTGGTTCCAGAGACAACTATTTGTAATGTGGTATCTCATGTATCGGGTACTCTTTAATGCTCGAAACTACTGCTGATTTTTGTATGTTCTGTTATTATGTTTGAGATACATGAAGTCCATGTAAGCTTGACCATGAACAACTGACTGCATATTCTCTGATGAATGAATCTCTCAAGTTTGTTATGACAACTTAAACTTGAATGAGATTTTCTAGCTGGCAAAACATAGCCAAGCCAGTATCGTTCCTTCTTGGGTTGGGATTCAGAACTTGTGGGGATTGTGGACCTACCACAAGTTCTATTTCGATAATTCAAATCATTTATTTTGCAGGGTTTTTTTTTGTGTATATCATTTATGGAAAATAAATTTAAGTTGATCAAATAATCATAATATTTTTATTTTAGGATTTGTGTAAAGAAAATGAATGATCTATTTTGAAAAATATATCTGTCGTCAATTTTTTAAAGACAAACATAATAAAATAAAAATGTTATGATTAATGTTTGATCATTAATTTTTTTCAAATTTACTACATTGCTCTCCCCAACCTAAAAAAAAAAGATCAGGTCAAATTCAAAATACAATTTGAAGGAATTTCATCAGAAAAAAAAAACCCATCAAATTTTAATATAATTTTTTTTAAAGAGACATGCTCTAATAGTGTATATATTATTTTTTAGTGTAATTTATTTTTAGGGTATGATTTGATCGTGTGTATCTAATAATATATATTTGCAATTTCATTAAATTGAGTAATGTTATACAAATAAAAAATTTATACATATGACTTCATATTAAAACAAAATGTTATTAAAGATAAATTTATTTACAATAATGTTATTGTTATTGTCAATTTTTTTTATATGAATTTTATGTATGAATATAATTTTTTAATTGGGTAGGGTACATTGGTACTCAATGGCAAAAAAATCATTTCAATGCAAATTATAAAATCCAAACAGGGTCACCAGTCCTAGCCTTGTTGAATTTTCAAGTCCGCACAAGTGCTCAAACTTGAGAGTAACACCCAACCCAACATTACTTAGGCACCGTTTGGGAAGTAAGATTTGAGGTTTTTTTTTTGCTATTTTAGTTACAAAAAATAAAATAGACTATTTTAGTCATAACAAACAAAACATCATATCCAACCCATAATCATTACACTTTTCTCTCACAAAAAAAAGCTAAAAAATCCAAAAACCCCTTCCCAAACCAAGCTTTTTAGCCCAGGCTAAAATAGTCAAAAAAGCTAAAAAACCAACCCACTTCCCAAACCAAGCCTTAGGGGTGAGTATGGTTCGAATTGGACCAGATTAAGATAAAATCAAGATCAATCCGTTATCTTAGAACTAATCCAATTCGTTTAAATCATGGAACCAATCCGGACCAATCCATTTAAATACGGATTGAATCGGTTTAGGACCACGGATTCACATAATTAAATAACAAAATATACATATATATAATACTTTAATTTCATAAAAATATAAATATAACGCTATATTAGTTCCATAATAGCAAAATATCTTCCTATAATAAGAACATACTGTTCTTGAAAAATTGGGAATTCTCCGCCTATCTCCCTGAAAATGAAAATTGAAAACATCCTCCAAAACAAAACCAAAAAAAAAACAAAAACAACTTCAAATTTAACTCTCTCCCAAATCCCAAATCCCAAATCTCCCCTCCAAAACAACCCTACAAAATACCTCTTCTTTCCCCCCCTCCATTGCACCTCTCTCTCTCTCTCTCTCTCTCTCAACAAACACAGATACACATTCAGTCAGTAACCAGCAATGGCAATGCTCTGTGTTTGTGAAAACAACAGAGAGAACATCCCACCTTCCATGTCAAAGCAACCCGATACAATTGGAGCAGTTTCCACAATTCCAACCAAGAAAAAAAGAGCAACAACCAGAACTAGAATTCCTCTACAAGACATCACCAACCTCTTTTATTCAGTTCCAGTTCCAAACAGCACAGCTCTTTCTCTTTCTTCCCACATTTTGGTCTCCAATGTGAAGCACCGGAAGAGGAGAGCTAAGATTGACTCTGACTTCTTCTCAATGCAGAACAGCACAGCTCTTGTTTCTCTAAGGAAATGTTTTAGATAGTCCACAAATTAGTTTTCATTTATCATTCAAATCAAAAGTTTATTGTATCCTTTTTTTCCTTTTTTTTTTTTTTTTTTCATTTTCATTTTCTTTCTGGGTTTTTGATTGAGTAAACATTAATTGGGTGTATTCCCTTCAAATCATTTGTAACTATGGTTCAGTGGGATTGGGGTAAAAATTTATGGCTAAAATTTGTTTAATTGGCTTGAGTAAAAATAAGATTTAAGATTTTAAGTTGGAATCATTTCAAAGGGTGATTTTGAGTTCGAGTCACTCTAAAAATAAATTGGTTCAAATATCTAATCATGAAAAAAAAAAAAAAAAAATCTTATGTGATATGAAGGAGCAATTATTCATTGCTCCATTTGTAATGTTACAAATCAATCTAAGCCAATGTCACATGGGATATGAAATAATTTTTTCATACGAAGATGTGGGGTTAATGATATTATTAATTTTATTATTGAAACGCTTGGTTAGAACATATCTTGAGCTTAGTGCAATTGATGGGCCAATATGAGCACTAAAGAACCCAATTCTAATTTGAGAATTTTTTTTTTTTATGTATTAGTTCATAGACAAAGAGATACATAAATAATGTGTGACAAAAATAAAGATTATTATATAATCAAGCAAACAAACTTACCTCAACAAGATTCTAACATAATTTGAAGTTAGTCAAATTGTGGGTGCTTATGTGGTCCTCCTCAGGCCGAGCCTGTTTATTGATATGAGATAATTATGTTAGCGTATTAAGGGTTTTTTAGAAGCCACACAAATAAGCTAGTTATTGGTTTATTGATTTATTTCACTCACATCATTTTTTTACATTTTGTGTATGATTTTTTTGTGATAATCAAAAAAAAGTCAAACTTATAAAGCAGCTTATGAGTGAGTATTTTAAAATTATTAAATAATTAATACAAAGTAGTATTTTTGCTATGGACATGAAAACTTTAAGATGTGTTGTAATGGTTTGATCAATCAAGAGAAAATCTAAAGCTAGATTTAAATTTCACATTTGATGAGAAGTACGCACTAAAATTCGTATGTCAAGGAAGTTAAACTAATTACAATTAGTAGAAACTAAAAGTATCAAGGAAATTAACAAAAATGCAACAATCAACAAGGAGAAAACAATAAAATCATAGATTCATAAAATGCTAGAAAGATACATATAAAATATGCTATAAAATATGATAGATTGAGAGACGTGCTTAACTGTCTTAATGTTACGTTTTCTCCTATTGTGAAGGTGTTAGCGATGATGATGATAATAGTTTAAAGATTGAATACAATTTATTTATAATTCTTTCCCTTTTGTTATTGAAGTCCAACCGAAGAATAAGAACCAAAGTTACGCAATATGCACTTAGGTTGTGAAGGTGTTGCTAATAGGACAATGTAAACCAAGAAAATGTCTCTATCTCAACCTGCCGTGGCGTCACTCATCATGGCGCTCACTAGCTAGCTAGGGAGTTACAAACTCAGTTACAGGAGTTGCTAGACAAAGGTTTTATTAGGCCTAGTATCTCACCTTGGGGAACACCTGTGTTGTTTGTGAAGAAGAATGATGGGTTTATGAGATTGTGTATTGATTATAGAGAACTGAACAAAGTCACAGTGAAGAATAAGTATCCTTTGCCACGCATTGATAACCTATTTGACCAGTTGCAGGGAGCTCAAGTATTCTCTAAGATTGACTTGAGGTCAGGCTATCACTAGTTGAAGGTAAGGGGTGAAGATGTTCCTAAGACCGCTTTTAGAACCTATTATGGGCATTATGAGTTCTTAGTGATGTCTTTTGGTCTCACAAATACACCAGCCATATTCATGGATTTGATGAACAGAGTATTCAAACCCCAACTGGATAAATTTGTGGTAGTGTTTATTGATGACATCCTAATTTATTCGAGAAGTAAGGAGGAGCATGAGCAACATTTGAGGGTAATACTACAGATCCTTAAAGAGAATAGACTATATGCAAAATTTAAGAAGTGTGAATTCTGGTTGAGCAATGTATCCTTTTTAGGTCATGTGGTGAGTAAAGACGAGGTATCTGTGGATAGCACGAAGGTGGTAGCAATTGTTGATTGGCCACAACCTACTTCTGTGACAGAGATACGTAGCTTTCTAGGGCTTGCTGGTTATTACAAACGGGTTGTGGAAGGATTCTCCCATATTGCTTTGCCACTTACCAATCTCACCAGGAAAAGGGTAAAGTTTGAGTGGAATGATGATTGTGAACATAGCTTCCAAGAGTTTAAACAGAGATTGACATCAACTCCAATCCTTGCTTTACCGGTAGATGGAGGTGGTTTTGTAATTTATAGTGATGCTTCACGACAGGGTTTAGGATGTGTGCTCATGCAGCATGGGAAGGTGATTGCTTATGCGTCACGACAGTTGAAAGTACATGAGAGAAATTATCCTACACATGACTTGGAGTTAGCAGCAGTGATTTTCGCTCTTAAGATTTGGCGACTTTATTTGTATGGAGAGTCATGTGAGATTTACACTAATCATAAGAGTTTGAAGTATATTTTCACACAGAAGTAACTAAATTTGAGGCAAAGAAGATGGCTTGAGTTACTAAAAGATTACGATGTAAATATTTTATATCATCCGGGGAAGGAAAATGTGGTTGCAGATGCCTTGAGTAGGAAGGTCGCAGTTGGAGATGTAGCTGCTTTGTCTATTGAGAGTTGTTTAGTGGAAGACATAAGACGTTTGAGGTTTGAGGTTGTTACGCCTGGTGATAGGGCTTATTGTAGTCAATTGACAGTTCAACCGACCTTGAGAGAATGGATTCGTTTAGCTCCAGAGATTGACCCCCAGTGTGAGCATATTAAAGGAGAGATGGAAGAGGGTAAGCGTGTAGATTTTGTGGTTAGTGATGATGGGTTGCTTATATTTCGTAGCCAAATTTGTGTTCCTATTGGTGGTGATTTGAGGAATGAGATTATGACGGAGGCACATAGTTCTAGTTACAGCGTTCATCTTGGAAGCACTAAGATGTATCGGGATCTTCATGAACATTTTTGGTGGAATGGTATGAAGGGAGATATTGCAAAATTTGTGGCTCAGTGTTTAGTGTGTCAACAGGTTAAAGTAGAACATCAGAAACCCGTGGGGAAACTACAACCCTTACCTATACCAGAGTGGAAGTGGGATCATGTTACCATGGACTTCGTGTGCGGATTACCTCGTACTAGTAGTAATCACGATGCAGTTTGGGTAGTTGTTGATAGATTAACCAAGTCAGCACATTTTATTGCAGTTCGGATGAACTATTCTCTAGCTCGATTTGCATAGTTGTATGTGAAGGAGATTGTTAGATTGCATGGTGCACCTGTGTCAATAGTGTCAGATAACCTCGTTTTGTGTCTAAGTTTTGGGGTGCGTTACAGTCAGCTATGGGTACTCAGTTAAATTTTAGTTCAACTTATCACCCTCAGACAGATGGGCAATCAGAGAGGACTATTCAAACCCTTGAGGATATGTTGAGGGCATGTGCTTTGGAGTGGAGAGGTAATTGGGATGATTATTTGCCGCTTATGGAGTTTGCATATAATAATAGTTATCATTCTAGTTTGGGAGTAGCTCCTTATGAGGCTTTGTATGGGAGGAACTGTAGGTCTCCTTTGTGTTGGTATGAGGTTGGTGATAGGCAAATGTTGGGACCTGATTTGGTGGAGGATGCTACACAGAAAATTATCACCATCAGAGAGAGATTATTGACTGCTCAGAATAGACAAAAAAGTTATGCTGATCATCGTAGGAGAGATTTAGAGTTTCATGTTGGGGATATGGTATTCTTGAAAGTATCACCATGGAAAGGAGTCATCAGGTTTGGAAAGAAAGGAAAGTTGAGTCCTAGATACATTGGTCCATTTGAGATATTGGAGAAGGTTGGTGAGGTTGCGTACCGTGTTGCTTTACCCTCTAGGTTGGCAGGAGTGCATAATGTGTTCCATGTGTCTATGCTGAGGAAATATGTGCATAATCCGTCGCATGTGATAGATTATGAGCCACTTCAAATTAGAGAGGATTTTTCGTATGAGGAGATGCCTGTTCAGATTTTGGATTCGAAAGAGAAAATGTTGCGTACAAAGGCCATTAAATTAGTTAAGGTACTGTGGCGTAATCATCTAGTTGAAGAGACAACTTGGGAATGCGAGGATGAGATGCACGAGAAGTACCCACATCTATTCTCATGATTTACTCAGGTTAGTTTTGAGGACGAAACTTTTCTTTTAGGGGGGAAGAATGTGAGAACCGGAATATAAAAATTAAGTAAATAATTAAATAATAATAATATTACAATCTCAAATATTTTGGTGGTGAATCCTAAAGTGCAAATTAAATATTATTAGAGGATCTTTTAATTAATTTTAAACCTAAAATAAATTTATGGTGGAAATTTCTAATTTAGAGATAAGATTTTAAATAATAATAAAATAAATAAAGAAAGAAAAGCAAAAGGATAAGGGAGTCAGATTATTTAAAGTGTGTGGGTAACCCTAAACTCTCATATTATTGAACTAGCAGCCATGAAGAGGAGATAGGAGTAGTTTTGGTAAAAATTGAAGAACTAGTTTGGTGCTTGAATAACTCCATCTCCAAGGTAGAAACCAATATTCTGTGAATATAGTTGTTTTGTATATATGTTTCTGTGCATTCATTGGAAGAAAAAGGAGTGAAAGCTTAACTGATTAGGTGGCTTGAATATCTATCAGGTTAATAGTTGGTGTAAAATAGTATAATGGGTATAGTGGATGTATGAAGAAAAAGTATATGGCATGGGTTATATTCAATGAGTGTTTGTGCTTGTAATGGTGGACTTTGTGAGTGAAACGTGGGTTAGGTAAAAGTACTTGGCCACCACTGTTTGTGAATATCTTCTTTCTTTTATGTAGTTTGAGGAATTAAATAGGTACATAAAGTTGAGGGTACAATCTATGAGTATGAAATTCTGCACTTAATCACAAATTTTAAAAATCAAGAAACCATACCAAATGAATGAATTTTGAATTGAAATTTTTAAAGTAAATTAATTACATATTGAATTGCATATCTGAATTTTCTCATAATTTTTGGGAGTCCAAATCTATATTAACTGTTGCGTTCAAATCTGTCCAGAAAACTAGTTTAAAACAGTAACTTCAGAAGTGTCCTTCTCTTTGGGTATAAATCCGAAAATTATCAAATCAGCGTCATTAAAACCGGTTATGAGTCTAGTTTCTTAAATTTTTGTCCTTGCATTGATTGCTCATGTATATTAAGAGAACCATTAATTTCTTTAAAGTGCTACAAAAATTACCTGTTTGGGCATAATTAATTGTAAATAATTATTTTGATAAGCAAATCAAGTAAAACCAATTGAGTTTGAAGCTTAGGATATATTAGTTGATATCTGGAGGGTTTTGGAGTTTTTCGAACAGCGTGGAGTGGGTTTTGTAATTTTCAAAGTTAGCTAATAGATTGGGAAAGTTTGTTTAAAATTTTGTTTTATCTTAAAGTTACTTTTAATTAAGTTTCGATTTGAACCCATGTCTTAGGTGATTTTAGACCTTGAAGAACATGAACTTAGGTAATATTTAAGAGTAATGGTGAGTTGGGTTGAGCCGTATTAGTGCGCTTTAGTTTGAGGTTACTTAGTTCTTGTTCTTTAGTATTTTTAAATTAGCAATGACGTGTAGTTTTCATACTTGGTTCAGGGCATTAGTTGGACTTTTATATTCTATTTGAGAATTACATTGTTCCATTTTTAGGTAAGTAGTTTCATGCTACATATTTTTATAAATGTTCCCCTACCCTGAACTGTTGGAAAATTTAATTGTTGTTTTAGGACTAAATTGTTTTGATAAATTATTATATTATCAATAGAATCAAATTATTTCTGAAACATGTGTGAACTTGGCATACTGTAAATTATTTGTTTTGGTCTCATGTTTATAATGGTGAACTACCATGTTTTGCGAAACTGATGTGTATTGATTATTGGGACCATCTGTATATTTTAGTCTAGGAAAATTATTCTACTGTGTGTGGTGACTCTGGCCACTAGGGAACAGATCCGGGTTAGGCCGTGATGACTTTAGTGCTCAACGATTGTAAGGAAAAAACCTAGGTTAAGCTAGGTGACCTTCAATCGGATCGTCTTAAAGAAAAAGGCCAGGGTTGCCACCCTGAGGATAACTCTTAGTTGGGTATTGGATTTAACGGGGCTTATAGCCTTGAGAACTGTGTGGCATGTTACTTGTTATTTCTTGGTATCCAGAAAATTATTAGTATTCATGTTGTAATCTGTTTTAAGTGAAAAATGTCATTTATCATGTTCTTGAGAGACATGAGTATTTTAACTGTTGAACTGTGAAACTTTCTTTTTGAAATAGATTATCCTTATCAAACTGTATGCCAATCTAGTTTTTGTGATATATATATCTTATTTTGGAATTGAACTCTGTTTGCAAAACTGTATTTACTATTCATGCTGCTACTCACTGAGTTATCAGCTGACTTAATTGTTTATCACTTCCAGGTGTTAGAAGGACTTAGACTGGAGTTATGGCGTAGCGGGGACTCAATTGCATGGACCTCTAGGACATTCATTTATTTTGTTTTAGCTTATTATGTCGGGTTTTGTGCATACTTTGTGGTTGGATTTTTTTTTTTTAATTTAGAATTATTTTATTTTGTGGGCGGTTTGTGTTCCATTTAGTATATATTTTTGAAAGTTGGTTATGGTTAGTTTTACCATTTATACTTGTGACTTATCACTGGATTGAGTTTTGATTTATTTACTTATGGGCTATAATCACATTATTTCTTCATGATTTTGGGTTCATGTTTAGGCTAACGTGTGCCTTGAACTGAGTCCCTGTGGGCCACGGCCGGTCATGTCCGGATTTATGGTTTGACACTTGTTTTCCTAATTCCAATAATTTTATATTGTACTTCGGTAACATGTTGCGCACGCATTTTCTTTCCACTTTTTTCATATCATTTGATGTGGTACATTTACAACTATTAAATATTAATAAGTCTTATGCAGAACGTATTGCACCATTGCTATGGTAATGCATGATAAAAGTTCTTAAGTGAATTTTCATTTTTATAACTTCTTAGTGAGGTACACAGATTTTTGCCACTAGGCTAGACTTGGGAAGCGATCTCTAGTAATGATACATTTTTTTTTTCTCACCTTTGCCTCTTATTGATTCATTCTTCTGTACTGCGTGCATTCTTGTTTACATCAATATCGGAAAAAAAGAAGTGAATTTTCATTGCTAATTCAAGGCGATATGGGAGGTTGCCCTATTTGATTATGTATATGAAATAATGCAATGGATTCTATTGTTGCACAGCTGCATTGGCTATATTATGAAGCAACTAAACAATGGTTATTCTTGTTTTACATCATGAGCTTTTCTTGAAGAGCCAAAAGAGACGCACTCTTTCACGCCCTACATTGCAAAGTGGAATATAGCTTAGGAGGCAAGCTAGGTTCCGAGGCTACCCTCAACTTTGTGACTTCAATAATGACACATAAGCTTCGTTTGGTATTGGTTACGGTAGTCAACTTTTTTGTATTGGAACTTTTTTAGCTTGATTTTTTTAGTTTCGTTTGGTTTTTGTTTTTGAATTTTTTGAGAGAACAAGTGTAATTATTATGGTTTGGATATTACATTTTGTTTTATTGGTTTATATAATCTATTTTGTCTTTTTGTGCTTTTTTAGTCCCAAAATATTTACCAAACGAGAACTTACTTTATATTTATTTTTATGGAAAAATGAATATAATCCTATTGAGAGTGTAGGTCCTATTTAGGATAAACGTACATTCTATATACTTTTTTTTAAAAAATTGTCACTATATTTATTGTCATGAGTCTCATGACTTGGCAAAAATGACAAATATGGCCGAATTAGCTAAAGGGCACGCACAAAGGGATTGGAGAACCAAACAAAATGGAGGTCTTCGATTCAATGGATTGGACACCCCATTATGAAATATTAATTGTTAGGTACAGTGTTTTACTTGTGGTTCATAATTCATTTAAATTCAGCTATGTACTTGACCAAAATAATAACAATAATATGACCTAAATTCAACACCAAGATGGCTATATATATATATGCAACCATCATTGCTCATAACATATTGAGAGTAAAATGGCCAACTGGAACTTCTGGTTGTGCTTTGCATTGATCTTGTACTCGGTGACGAGATTTGATGCTCGGACTCTGAATTCATTAGCGAAGAAGAGAAGGGAGCAAAGTGTGCGGTACCACGCAGTGCTTGAAGAAGCTCAAGAAATGTACCATTTTAGGTTGAGAAATGATGGATTGAGCAAAATCTGGGACGAGTCCAAGCGAGTTAGTCCCGGGGGACCGGATCCAAAGCATCACTGAAAAAGACCAAGAAGGGATCATTTTGTATCAATTTCTATATCTTCACTGTTTTAAATAATGATATAAGGACACATATCAGTATTGACGAAACAATGCTAATATTGTCCCATATTAACTAATAATATATTGTAGAATGTCAATATCAAAATTGACTTGTATTATTCGATATTTAAAACTTTGATCGGTATGAATAAGAGTAATGTTAGAAACTCACACATTTGATCTACAAATTTACTCACAATGATGTGGTAAAGAAATTGGGCCCTGAATGATTAAATGTATAACAAATTAAAAGTTAATACTATTCTGACATATTATTATGAGTAAAATTGTGAAATTTTTTTGAGATCTCAAACATTTTCTGCATGAGTCACATGTTGAAATGATTCTAATAATGCTTCTGCTGGTTTTCATGTTTGATGATGGATTTAGTAGTAGCCAATTAATTGTGGTTTAAGTGCAAGCACAAGTGACATGTTTTCTTATGTTAATGTTGGAACTCTCCATGTTGGATTGGACGGTACATATTTTGCTTTCTGGCCCACTACAGGTTCTATATCAATAATTTAAATTATTTTTGTTAGAGAACTCTCTAAATAGATCATGTATGTAAAAAATTAACTTGATTGGATATCAGTTGTTACTTAATTAGATTACATTTGTTTAAAAAATAAAGACAAATGTAATTCGATTGAGTGGTTCCCGATATCCGATCAATTTAATTTTATGTATGAATAACCTATTTAATGAGCCTTACAAAATGAATAACTTAAATTGTTGAGTTAAGTTCGAAATAGGTCCAGAATAGGCCGAGCTGAACCATCCAGTTGAGACCCAACTGAAGAGGATTTAGTCCCTATTGGAAATATACGACTTGCATGGTTAGAAAATTAAAATTAGAAAATGTTAATTGATATGTCATGTAATAATAAAAGGGTTGGTATTTTCTTAAATTTAAATTTAAATTTGAGAGAATTTTAGGGGCACATAAGTTCCACCACAGGTTTTATTTTAATAATTCAAATTATTTATTTGTAGGATCCTTAGTGTATATCATGCATGTAAAAAAATTAAGTTAATTTAATAATCAGAACATTTTTATTTTATCTCATTTATTTTTAAAAAAAAAAGACAAAATAATTTTTAAAATAGAACATCAATTTTTTTATTAGTGACAAACACAATAAAAAATGTTACGATTAAAATATGTTGGGTTAAAATATATATATATATATATATAAAGAGATGAGTAATTTTATTTGGGATCTTGGTTCTTTCCAAGTGAGAGAGAAGCTCAATTTAGTTATTATTATGTTTTGGGTAAATTACTTTACCTCCTTTGACATTTCTGATAATTATAGAAATCTCTCTTATAGTTTCAATAATTATATTAACCTCTCTTATTTTTAAAATTATTATTAATCTATTTAACAGAATTTGTTGATGTCATACGTTATAATACGAAAAATAATGAAATTGGCCATTAGTTACTTTATCTATTTAAATGAGAAATTTCACTCATATCCCTTAAGGTTTTACATATATATTATCAAAGAACCATATATATTTTAGCATTATTTAATAAAAATCTTAAATTCAATGTAATATTAAATAAAACCCTTAAATTGTTAAGACATTATTAAATCATTTAATAGAAAAAAAATTAATTTTCATTGATAAAAGACTTAAAATTAAACAATCTCTCTAAAATTAATGTTAGATAACATCCTAATAATTTAATATAAGGCTTATTTCACACTACATAAACAACGTGAAATTTATTATTTTAAATAATCTATTTATTAATTAAATTTTTTTAAAGTTGAAATAAATAGATTTACTTTTTCCCCGCAATTTGCATTACTTATTTATTCATATGTAAAAAAATTATTATTTTATATTTTCTCAATCATATATTATTCTCAAATTTTAATTTTTATCTTTGAGTCATTAAACTTCTAGTCGATGCATATTTAAAAAACGTAGGTTAATATTTCTTACATAATTAAAAAAATATATATATAAGTAAAAAAAAATCTAATTGCCTCGTAATAAATTAAAATTAGTTGATAGGGAATGAAAGATTAAGAAATCAATTTTGAGAATAATATACAATTCAAACATTTATCATTTCTTTCATCTAAAATTGAAATTATTCTTTACTTGTATGAAGAAATTATTTGAGAACAATAAAATACTCAATTAATTTGATGTGTATGATACTTAAAATCTATTTCTCCGTCTTTATTTATCTCATTTAAACTATTTTTATTAAATTAAATCTTTAAATTACTTTCTCATCTTCATTAATGGTTGAATTTTTATTTTATTTTTGTAAATTAAAGTATAAAATGTAGCAGATGAAAAATTTCATAGTCATACCTTTTAGTAGAGCTTGAAGCGAAGAATCTCGTGGGTAAATCACGTGCTTCCAGGATGTGAACAACCAACCCAGCAGTGGAGTGATACTACAAAATGAGTATCACCTATACAAGTCACAGTACAGAAGCTGGATCGCTCTCATATGGGAGAGAGTTAGAGAGAGTCTGGGGAAAAAGGTTATGGGTAAAAACTACATAACGTATCTGATATCGATATATTATTCCCATCATATCAGATGTATATAATCAAATATATAACAACCAATATCTATCTATCCATCTATCCATATCTATTGATATGATAGATATAGATATCATGAATGGTTATCCAAATAAGTTTTAAATTCAAATTCAAACTTACATGGATAAGGTTCAAAAGGTTCAGGTTCAAAAAATTCAAAGGGTCATGCTATATGGGCGCCCAATTTCTAACAATTTTTTATTTATAAAAGTTCAAAAACTTGTTGTGGAAAAAAATAGAGTCAAGAAATTACATTTATATTTTGAAAAATTTATGAAAATAAATATTTAATAGGATAAATTAAATTTAGTACATTTAAGGTTAAGATTAATGTTGATAATGAGTGAGTTTGGTTTAATTGTCAGAAACCTCAGTAGAGGTAAGACTTTTTTTACTTCTATATTTATTTTTTAATTTTTTTAATCATGTAAGAAATATTGACTTGTGTTTTTTTTTCCCTTAAATATGTATCGACTAGAAGTGTAATGACTAGGAATGGCAACGGCACTCGGGGGCAGGTTTTTAGGTCTCCCTCCTTGTCTCTTAATTTGGTGGGGGCGGAGACGTTGTGGGAGATATTAAGGATAGGCAAATTTGTCTCCTTGCCTATCCTTGATATCTCCCATCCCGTCTCCGCCCCAACCAAATTAAAAGACAATGAGGGAGACCTAAAAATGTAACGCCCTCAAAATAAACCCATAAATCTTACTATCTTGACATGCTTAGACATAAGAAAACAAATCATAATTTCATTCATCAGAGTATTTATTACAAAAGTATTACATGTTGACATCAAAAGTAAATGCCCCACGGGCTTACAACTTTCCAAGCCGACACTTGGTTACAAAAGAGAGTACTAACTCATAATACAAAATAAGCCCTTGACTTGATTTACATGTAATACGCAAAATAATCACAAAAATAAACAAGAGAGTCTTCAACTCCCACAACCATCCAAGCTAAGACCTCAGAGGCGGCATAATACCTGAACCTGAAAATGATGTCCCATATAGGGTGAGCCAATGCCCAGTAGAGATATACTAAACATAATATGAGCAATAACTAAAACATTAGTATTCAATAAATGTTTAACTCATATATGCCAACTTATAACACATTTCAATTCTATGACCAATATGTCCATGTTTCATTTCCACTTTCCTTTACTTATACCATTTCGATTAATAAATATGGCTCAGAACCTGGCCAAACAATTTAATGAGGTTATAACTCATATTAAAACACTTTCAATAATTCACAAATGATACACAGATTTGCTGTACCAATATCACATTAAAACACTTCCATACTTCACAAATGATACACAGATTTGCTATATCAATGGAGTCCATCCCCCATCTCCTCCCAAATAATAATAATATCCGGTTTAGGAGTACATCCCCTATCTCCTCCTAAACCGTGGAGTACATCCCCTATCCCCTCCCACACAACACAATGTATATTAGCATCTATCATATACATGTTCAATCAATACACAATTTTGATGTATTATTCCATTCATCATATTCAATGACATTCAACCGATTAGTTTTAATTCGCCTAATCATCATGCAATGTCTACAACAATCAAGACTATCCTCCACCGATAACCCAAAGCAATTATTTTTAAACAGATAATAATTATTTCAACAGATAATTTATCAACATTCTTAAAGGTGAGTGATTAATAATCCAACTCCACCATTCTACCTCATAATGAGCCAATTTCATTATTTCTACTCAATTTCACATTTTCATAATAAATGTCATTAATTACACTAATGACCCAAATATACCCAAACATGGCATTTTTCCCATTTTCTCAACATTGACCCAAAGGTCCAAATATTATCAACAACAATCAACTCCATCCTTTTCAGACCCAAAACACATATGTTTGAATCAAAAGAACGAAACCCCTCTTTCTAATATAACACATCTCAAACCCTAACTTCCCAAATCAAACCATTTATACAAAAAGCTCAACATCTAGGTTAAAGCTCATAAAAATGAGTAGTTATCCCTACCTCAAATTCGGAGCTCAAAGGAGAAGATGAAGAAATTTGAAAGTGCTCCAAATCCCAATATTTTCGGATCAAAATGTAGCCCTCAACGAGCTCCACACTTTTTACAAAGGCCCAAGGATAGAAGATCACCCCTACTAGATCAAACCCTAGAGAGAAGTTGGAGTTTTAGAGTGAGGTGCTCTCCAATGGAGGTTTTGAAAAGTAAGAAAGAGAGAGAGAAAGTGTGAAAAGTGATTTAAAATCACCCAGCTGCCATTTGATATACGACTAGTCTGCTCGAGCGGAGAATAGGACGCTCGAGCGTCAAGCACAAAAACAGGACCCGCTCGAGCGCCAAGACACAACTGCAAAACACACCTGCTCGAGCGCAAAGGGAAACCCGCTCGAGTGTAGATTACCCTCTCCCAGTACTTTTACAGAAAATGAACACCCGCTCGAGCGCGACCCGCTCGAGCGTAAAGAACTCCGCTCGAGCGTGAAAAACAACCCTGCAGTACTTTTGCAGAGGCACAAAATGCTGGAAGTGTGCAAACTCCGCTCGACCGCAAGAAGACCCGCTCGAGCGGATCACTAAAAATTTGGGCAACAAGAATTGGGACAAAAGCTCAACCAACCTATTCGAAACACGCCCAAGACAATTCTAAACTCAAATACAAAGAGTTAAAGGACAGAAATGAAATACAGACGACAACAACTATCAACGGAACCGAGTCCGGAATACAGTAAACATGAGAGGAAAAACCGGGATCGCTATAAAAAACCTGCCCCCGGGTGCCGTTGCCATTCCTAGTACTGACTCGAAGAAAAAAAAATTAAAATTTGAGAATAATATGTAATTGAAAAAAGATGAAATAATAATTTTTTTACATATGAATAAATAAGTAATGCAAGTTGTAGGGAGAAAAAAAAATCCATTTATTTCAACTAAAAAAAAAATCAAATAATAAATACATTACTTAAAATAATAAATTTTACATTATTTATGCAGTGTGGAATAAGTCTTATATTAAATTATTAGGATATTATCTAACATTAATTTTAGATAGATTGTTCATTTTTAAGTATTTCATCAATGAAAATTAAATTTTTTTTTTCATTAAATGTTTTAATAATGTCTTAACAATTTATGAGTTTTATTTTATATTGCATGAAATTTAAGAATTTTATTAAATAATGGCCAAGGGTAGTTTGGTAATTTTCATTTTCTTTCTGGGTTTTTGAATTTTATTAAACAATTTAAGAATTTTTAAGTATTTTCATTTTCTTTCTGGGTTTTTGATTGAGTAAACATTAATTGGGTGTATTCCCTTCAAATCAATATATATATATACGGGCCATTCAAAGGGTAGTTTGGTAATTTTCATTGGCTCTTTGTAACTATGGTTCAGTGTGATTGGGGTAAAAATTTATGGTTAAAATTTGTTTAATTGGCTTGAGAGCGTTTAAAAATAAGATTTAAAATTTTAAGTTCGAATCATTCTAGAGGGTGATTTTTAGTTCGAGTCACTCTAAGAATAAGTTGGTCTAGATATTTAATCATGAAAAAAAAAAGAAAAAGAATCTCTTATGTGATATGAAGGAGCAATTATTCATTACTCCATAGGCATTGATGTGGTAATGCCACAAATCAATCCAAGCCAATGTTACATGGGGTATGAAATAATTTTTTCATATGAAGATGTGGGGCTTAATGTTGGCTTAATGATATTATTAATTTTATTATTGAAACGCGTTTCACAGGCCACACAAGAGTCATTGTTGGTTAGAATATATCTTGAGCTTGGTGCAATTGACAGGCCAATATGAGCACTAAAACACCCAATTCCAATTTGAGAATTTTTTATATATATAAGTTTATAGACAAAGAGATATAGAGACAATGCGCGACAAAAATAAAGACTATTATATAATTAAGAAAATAAACTTACCTCAACAAGATTCTAACATAATTTGAATTTAGTCAAAATGTGGGTTCTTATGTGAGCCTCCTCAGGCCAACCTTGTTTATTGATATGAGATAATCATGTTAGTGTATTAAGGGTTTTTTTGGAAAACACATAAATAAGCTAGTTATTGGTTTATTGGTTTATTTTGATGAAATGAAGAAATTAAGATCTTTTTATTATAATTTTGAAGATACAACAGATGATGATTTACAATGCTTATTTATAGACTTGTATGTAAACTCTAGGTAGTTACAACTGAATGATAGTTACAATTGTATGGCTGAGGTGGCAGTAGTTTCGAGAAGCTTCTTGAAGATGTAGTTGAATTTGCAGGAGTGCTTGCAGCTGTGATAACAGAATCAGTTGGAGTAGTTGAGCCAGTGATAACAAAATCAGTTGAAGCAGTTGGGCTGCTATTCAGCTTCAGCTCAGTATCTTCAATATTCCCCTGCAAGCTAATGTGGCGATCAAGAACCATGAGCTTGGATTTGGGATATTGAAACCGAGAGACACTTAAAGGTTTAGTAAACAGATCAGCAAGCTGATCAATGGTTGGAATGTATTGCAACTGAAATTGCTTAGCCAGAACCTTATCTCGAACGAAATGACAATCGATTTCGATATGTTTGGAACGTGAGTGGAAGACTGGATTGGAAGCTAGAGCTATTGCAGAGAGGTTATCACACCAGAGAATGGGTGTTGTAGGGGAAGAAATACCCATTTCAGTAAGTAGCATGGAAATCCAACTTAACTCAGCAGCAGCATTGGCTAAAGCTCTATATTCAGCTTCAGTGGAGGAGCGAGACACTGTGGCCTATTTTTTTGCAGACCAAGAGACCAAATTGGAACCCAAGAAGACACAGTAACCAGAGGTTGATTTTCTGTCATGAACATCTCCTGCCCAATTGGAATCTGAGTACCCATGAACATCAAAAGTATTGGAGGAAAAGGACAAGCCATGATTGAAGGTGCCTTGAACAAATCTAAGAATTCTCTTAATTGCAGCAAAATGGCCAATGGTAGAGGCATGCATATATTAACAAGCTTGGTTGACAGAGAGAGAAAGATCTGGTCTTGTAATGGTGAGATATTGTAAAGCACCAACAATACTTCTATAAAGAGCTGGATCAGAAAATAGTAGAGAAGTATTTGGAGGAACACTAGGCTTGACAGAGATAGGTGAAGGGCAAGGCTTACAAGAGGACAAGCCAGCTTTAAGAAGAATTTCTTTTGCATATTTGGACTGAGATAAAAGATATCCTGAGCTGGTAAGTTGGACTGAAAAACCAAGAAAATAAGCAATGTCACCCAATTCCTTCATGGAGAACACACTGTGCATATTTGTAATGAGGGATTGAATGTGAGAAGGATTATCACTAGTGATTAAGATATCATCCACATAAATCAACAGATAAGTGACTGAAGTGGAAGTCCTTTGAATGAACAAAGAAGAGTCATATTTGCTATTACTAAAGCCTTGAGACAACAAGTATTGAGAAAAGGTTGAATACCAAGCTCTTGGTGCTTATTTCAAGCCATATAAGGCCTTGTGTAGTTTACACACTTGATTAGGTGAGGAAGAATCCTCAAAACCTGGAGGCTGAAGCATGAATACCTCTTCTTCAAGAAGGCCATGAAGAAATGCATTGGAAATGTCTAACTGTTTAAGAGACCACTGATGGTGAAGGGCAAGACAAAGTAAGATTCGAATAGTGAGTTGCTTAGCCACTGGACTGAAAGTCTTATGAAAGTCAATGCCCTCTTGCTGCAAGTACCCTTTGGCAACCCATCGCGCCTTATACCTTGCAATAGTGCCATCAGAATTTCTTTTAACCTTGAAAACCCATTTACAGCCTATGGCAGTCTTGTTAGATGGAAGAGACACCAAAGACCAAGTATGTTGTTGTTGAAGAGCAGAGAATTCCTCAAGCATAGCTTTATGCCAAACAGGAGAAATCAAAGCTTCTCTATAAGAAAGAGGTTCAGAATTGGAGTAGGAATCAGTGGCAGTTTCAGTGGAAGCAACCAAACAGTGAGAAGTGGCAGTAGATTTGGATCTGGTAATCATAGGATGTTGATTATAATGAGAAGGAGGTAGAGGAGGTAACTCAATAAAAATGGATTGAATAGGAACTGCAGAACCTGGTAAAGAAGAATTAGAAGAGGGAAGATGAGGAGATATTGGATTAGAGAAGGTCTGAGAAACAATAGAATAAGAGGAAGAAGGCCAAAAAAAAGATTGAATATCAGGTAATGTTGGTAATGTTGAAGAAGATTGAGAAGATGTAGAAGAAGACAGACTAGCAAAGGGAAACACTTGCTCATTAAAGACCACATGTCTAGACAGATAGACTCGACCTATGAGTGGATCAAGACATCGATAACCTTTAGCAAAAGGATGATAGCCGAAAAAAACATAGGACACAGATTTAGGATGTAGCTTGAGAGGCTGATAAGGCTTAAGCCAATGGAAGCATTGACAACAAACACTCGAAAATAGGAGTAATCTGGAGTATATTGAAAAAGCTTTTCAAAAGGAGATTTATGTCCAAGCTTAGAAGAGGGAAGTCTATTAATAAGAAAAGTAGAAATAACAACAGCATCAAACCAGTATTGTAATGGCACAGATGAGTGATGAAGAAGAGCAGTAGCAGTTTCAGTGATATGCCTGTGTTTCCTCTCAACAGTGCCATTCTGAGAAGAAGTGTGAGGACAAGAATATTGGTGAATAACACCTTGGGTATGCAAGAAAGATTGCATTTTATTAGTAAAATATTCAGATCCTCCATCAGTTCTCAGAATTTGCAATGAAGTATGAAATTGTTTTTCAATATAAGCCTTGAATTCTATGAACCTATCACACACTTTACTTTTAAAAGATAATGGAAAAAGCCAAGTAAATCGACTGAAATCATCTACAAAAAGTAAGTAGTATTTATAACCAGAAATAGAAGAATATGGCCCCCCTACATCACTATGGATAAGAAAAAGAGGAGCATTTACAGTAGTATTAGACAATTAAAACGGAAGTCTATGCCTTTTAGCTATGCAACAATCAGTACAAGCAGATGTCATTTTATTCTATGAAACATTCAAAAATGGTTTAAGATGATTATACTTCACTAAGGAGGGATGGCCTAATCTATTATGCCAAACAGAGGAAGAAACAAATGTATGTGATGTATTAAAGTAAGCATTATGGACAGATGGATCAATAGTCAGAACAGATAAAGAATAGAGTGAAAATGGTATAGGCCATTGGTACTAGAACCCTGACGAAGAATTCTCCTCGAATCCTTGTCCTGAATCACAAATTTAGAGTCATCAATGGTGATGAGACAATTATTATCCTTAGTAAATTTGTGAACTGACAGAAGGTTAGAAGAAATTGAAGGAGTATATAAAATATGATTCAATTGAAAGGAACAATGAGGTGTAGGAAGCAGTCCCTTACCAGTGTTGTGAATAGGAACTGTAGTTCCATTACCTACAATGATCTGATCTGATCCTTGATAGGGCTGTGAGCAACTGAGATTTTGAAGATCATGAGTGATATGATCTGTAGCAGCAAAGTCCAAGTACCAAGGAGTTTGAGGAGTAGAAGTAGCTGATTGAGTTGCAGCAACAAATGCTCTGGAGCTGGACTCAGAAGGATGCTGAGAACTAGAGGAAGATTGATACTGAGAATCCATCCGATACCAACAGTCCAATGCAGAGTGACCAGAACCTCCACAAATCTGACAAGTTATAGATCTACCTCTGCCGCGAGAAAAACCTCCTTGATCATCAAAATTCCTTGAAAAACCAGAATTAGTGAAATTAGATCCAGATCTACCACCACCTCTAGTATTGCCTCTGTAAGAGTGACCACCTCTATTGCCTCTGTAAGAGTGACCTCTGAAGCCAGAAGAATGACCTTTGAGATTAGAATTAGAAGAACCTTGAACAGAAGAGAAGGCCATAGTAGGTTCAGAAGAAAGCTTCTGAAGTTTGGATTCAATATGAACAGCTTCAAAAAGAAGAAGAGCAGTCAATTTTTCCATGGAAATTGACTCTGATCTGGCTTGAATGGTAGTCTTGAAGGCATCATACTCATCAGGAAGACCATTCAAGGTAAGCAGCACAAGATCTTCATCATCTATAAATGAAGAAACAAGAGCCAATCGACTGACCAAGTCTTTGATCTTGGAGAGATAATTCTCCATCGAATCTGTTTTCTTAGAAATGCTGTTTGATTTGTTCTTCAACTGATGAACATGAGATCGAGAAAGTGAAGTGAATCGCTTATGTAAAGAAGTCCAGATCTCAGCTGTAACAACCCTCACCACTAATTACTGATTTAATCGCTGATTACTGCTAAACTGAGATCAAGTATGATAATTGACTGACTGACTGAAATCTGGAACTGAATTGATTGAGTATGTTAGTTAAATTGCATTTCTATCTGTTGCCTATTTGATTATCTGTTGCTTGTTTTTTTTATGTTTAAACTGCAAATTGAAAGCCTTATCGGCGGCCGAATCTGAAATTGATAAATGCTCTTTGACCCTTAGATTTTATGTGAATTATGGCATATTTATCCAAAATGTGATTTAGTGTGATTAAATTAGATTAAATAAGCTCATTGCAAGAGTTGCATTATTTACAGCTTTGCCACACTAGTGGCCCACTACATAGGACATATTGAGATTTGCTTGCATCTCTTTGGTACATTTCATCAGCCATTTCTTGAGTGTATAGCCGACTAGAGAGAGAGAATAGGGAGTTAGAGTGAATTCATCTTGAATTGCTTGGAAACTTGAAGAAATTGATGAGGTTTTGCTTATGTGAGCTTCCCTTCTTGAATTTGAAGACATAAGGTAGAGAACCACCCTTTTAATTGTGCATTTCAGTTGTATCTAGCATGGATCATGGTAGTTTAAGGAGCTAAGTCAAGAATTGGTCTCTTAATGTTGAATTATAGCATATATCATGCATGCATGCCTATATTGATGAGTTTTAAGTTGTTTTCATGGAAGATTGTTACATGCATGCTCATATTTGTGTTTAAGTCCATGATTTCATCTTGTTTTTGAAAGAATTGGTTCACTAGAGCATGTTTTGAAGCTTGGAAGCTAGTTAAATGCATGCATGTTCAATTGAAGTCATATTCATGAATTTGGTTTGAAATAGAGTTTAATTGAACTACCCTTGGGCTTTGATTTCCTAAATTGATCTTTGAAACATGTAATATTATGGGTTTTGAAGTGTTTTCCAGAAAATTAGCCCAAGAGGATCGAAAATTATGCATTAAAACTTGGTTTTGAACTTGGAGTTCAAATCTGGAAATTCCAGATTTTGAACTCACGCTCAAGCGGGGTGACTGGCGCTCGAGCGTGGAATTCGTGCTCCCAGCACTTTGCACTGTTTTGAAGTCCGCTCGAGCGGGGTAATTGGCGCTCGAGCGGGACCTTGTGTCTCACGCTCGAGCGGCTATCGAGCGCCCATCGAGCGTGATTTTCACACATCCAGTACTTTTGGCATGTTTTAGAGTCCGCTTGAGCGGAGTAACTCGCACTCGAGCGGAGTATTTTGTTTGCCTTTACGCTCGAGCGGGGTAACCTGCGCTCGAGCGGATCCCCTATTTTCTGAAAATTCTGAAAAATGTTTTAAAGTGCATATTTGCATCCTCATTCCATCCTAGGCATTCTTAGGCCTAGTTTAAGGCATCTTTATGAGGATATAGATGTAGAACCACACCGAGTCTAAGTAGGGACTAAGTCTTTGTTTCCCGAATGTGAACTTAGTGTGTGTTCATTCTGTCACTGTATAGGGTTGGCTTTCGGAGACGCGCTCTAGCTGCTTATAGCCCAGAACTCTGTGTAGACGTCCCCAAACGTCCTGGGAGGGAATCCCGTTTTGTTCATTGGGCTCACTACAGTTCAGGACTCAATGTCACGGTCCTGTATCTAATCTCGCAGAGTGCAATGCAAGACCGATGAATCATCAAAGAGTCCAAATCCGGCAAATCGTTTTTGAAAAACAGATTTTTAGAAAGAAGTGCCAAACATGGACTGCTTTGCCAGATACAGAGTCGCCACCTAAATATTTATTTTGGGGGAATTTAGGAAACCCTGACTCATTGCCTAAGGCCACGTGTCCGTCATCACCAAAGTTGCCTCGGCTCGGGAACTTGGGTACGATTGGGGAAGGTCACTTCGTGAGCACCCCCGCTCGCCCGATCAAAGATCGGCCTTTACTAATCATGATATCGAGTTTTGAAAACATTATGTGCTCTTATCCCGATTATTAGCCTAGAATTACTATGTGATGCGCGCAGTATACAAGTATAGACTGGATCGCCTGAGTTGGAACAAAACATTTCATGTTTGTTTTTTAAAGCGGTTTGCTACTCGCAAGTAGGCTAAATGCGGATTTTGCCACCCTCAAGTGGGCTTAGAAAACATGGTGATTTGCCACTATCTAGTGGGCTTAAAACTCGCAATCAATGAATTGTTCCAATTCAGATAATCCAACCTCCACCCACAGGCATTCAGGCAGGTATATGACATAAGCACATAGCCTCATGGTAAGCATGCTATCATGACAGTCACTCACACACATGCAAGGATGCTAAAGCATAGACACTTACTGAGTACTCCAAGCCAAAACAGAAACTAGTTAGTAATCAATGCATGATCCTAGTTCATGTTAAGATGGCTAATGCAACTGTAGACACCCCATTTTTGACCGACCTTAAAACTCAGACGTCACCGATTGAGCGCTTGGTGATGTTGCATATTGTGCTCATTCTGAGGTTGCGGAGTCCCGACTACGAGCCTTGCTTCCGGACTTCCGGACTCTTTTGTGCTTTGCCTCGATTTGCGAACCAGGCTCCGTTTTCTCTGTTTTCTCTTCCCGAAAGGAGGGAGAGGTCTCGTAGACCATCTCTCAGTGGTCGTAGGCTACGTTTCGTGGTCGTAGGCCATTTTTTCCATTTCGGAGCCCGGTTCTCGGTTTTCGGGGCCGTCAGGCCGTGTGCCTCGGTTCGGGACCGCCTAACCACCTCCGTTTGCTCTGGTTTTTGGCACATACCTTATTTCCTCCCTTTTGAGGGACACTGTGGTCCGAAAGACCGACTTCGTGGTCGGACACCACTTCCGGTGCCTAACAGCCCACTTTCGGGGCCCCGAACTGCGTGTTTTGGCTCCCGAACCTTCATTCTACATTTTTAGGCTCCGACCCGAACTTGAGATAGTCATATTTTGAGGTCCTTTTCATGTTTTATTAAGGACCTTTTATTGTTTGAGATCTCCTACTGCCACTTGCTTCTTTACCGCTCTTTTAGGCCTATTTTTGCACGGTATTTTAGGCGTACTTGTGGACTGTGTTGGACTTGGTCATAAACTACAAAGTGTCTTGTTTTGAGCCCCTCTTCAACTTTGTTGAAGGTCTCTCGGCCATTTGGGTCCAGAATCTACCACTTGCCTTTATATCCCACCTTTTGGCCTTTTTGGGGAGAAATTTGAATTTTAATTTCCCCCCCATTTTTCCCCCTCTTTTCCACCTCTTTTGCCTATATAAACCAGACCCTCAGCTGTGTTTTAGGGGGTTAGAGATTTTTGTATAAGCCTCTCACATTAAATTTCTCTCTCTCTCTACTCTAAACCTCAAAACCCCTTAAGTTCTTAACCATTTTTACACACCATCACCTAGCACTACACCACCACTTTCATTTCCAGCAGCTTGGAGGTCTTCTCAGAGGCTAGGAGGCAGCAAATTTGGTCCAAGAAGTTGCTAAAGATTGGTCTACAAGGGTGAGTTACCATTTCCCTCTTTTTAGCTCATTTTTTGCAACATTTCTTAGCCTCTCTTTCTTGTATATCTGAGCTCCGGCCATAACTGAAAGTAGTGTTTTTTTTTTAGCTTTATTTCATCTTTCATTAAGGGCCTCTCACTGTTTGAGGCCCCCATTTTGCACTTCCTTCTTTATCTCTTCTTTAGGCCCTAATCTTGCATAGTATTTTTGGCCTATATGTAATCTGTTTTGGGGCATGATGTAAACTGTAAATGAGCTTATTTTGAGCCCTTCTTCAACATTGAAGAAGGACTCATCACTGTTTGGGACCTCCATGTACTACTTGCTTTGATATCCATATTTTGGTCCCATTTTTGCATAATTTATTAGCCTATCGAGCCTCTGTTTTTGGACCTTGGTCCGAACTGAAAATGGACTTATTTTGACCCCCTCTCCATGTTTCATTGAGGGTTTGTTTCTGTTTGGAGCATATTTTGTATACTTCATGTTATATCTCTCTTTTTAGGCCTTATTTTGCATTGCATTTTGAGCATATTTGTACACTGTTTTGGGCTCGGCCATCAAATGTAAAAAGTCATATTTTGGGCCTCTATTCAACATTGTTGAAGGGCCCTTACTTGTTTGGGACCAGCATATATCAGTTGCTTCTTTATCTCCATTTTGGCCCTTATTTTGCATAGCATTTTGAGCATACTTCTATCTGTTTTTGGGGTTTTTCATAAACTGTGAAACGCCATATTTTTGGCCCCTCTTCAATATTGTAGAAGGCCCCTCCTCTGTTCGGGGCCAGCATCTGTGAGTTGCTTCAATACCTTGCTTTTGGGGCTGTTTTTGTATGCTAGTTTAGCCCCACTTGTATCCGCTGTTTGGCCTCGCTCATAACTGTAAACATGCTTGTTTAGGGGCTGCCTTACTTCTGTCTTTACACTTCATTTTCCAATATTGCATGCATTGCATAGCTATAGGCCATTTCATGCGCCAAAATTCATGTTTCGGGACTTGTTCCATGCATCGGGTACCATTTTACCATGTTTCGGGGCTGTTTTGCATCTCATTTTGCCTCTGAAATTTGCACGATAGTATGCCATATTCCATGTTTTGCTATGTCTTGTTAGAGTGGCATTCCGTGCCGTAGGTTTGGTCCTCGGTTTGCGTGCACGCATGCACGCATCTGGAGTTGTCTCATTTTCATCTAATGGCCTCTTATGTGAGTGTGGCTGAGGTCCACTTGTGTTAGTGTAAGTCCATATTGCATTGTGTATGCCATTTCATTCCATAGCATTGTGTATGCTAGGTTGTATGTTAGTGCATTGTGTATGCCATGTTACCTCATGCATCGTGTATGCCATTTCATAGCATGTTGCATGTTAGGTTGTATCTTAGTTGCATTTCATGCATATCATGCATATTGCATTGTGTTCGGATAGGAGTTAGCCCGAGCACGGGAAACGAGGTACGTTTCGTACTTCGAGTGACGGAACGTGTCTCAATTCCCCAGTCACCGACACTCCGGATTATCCATGATAGAGTTAGGTTTTAGTTGAGTTTTCATGTGCATTCATTCTATATTGAGTAGTGCAATTCGATTCCTTGGCCATCATGCATCGAAATGCGTGATTGGTGGCACGAGGATCGAGACATGCATACATTTGTGAAAATACATTGCCATGCCCCTTTCCTGCTCTCTGTTGCAGCAAATCAAGAATCATCAGTCTTTCGAGGCTTGGCGTGCTTTCCAAAAACCATTGCAAAACAGAGGCTAATCGGGGCATCGTCATGGATTTCCGCGCGAAGGCAACCCGGACATGCATCATTCATCATCTGAAGAAGAGTCAAGACAGTCCCTGGCTTGCATGCCAGTTTATTATTTTTCTTAATTAATTTGTAAATTAATTAGGGATTTGTACATATTTGGACTGTATTATTTGGACTGTACTATTTATTCGGACCCTCTGCGCGAGGGCACAATTGTAATAAGTGTGCGTGTGTGTGATGTATGTCTTCCAACCCCACGTCTTTCTCCCTTTTATTTACCAGCTTATGATGGTTAGATTAGGGCATGTTTCAATTAGCATACAGTATGATAGCACGATTGCATTCATTCATCTGTCTTGCATGCACCAAGGCTCGGCGCATCATACTAACTGCATTGTATTTCAATTCCGAGTTGAATACTTGTTAGTTGTAGCATTTCACATGTCATCTTTAGAATAGCCGAGCCTGCTATAGTTGCATTAGGCATTTCTGTATAATTAGGATCATACATGATTTCTAATCAGTTTCTGTTTTGGCTTGGAGTACTCGGTGAGTTTTATGCTTTAGCATCCTTGCATGCGTGTGAGTGACTGCCATGAATAGCATGCTTACCATGAGGCTAATTGCTTAGGTGATATAACTGCCTGAATGCCTGTGGGTGAAGGTTGGGTTATTTGGATTGGAACAATTCATCAAATGTTTGTTTTAAGCCCACTAGATAGTGGCAAAACCATGTTTTCTAAGCCCACCCGAGGGTGGCAAATCCACGTCTTAGCCTACCTGCGGGTAGCACCATCAAACCATTTTCAAACAAACAAACATGAAATGTTTTGTTCCAATTTAGGCGATCCAGTCTATACTTGTATGCTGTGCGCATCACATAGTAATCTAGGCTAATAACCGGAATAAGAACATACAATGTTTTCAAAACAAGATATCATGGTTAGTAGAGGCCAGTCTTTGACCGGGCGAGCGGGGGTGCTCACGAAGTGACCTTCCCCAATCGTACCCAAGTTCCCGAGCCGAGGCAACTTTGGTGATGACGGACACGTGGCCTTAGGCAAACGAGTCAGGGTTTCCTAAATTTCCCAAAATAAAATATTTAGCTGGCGACTCTGTATCTGGAAAAGCAGTCCATGTTTGGCACTTCTTTCAAAAATCTGTTTTCTCAAAACGATTTGCCGGATTTGGACTCTTTGGTTCAGATTAAGAACCGTGACACAAATCGAGTCCGAGCTGTAACGAGGTTCCCCGCGAGTTTGTCTACAGCAACACATGCAAAATGCAACTATAATAGGCTCGGCTATTCTAAAAATGGCATATGAGATGCTACATCTAACACGTATTCAACTTGGAATTGAAATATAATGCAGTTAGTATGATGCGCCGAGCCCGGTGCATGCAAGACAGATGAATGGATGCAAACATGCGAGCATAAGTATGCTAATTGAAACGTGCCCTAAACTAACCATCATAAGCTGGTAAATAAAAGGGAGAAAGACGTGGGGTTGGAAGACATACATCACACACACGCACACTTATTACAATTGTGCCCTCGCTCGGAGGGTCCGAATAAATAATACAGTCTAGATAAATAATTACAGTTCGAATAAATAATTAAATATTACAAAACCCTAATTAATTAACAAATTAACTAGGAAAGCGAGTAAATCATCATGCAAGCCTATGGACCGCCTCAGCTCTGTTCCGAATGATGAAAGATGCATGCATGAGTTGCCTCGTCGGAAAATTCCTCGCGATGCCCGGATTTGCCTCTGTTTTGCAATTAATCCCGGAATGCTGTGCAAAGCTCTAGAAGGCTGCTGATTTTTGGTTTACTGCAACAGAGAGCAAGAAAGGGGCATGACAAAGTATTTTCACATATGTATGCACACCTCGATCCTCATGCCACCAATCACGCATCTCGATGCGTGATGGCCGAGGAGTCAAATTGCACGACTCGATGTGAAATGAATGCACATGTAAACACAACAAGGCCTAGACTCCATCATGGGTAATCCGGAGTGTCGGCGATCGAGAATTGAGACACGTTCCGTCACTTGGAGTTCGAAACGTCCCTCGTTTCCCGTGCTTGGGCTAACTCCTATCCCAAACACAATGCAAATGAGATGGCATACACAATGCGACTAACATGCAACCTAGCATACGCAATGCTATGGACTGAAATGGCATACACAATGCACGTGATGTAACATGGCATACACAATGCTCTAACATGCAACCTAGCATACGCAATGCTATGGACTGAAATGGCATACACAATGCAAGATGGACTTACACCAACATGAGTGGATCTCAGCCACACTCACATCAGTGGCCATGATGATAGAAATGAGACGACCGAAACACATGCAAACATGCACGGATGCAATGGACCGATCCTAAGGCACAAATGCCACTCTACCAAAGCATGGCAAGGAATGAAATATGGCATAGGATGGCACATGATACAGCTCTGAAATGGCATAAAATATGGTCCCGGAATATGCAAGTATGTCACACAATGCATGCTAGGGGGCCCGGGTACCGAAACTAGTAAAGTGCGTTACACTAGAGGTACCCAAAGCGATGCACAAATGGAAGAACCAACCCCAAATAGACCCTAGGAAGGTTTGAAACAGTAGGAGAATGGCCTAAAATGATGGCTCGGAATGCAAAGAAATGGAGCTCATTCAATGGTCGGTAAATGAGGCATACAAGCCCGACTCTCAAACGCATTTAAAGAGTACAAAACATGGCAATATGGCATTCAAACATGCTCTGAAATATGATGTATGATGGCCCCAAAACAAGGAAATACCCCAGTACATGCATGGAATGAACCTCAAAACTCGAAGTAAAGCATGGGTATTGAACTACAAGCATGCAAAACCAACATCATTCAACCATGAGACCCAAAAACAGAGCTAGGGCAGTCCAAAATAAGCATAATATCAGTTTAAGGCATGGCCAAAAAGTGCTAAAATCAAGGGTCAACAAAGCATGCGAAAAAGCTAGTGAACCATGATTTACACTACAAGTATGTGAAGTACATGAGGGCTCACCAAACTAGCCAAAATCAGAAGTATGTCATGCCAAAATATGCTCAAATAACCACTGAAACTCAGTCAATGCATGCAAGAATGATGGGCTCCTTTGAAAGGCCACAAGAGAGGTTACTCTACACATGCATGATGGACGCACACAATGGAAAAACCACCTCTGAATAGAGGTTCTGAGGGTCCTAAAACCCACTAAAAAGAGCCTGAAATGGGTCTAGGAAACATGCAAATAAAGGTCCCTTTGAAAGGCCTTGAATGGGATTGTTCTACACATGCATCAAAGACACAAAATATGGCCAAAAGGGCTCTAGACAGAGTCAATTCAGACCTTAAAACTCACCAAATAGGGCCTGAAACAAGACTTCACAATATGAAAGTAGGAGCCCCTTTGGAAGGCCAAAAGGACCAACAAACAAAACAAGAAGAGAGGGGGTCACCCCCCTCTGATTTTGGCTCTCAAAACAGTATGCTAGCCACTGAAAATCCACTGGATTTTAGTGGCTAGAAGGCCAAACAAAGCATGAAACAAAGACCTAGATGCAAGGCTCAAAACAAGATGCAAACAAGCATACAAGGGGGTAGATGGCCCCCAACAGAAAAATGACCTTAATCAAACTTCAAGAGAGGCTCAAAATAAGACACTTTTCAGTTTATGAAAAATCTCTAAAATGCTTGCAAGAAAGGCTAAGATAGGAAGCAAAATAAGCCTACAAAGAGGGATGGAGCATACAAGGAGGTAGATGACCTCAAACAGAAAAGTGTCCTTAATCAAAATTCAAGAGGGGATCAAAATAAGACACTTTTTAGTTTATGTCGAAGTCCAAAAATGCTTACAAATAAGGCTAAACAATAGAGCAAAATAATGCAAGAAAAGGGGAAATAGAGACTTAACCTTGTAGCACAGCAAAACAGCAAACTCTGGACCAAGAAAGGAGTTCTTTAACCTCTGAAAATCAGTTCCAAGATGCTTGGATGGATGGTGGAGGTAGTAGGCTATGAGGTGTAGTGCAAATGGTGCAAGAATATTAGGGTTTGGAGCTTGGAATAATGAGCTATGGAGGGAAGTGTGTATGCCTTAAACAAAAAGGTTCAACCTTTGTAATGGAAGAGAAGGGCCTCTCTTATAGAGAAGAG
Source organism: Camellia japonica (assembly GCA_030407325.1). Taxonomy (NCBI): domain Eukaryota; kingdom Viridiplantae; phylum Streptophyta; class Magnoliopsida; order Ericales; family Theaceae; genus Camellia; species Camellia japonica. The sequence continues at coordinate 140,381,587 of JAPPVO010000014.1, read as the reverse complement.
AGGCCAAAGCTTCTCTTGAAAGCTTCAAATATCACGTGTATGAAGGATGGTCCAAATGCCTCCCAGCTGGCATAGTTGGATTGCATTCAGAGAGAGCAAAAAGCAGATGGCTGGCCGACCAGGGGTCAAAAGGTTCAATGAGAAATGCTGGTCGGCCATACCAGAAAGGTGGCCTCCCAGATGAGTAGAATACAGCTGTATGGTGGAAAACCAGAAAATGTGACCTAGAAGAGAGGAAAACCAGCTTTCTAGCAAGGTTCAAAAGGGTCAAGAAGAAATACTAGTCGGCCTACCCATATTGGTGGCCTCCCAAATGAGCACAACACAATGGTGGTATGAAAAACTAGAAATTATGGCCCAAAAGTGAGAAAAACCAGCTTTCTGTCAAGAAAACCGGCTGGAGGAGAGAGAAAATAGTTTCCAAAAGAATTGTTGGTCTCCCACTATAGTACCACCTTCCTAGCAATGAAAATAGGGTCCATACCAAAAATGAACCCTAACCGATGCAAAACGAGGGTTCGGGGCCAAAACGCACGGCCCGGGGCCTCGAAAACAGGCTGGTAAGGACCGGAGGTAGCGTACGACCACGAAGGTGGTCTCCCGGGCCACAGTGTCCCTCTAAGGAGAGGAAATAAGGTGTGTGCCAAAAACCGGAGCAAACGGAGGTAGTTAAGCGGTCCCGAACCGAGGCGCACGGCCGACGGCTCCGAAAATCGGAAACTGGCCTCCAAACGGGAAAAGTGGCCTACGACCACGAAACGTAGCCTACGGCCACTGAGAGATGGTCTACGAGACCTCTCCCTCCCTTTAGGAAGAGAAAACAGGACCTGGTTCGCAAACCGAGGCAAAGTACAAAAGAGCCCCGAAGTCCGGAGGCAAGGCTCGCAGCCGAGACTCCGCAACTTGAGAACGAGCACAATATGCAACATCATCGAGCGCTCAGTTGGTGACGTCTGAGTCATAAGGTCGGTCAAAAATGGGGTGTCTACACTCTATGAGTAACGATGTCGTAAAGATATGTTCAAAGATAAATATTTTCTGACTGTTAACTGAATTGCTTTCCGAATTGTTACTGTTAACTGAATGAATGTATGTCCTCTATTCTGAACTGTATTGTGGCATCCTTAGCAACTACTGTTACTGTTACTGTTACAGTGATCTCTGTCAGTTCCTATCTTGGAACTTCTGTTTACGGTTATGATGGCCATCATTGACTGTTCGGTCTTTTAAGACCGACTGTTTACTGTACTGCTACGCTAATGGATGTACCACATATGACTGTTATGACCGAATGACTGAAATACTGATTTAATGAACTATTTTCATTACTGTAAGGACATTCATTCTAAACCTCTTTAGGCATTATGTTATTCACTGGGCTTTAGCTCACTGCTCATATATATATGTAGGTGTACAGGCACCGGACCGTTACTAGAAGCGTCGGGGTAAACTCCAGTTTTGTCAAGCCAACCACTGTGCCTCACTGTGAGGTTCCGAGCCTATCAAGCTATGGCTTAGGGGTGTTTTAATTTCCCCCGTCTGTCTCTGTATCTGTTTTGTAATCTGTATAAACTGTTACTGTACTGTTTAATAGGGATTAGGTCCCTGTTTTGAATGATTGTAAATGTTGTACATACTGTTTTGCACTGATTGTATATAGGTATGAAAAGTCTTTTTGCATTCAGACTGTCACAGCTCATTGGACATTGTTTAATTACTGTTTTGGCTTCCGCCATGCCCCTGTACTCTGTATTACTGTATTACCATTAAGTAGGCCTTCGGTAATCTCGGATTACTGGCCGGTTACAGTGCTAAACCCATAGGGGCGGGTTTGGGTCGTGACAGAGTGGTATCAGAGCGATACTTAACCACGGGTTATACCACACACACGTGTCCAAATGAGCTATAGGGTGTCCTAGAAAAGCAATTAGGGCATCACATGAGCATAAAAAGTGTGTGTGGACATGACATGAATATGTGTTAATGGGTTTAAACATATAACTGCTTATGTTTAAAGTATGCAACTTCCTATGTTTATTATTATTATGTTGCATACAGTGAAATGGATAATGCAAGAACTACTGATGAAACTGAATCTTCCGAAGCCAGAATGGTAAGACTGGAAAGAACTGTTAAACTATTAACTGAAGCCTTAAGGCAACAGCAACAACAGAACCAACAGCCCCTACCTCCTCCGGTACAGCCGGAGCAGAATGTGAATGATGACATCATTGCTCTCACCCAGAAGTTCAGCAAAATGAAACCGCCATCCTTTCAGGGAGGCCTTGAACCACTAAAAGCTGAAGCCTGGGTTCTTGAGACAGAAAAGTTATTTGAAGTGTTTCCGTGCTCTGAGGCACATAAAGTATTGTTGGCCACCTTTACCTTGCAAGAAGAGGCGAGAAGGTGGTGGATGCTAGTCCGTGACACCAACACCGTGATGACTTGGGCTCAATTCAAAGGAGCCTTCTTTGAAAAGTATTTCCCTCAGTGTGTTAGGGACAGAAAAGTAACTGAATTTGAACAGCTGAGACAGGGTACTATGTCCGTTGCTGAATATGAAACAAAGTTCACCGAACTTGCTAGATATGCACCACACATGGTGGACACTGACTACAAGAAGGCTAGGAAGTTTGAAGGCGGCCTTAATGTTGCAATACTAGACAGAATAAATGTTTTAAAGCTACCGAACTATGTAAATGTTCTTGACCGAGCATTAATGGCTGAGTCGAACATCGAGGCACTGAAACAAACTGAAACACCAGCGTCTGAATGGCGTGGTAAAAGGCAGGGTTTTAAATTCAAGAAAGGCAAAAACAACCCGTTGAATAAAAAGCAAAATACAGGGTCAACAACTACTTCTAGTCAAGGGAACCGGTCTATACTGCCCTGTTCTGAATGCGGTAAGAATCATAAAGGGTTTGTTATAAAATCTCTGGTGCTTGTTACAGGTGTGGCAAGGTGGGCCACATGGTCAAAGATTGCCCTTCCACTCCTCAGGGCAATAGTAAAGCTACACCAAGCGCAGCAGCATCAACTGCCCCACCAAAACCTAACCCTAAAGCTACCGGGAAAGAGCCCTTGAGGCAGGGCCGAGTGTTCGCACTAGTACCGGGAGATGTGCAGAATACCGAGACCTTTGTGTCAGGTATTCTCTCTATTTGTACTCAAAATGCTTATGTTCTGATTGATTCGGGGTCTACACATTCATATGTATCGCATGCTTTTTTGCGAAAATTGAATAGACCATTGGAACCCATGAATTACTTATTAGCTGTATCTTCACCTGTCGGGGGATCTATGACTTGTGCTTATACATACCCTGTATGTGAAATTATTGTTGGGGATATGCATCTGTATATTGACTTACTGCCATTGAATATTGACCATTTTGATGTAATATTGGGGATGGACTGGTTACAAAAATATCATGCTACTATTGACTGTGTAACGAAACAAGTAGTTTTCCGTCCACCTAGTTTGCCTGAATTTGTGTTTAATGGAGTTGGAGTAGTACCTCCCCCATATCTGATTTCATCTATGAAAGCCTGTAAATTGATTAAGAAGGGGTGTAAAGGGTATCTGTGTACTGTATTGACTGTACCTACTGATGTTAAAGCTAATGTGAATAGTATTCCTGTAATTAGAGAATTCCCAGATGTTTTTCTAGATGATCTGCCAGGGGATTTGATCGATAGGGAGATTGAGTTCACCGTTGATGAAATTCCGGGTACACAGCCAGTATCTAAAGCTCCATACCGAATGGCACCTACCGAATTGAAAGAACTGAAAGTTCAACTGCAAGAACTGTTAGATAAAAAGTTCATCAGGCCTAGTACTTCACCGTGGGGCGCACCTGTCTTATTTGTGAAAAAGAAAGACGGCTCACTGAGACTTTGTATCGACTACTGTGAACTGAACAAGGTAACTGTGAAAAATAAATATCCATTGCCGCGTATTGATGACTTATTTGATCAGTTACAGGGTGCTCAAGTTTTCTCTAAAATTGATCTCAGATCCGGATATCATCAGTTGAAAGTTAAACCAGAGGATATCGATAAGACTGCTTTTCGAACGAGGTATGGACATTACGAATTTTTAGTTATGCCTTTTGGAGTTACCAATGCACCTGCTGCATTTATGGACCTCATGAACAGAATCTTTAAACCATTCCTCGATGACTTTATTGTTGTATGCATAGATGACATTCTGATTTATTCCAAGAGTAGAGAAGAACATGAACATCATCTGAGACTTGCCCTACAAACCCTAAGAGAACAAAAACTTTTTGCTAAACTGTCTAAATGTGAATTTTGGCTTGATCATGTTATGTTTTTGGGACATGTTATTAGCAAGGATGGAATTTCAGTTGATCCACAGAAAGTTGAAGCAGTGGTAAATTGGCCTAGACCAACAAATGTTACAGAAGTCCGAAGCTTTTTGGGATTAGCCGGGTATTACAGAAGATTTGTCAAAGATTTCTCCAAAATTGCCTTACCGTTGACTCAATTGACTCAAAAGGGGATATCATTTGACTGGACTGACCAAAGGGAATCAGCATTCCAAGAGTTGAAAACTCGACTAGTGACTGCACCTGTTCTTACCCTACCTTCAGGTACGGATGGTTTTACCATTTTTAGTGATGCTTCTCATAAGGGTTTGGGATGTGTTTTAATGCAGAATGGGAGAGTTATTGCCTATGCTTCCTGACAGCTGAGACCGCATGAAAAGAATTACCCGACCCATGATCTAGAACTTGCTGCAGTAGTGTTCGCATTGAAAATCTGGCGTCACTACCTTTATGGGGCGACATGTGAAGTATATACCGACCACAAGAGTTTGAAATATTTCTTCACACAGAAAGAACTGAATATAAGACAACGGAGATGGCTAGAATTGATTAGAGACTATGACCAACAGATTTTGTACCATCCGGGAAAAGCCAACACCGTTGCCGATGCATTGAGTCGGAAATCGATTGGGAACTTAGCCTGTTTGTTCACCGAACAGAAAGAGTTGCTTTGTGACCTTGAAAAATCTGAAATTGAAATTGTTCTGCGAGAACAAGGTGGGACAATAGCTGCTATTTCTGCTCAACCGGCATTGATTGAAGAAATTAAAGAGAAACAGCAACAGGATGACTTCTTGAAGAAGATCATCGAAGAACGGGAATCTAAACCGAAGCCGGACTTCAAATTTGAAAATAATGTATTGAAATTCCAGGGAAGACTGTGTGTACCGAATGATTCTGAACTGAGAAGGAGAATTCTGCAAGAGGGCCACAATTCAAAACTGTCTATCCATCCAGGGAATACAAAAATGTACCAAGACCTGAAACTGAATTTCTGGTGGCCGGGAATGAAGAAAGAAATTGCTGATTTTGTATCGAAATGTCTTCATTGCCAACAAGTCAAAGTCGAACATCAACGACCCGCAGGTTTACTGCAGCCCTTACCGATACCGGAGTGGAAATGGGAACATATCACTATGGATTTTATCGTTGGTTTACCTCGCTCTAGTAAAGGTATGGACTCAATTTGGGTTATAGTTGATAGACTGACTAAATTTGCTCACTTCTTACCTGTCAAAACAATTTATAATGCGGACAAATTGGCTGTGATTTATATTGATGAGATTGTTAGATTGCATGGAGTGCCTGTGTCCATTGTTTCTGACAGAGATTCGAAGTTTACATCGAGATTCTGGCAAAGCTTACAGACTGCATTGGGTACTGAACTGAGACTGAGTAGTGCCTATCATCCTCAGACGGATGGTCAGTCAGAAAGGACCATCCAGACTCTAAAAGACTTACTGAAAATGTGTGTCCTTGATTTTCAGGGAAATTGGGAAAGCCATTTGCCATTGGCTGAATTCGCCTACAACAACAGTTATCACTCAAGTATTGGTATGGCGCCTTTCGAGGCATTGTATGGCAGAAAATGTAAATCTTCGATTTGCTGGGCAGAAGTTGGAGATGGGCCTTTGCTAGGGCCCGAGATTGTATATGAAACGACTGAGAAAGTAAAATTGATTCAACAGAGATTGAAAACCGCATAGAGCCGACAGAAAAGTTATGCGGATGTCAGAAGACGAGACAGAGAGTATGAAGTAGGTGATCACGTTTTTGTGAAAGTGACACCGATGAAAGGCCAGACTCGTTTTGGAGTCAAGGGCTAGCTAGCGCCGAGATATGTCGAACCGTATGAGATTATTGAGAAAATTAATCTGGTGGCGTATCAAGTAGCGCTTCCTCCTGAAATGGCGCATATGCATAATGTGTTCCACATTTCTATGTTGAGGGATTACCTCCGGGATCCTTTCCATGTGATTGAGCCGACCCGTATAGTGCTAAGTGATGACTACACTTATGAAGAACGGCCTATTCAGATTGTGAACAGACGAATCAAGAAGTTAAGGAACAAAGAGATTCCGTTAGTAAAAGTTGACTGGCAAAACCATGGTGGCGTGTATGCCACTTGGGAAAGGGAAGATGACATGGCCAGGAGATATCCTGACTTGTTCCCACTGAATCCTTTTTTCTTCCAAAACGAAGGTAATTTGAGTTTGGAGGACCAAACTCTTTAAAAGGAGGGGAGACTGTAACAACCCTTACCACTGATTACTGATTTAATCACTGATTACTGCTAAACTGAGATCAAGTATGATAATTGATTGACTGACTGAAATCTGGAACTGAATTGATTGAGTATGTTAGTTAAATTGCATTTCTATCTGTTGTCTGTTTGATTATCTGTTGCCTTTTTTTTATGTTTAAACTGCAAATTGAAGGTCTTATCGGCAGCCGAATCTGAAATTGATAAATGCTCTTTGACCCTTAGATTTTATGTGAATTATGGCATATTTATCCAAAATGTGATTTAGTGTGATTAAATTAGATTAAATAAGCTCATTGCAAGAGTTGCATTATTTACAGCTTTGCCACACTAGTGGCCCACTACATAGGACATATTGAGATTTGCTTGCATCTCTTTGGTACATTTCATCAGCCATTTCTTGAGTGTATAGCCGACTAGAGAATAGGGAGTTAGAGTGAATTCATCTTGAATTGCTTGGAAACTTGAAGAAATTGATGAGGTTTTGCTTATGTGAGCTTCCCTTCTTGAATTTGAAGACATAAGGTAGAGAACCACCCTTTTAATTGTGCATTTCAGTTGTATCTAGCATGGATCATGGTAGTTTAAGGAGCTAAGTCAAGAATTGGTCTCTTAATGTTGAATTATAGCATATATCATGCATGCATGCCTATATTGATGAGTTTTAAGTTGTTTTCATGGAAGATTGTTACATGCATGCTCATATTTGTGTTTAAGTCCATGATTTCATCTTGTTTTTGAAAGAATTGGCTCACTAGAGCATGTTTTGAAGCTTGGAAGCTAGTTAAATGCATGCATGTTCAATTGAAGTCATATTCATGAATTTGGTTTGAAATAGAGTTTAATTGAACTACCCTTGGGCTTTGATTTCCTAAATTGATCTTTGAAACATGTAATATTATGGGTTTTGAAGTGTTTTCCAGAATATTAGCCCAAGAGGATCGAAAATTATGCATTAAAACTTGGTTTTGAACTTGGAGTTCAAATATGGAAATTCCAGATTTTGAACTCACGCTCGAGCGGGGTGACTGGCGCTCGAGCGTGGAATTCGTGCTCCCAGCACTTTGCACTGTTTTGAAGTCCGCTCGAGCAGGGTAATTGGGGCTCGAGCGGGACCTTGTGTCTCGCGCTCAAGCGGCTATCGAGCGCCCATCGAGCGTGATTTTCACACATCCAGTACTTTTGGCATGTTTTAGAGTCCGCTCGAGCGGAGTAACTCGCGCTCGAGCGGAGTATTTTGTTTGCCTTTACGCTCGAGCGGGGTAACCTGCGCTTGAGCGGATCCCCTATTTTCTGAAAATTCTGAAAAATGTTTTAAAGTGCATCTTTGCATCCTCATTCCATCCTAGGCATTCTTAGGCCTAGTTTAAGGCATCTTGAGGCGGATATAGATGTAGAACCACACCGAGTCTAAGTAGGGACTAAGTCTTTGTTTCCCGAATGTGAACTTAGTGTGTGTTCGTTCTGTCACAGTATAGGGTTGGCTTTCGGAGACGCGCTGTAGCTGCTTATAGCCCAGAACTCTGTGAGTAACGATGTCGTAAAGATATGTTCAAAGATGAATATTTTCTGACTGTTAACTGAACTGCTTTCTGAATTGTTACTGTTAACTGAATGAATGTATGTCCTCTATTCTGAACTGTATTGTGGCATCCTTAGCAATTACTGTTACTGTTACTGTTACAGAGATCTCTGTCAGTTCCTATCTTGGAACTTCTGTTTACGGTTATGATGGCCATCATTGACTGTTCGGTCTTTTAAGACCGTACTGCTATGCTAATGGATGTACCACATATGGCTGTTATGACCGAATGACTGACATACTGATTTAATGAACTGTTTTCATTACTGTAAGGACATTCATTCTAAACCTCTTTACGCATTATGTTATTCACTGGGCTTTGGCTCACTGCTCATATATATATGTAGGTGTACAGGCACCGGACCGTTGCTAGAAGCATCGGGGTAAACTCCAGTTTTGTCAAGCCAACCACTGTGCCTCACTGCGAGGTTCCGAGCTTATCAAGCTATGGCTTAGGGGTGTTTTAATTTCCCCCGTCTGTCTCTGTATCTGTTTTGTAACCTGTAGAGACTGTTACTGTACTGTTTAATAGGGATTAGGTCCCTGTTCTGAATGATTGTAAATGTTGTACATACTGTTTTGCACTGATTGTATATAGGTATGAAAAGTCTTTTTGCATTCAGACTGTCACAGCTCATTGGACATTGTTTAATTACTGTTTTGGCTTCCGCCATGCCCCTGTACTCTGTATTACTGTATTACCGTTAAGCAGGCCTTCGGTAATCTCGGATTACTGGTCGGTTACGGTGCTAAACCCATAGGGACGGGTTTGAGTCATGACATCAGCACAGCTATGAAGATGAAGAACAGATGAATAGATTGCAGGTGACAAAGTTGCAGTAATGCAACTGAGCAGGTGTGCATCAATAATTTTCCATTGCAGGTATTCAAGATTGTCTTTTTCTGAACCAGAAGAATCTGTAATTCTCATTTGTGGACATGGTATAGTACCATCAACGAAGCCAAGAAGACTAGTAGTAATGAGAATATTCTGCACTTGATTTTTCCATATCAGAAAGTTTGATGCATCAAGCTTGATAGTGATAAACGAAGAAAGGTTAGAAATCAGTAATGAGAGATTTAGAGGAAGTGAGGTTGAAGCCATGAAAGAGGATAACAGAGAAGTTGAAGGAGCCATGGATCAACTCGTAAGAGAGAGATGCTTTGATACAATGATAAAATGAAGAAATTAAGATCTTTTTATTATAATTTTGAAGATACAACAGATGATGATTTACAATGCTTATTTATAGACTTGTATGTAAGCTCCAGTTACAACTGAATGGTTGATGGGTCGTTGAATACACCAAAATTAAATACTAAACTATACCAAATTCAATCAGAGTAATGACAAGTCCAGGTATCGATCCACATGGACTATTGTGAAATTAAATTAATTCAATCGCAAAATTCCTAAATTAATTTTGATTAAAAAGATAAGATTGATTCTATACCTAAACAGCAATTAAATAAAATTGAAGAATTATATTGACAATTAAAATCTAGGGTTTGAGATATTAATTTTCGGGAAAAATCCTAGGGTAGAGAATTCACCACTAACCACGTGAATGAGACTTCACATCAACCATCAATCGCAATTCGGTTTGAATTATCCAATATTTCATAACTACAAGTTTGAAATATTGATCAAGAGGGTTGTTGCATTCAATATATAGGCACGAATCATCCTGAGTAGTACGAGTCGTTTGCTCTAAACTATGTTAGCAAAACGACCCGTCTCTGATAGCATGACTCGTCTCGTACTTTGAATACAAACACAAAGAATACTAATGTATGGAAAACATTAAACAATCACAGAGAGTAAAATGCTTGAAGAGAAGAACGAAACAATTATTTATAAACTTCTAAAACATCCATACATTCATTCAAACCAAGTTATAATGAAAGCTCGTGAAAAATTCCATTACATGGCTAGGGTTTCATCAAAACCCTAGAAAAGACGACTAGCCACTCATTGAGGAGTGGAAAGAGGAAGAAGATGAAGAAGAAACCCCCATGGAAGTGTTTTCCAAGCTTTGGTAGTGTCTCCCCCCTTTGGAACCCTAGCCTCCCTCTCTTCTGTATTCAATTTTCAAACCCTAACTGTCACTGATTTTCTGTCTTTTATTCGAAGCAAAATAGACCAAAAAGTCCGTGCACGCGTCCCTACGTGGGCCGCTCGTGCGGTGGTGTGGGCCGCTCGTGCGGTGGTGGGCTGCACGTGCGGTGAAGCTTGGCCGCACGTGCGGTGGTCTGGTGGTCTCGGATTTTTCACCTCTCACTCAGAGAATCTGGTTTCGCGCCCCCTTTTGATTGAATTTTCATATTTCCTGACAAACCTGTACAAGTGCACGAAACACATTATCTCCACCAAATAAATAAAATTAAAAGACCAAAAATGTAACCTAAGTGGCCTCAATGTGGTACCTTTCGGCTTACATCACACCCCCCAACTTACATTTTGCTAGTCCTCAAGCAAAACAAAAGAAATAAGAAAAGTAAAATACTATCAGCCACTTTCGTAGGGAACACGATTGCATTTAGCATATGCAACAAGCCTTTAAACCACAAGGTTACTCCAAGTGGACGAGTATAGTCTCGTGAGGGTTTTCAGAAATGATACCCACAAACATAACATATTCAAATCCACTCAACAACAATTAACCACACTACTCCACACAACAACCAACTTATGTGCCACTACAGTGTGATATTAAAACATGATGATTCATTAAAGGTATAGTGGACAAGTATGAAGGAATCTATTGAGCTTAAACCACATTTCAGTTAATACAAAAGTAGAGTCCCCTGTACTTGTGAATGCTAGTAGACACATCATTAGTACCCTCGGTGTAAAGTGCAATCACCATATTAGTTAACTGTCCACTATAATAGCCCAGTGTAACTAATAATAACACTCAACATATACAGAAAAACTAAACTGTTGCAACCAAACTTCTAAAAAAAAAAAAATTTATTTTTTATTATTTTATTTTTTTTTATGAAAGACTGTGCAATGTCCTGATCCATTAAGCTTTCTATTAAGCCCATGTAACAAGTATTGGGCCAATGACTCCCAAACCAAACGGTTTTAGGGCACTAGGTGTAGAGACACCCCTACGGGCTTAATAACTCGAGCTGAAAAGGCTACGAATCCGAACTAGTCATTCTCTTTATTTTTCCTTAACTGTGCAATGTCTAGGTCCCTTAAGCTTTCTAATTAACCCATGTAGCAAGTATTGGGCCAATGACTCTCAAACTAGACGGTTTTAGGGCACTAGGTGTAGAGACACCCCTACGGGCTTAATAACTCGAGTTAAAGAGGTTACAAACCCAAACAAGTCAAGTTTTTTTTTTTTACAAGAATCTTGGCTACTCATTTATTTGTTTCTGTAACCTCAACCATTATCAATGATGTACACCAGGGATTATAATAAAAAGGTCACTGCTATGATAGTGTGTTCATGTGAATTAAGGCATACTCATGACAAGTGTACTAATACCACAAACACAAACAACTATCCTAGTGCAAACATCACATGTGAATATTTACCCAATAAACCCTTTGCAGACAAGCCCACTATGTTCCCCAATTAACATATGTTCATATCATTACCATACTGGCACAAAGTAAACATTAAGTGAAGTGGTGCAAATCAAGTGCAGCAAGTACAGACATGAATATTTATTACAAATACTCTCACCCCCCAACTGGAATATAACATTATCCTCAATGTAAGCAAGTAGACATGAGATAGTAAAATGAGAGAGAGGATCTTACCAGACATCATGGGCGCACATCCAGCGAGGCAAGGACACCCAAACATAGTTTTTTTTTTTTTTTTTGATTTTTTTGTTTTATGTTATTTTTTTTAAGAAAACGAAATAAAATGAAATAAAAATTCATGAAATAAAATAATAAAAAAAAAAAACTAAACTACTTAATAATTAAATGAACAATTATATCATAGAGTAAAAAAAATAAAAAATAAAAATAAAAATAAAATCACTAACTAAACAAATACAATAAAAATAAAAATAATCCACTAACTAATTAAACTAACCAGAATCACTAATGAAATTATTTAAACTAAACAAATGGAGGAAATAAAAATAAACTAAATTATTATTATTAATTTTATTTCTGAGTTTATTTATTTATTTATTTATTTATTTCAAATAAGTACATACGAATAAGAATAATAATAATAAAAGTAAAAACTTTTTTTTTTGAATAAAAATAAAAATAAAAATAAAAATAAAAATAAAACAAAACAAATTTATTTATTTATTTATTTATTTCAAATAAGTAAATAAGAATAATAATAATAAAAAAATAAAAACAAAACATTGGGCCGCTCCAGCCAAGAAAATTTTATTTTATTTATTTATTTATTTATATTTATTTTGGGCCGCTCGTGCGGCGCATTTGGGCTGCTCTAGCGGCGTTAGACAGTAGCCATCTCGAGCTGGGCCGCCCGTGCGGCGAGCCCAACCGCTCGAGCGGTCTAGGCTGATCAAATTTATTTATTTATTTTTAACGAGCTGGGCCGCTCGTGCGCCTAGTGGGCCGCTCGAGCGCCCTATTTGGACCGCTCTTGCGGCAAGTTTGGGCCGCTCCTACGGCAATTAGGCAGTATGCAATTTGCTTGGGTCGCTCGTGCGGTGAGCCCAACCGCTCGAGCGGTCTGGGCTGCCCCCCTTCTTTTTTTTTTCTTTTTTTTTTTTTTTAATTGAACAAGTATGACACACAAATTTTTTTTTTATATATTTTTTTTAAACACAGAAAATAAACATAAAAGCATTTTTTTTTTTTTACTAACTCTCAGCACCTAACAAAAGGCACCAGAGTTATGGCATAAAGTTGCCACTTCAGAATCCCCCAGGTAATAAAACCCAGCGTAGTTTATAGCCTTCGGGCTAGTACAACCCAAATATACTTAACCATTTCTACCTTCAATTGACATCCGAAATAAATATAGCATATAAGAAAATAACGGAATGCCCACTAAAGGTATAATCTTCATGCAAAAACCACGGGTACTACTTTTCTCCCTAACTGTGTTTGTAACTTTCCCTATTCTCCAACAGGATGACAGACTAGGTTGATTCGGTATCCAGAATCGAGGCGCATAAAGCTACCTCAACCTATGGGGCTGCCATACAGAGTTCAAGGCGAGGTAGTTTTGAAGCAATCTCCACACCCCTAGGTATTTAAACCAGACTCTAGTCTCGGAAATCCCAAACCTTTGTATTCTAGGCTTTGCCATTCGAACTCTAGTTTCCACCGTCTCAGTTGGTCTCCTAGGAACTCACTACAAACACGGTTAGGTGGCTATGCCAGACCGTCAGATGCCGTTCGGGCACGGCTAACACCAAAGGAATTGCACCTTTAGTAGGGGTGAGTAGCGGATATACCGATCCGCCAAAACCGACCGAACCGAACCGATCCGCCGCATTTTGGACGGATGCGTGATGACAAGCGGACGGTTGCGGATTGATTTTCTCCAATCCGCCAATTTGGCGGACGGATGGCGGATTTGAGATATCTTTGGCCGCAACCGAACCGCCAAATCGCCAAATCGCGAGCACTCCTAGTAATTTATAAGACTTTGTATTTTCAATTTGTTTAAATATTATGTTTGTGTTTCAATTGAAAAAGAGTTTAAATATTCTGTTGAAAAAAAGTTTTCAACTTGAATATATTTTTTGAATTGATTATATATTTTTTGGTTTTTAAATCTAGCTCTAAAAATAATAAATAGAAAATATGATATATGCTGGTTGGTTTTTGTTTTCAAAAACATATGTAGATATAACAATATAGAGACATACAATCTCTACTACTGCTCTGTTCATGGTTTTGGTGGTTTGAATTATTATTATATTTTAAGAATCACAGATTGTAATACTTTATGTGGATGAATCATGCTGTGATTGTAATATGTGGATGAGGCATGCAGTGATCGTGATATTCTAAAGTTTCAAACTTTCTTTCTTTAGATAAGGCATACAGTGATTGTAATACTTTTGAAGTTATTGACTGTAATACTTTCTTTTCTTTTTTCTTTTTTTGAGGAAGTGCACAAGTTGAATTATGTTGAAAATTTATAAAATTTTAAACCGCCAAACCGATTCGCATCCATCCGCCAAACCGCCAATCCGCTCAATCCACATCCGTCGGATTAGCGGACGGATGCGGATTGATTTTCTTCAATCCGCCAATCTGGCGGATGGATGGCGGATTGGAAGTTCCGTGGCCGTAACCGACCCGCGCCCACCCCTAACCTTTAGAGGATTTAAAGTCTCATAGACGCAAATAAAGCATAACGAGAATAAAGAAAAACAGAATAACATAGAAAGGAAAGAAATAAAAAAAAAAATAAGGAATCAATCTATCAAGCATAATAAAATGGGTCCATCAAACCCCTCGGTAAAGGAAAATGATAATTTCTAGTCGAGGAATTTAGTCTCCTATAATCAATGCACACTCGCCACCCAGTAGTGGTTCGTATGGGGACTAACTCTCCTCCCTCATTCTCAACAACGGTGATGCCCGATTTCTTGGGCACCACTTGTGTGAGACTCACCCACTTGCTATCTGAGATGGGGTATATAATACCTACATCCAACAATTCTAATACCTCCTCGACTGACCCATCAATATCAAAATTTTCAAACCCAAAATGAGCTAGACAAGCCTCTAAAGGGTCCTCTACAAGAATGGAGGGCAAAGCCTCCTCCACAATCTCATCCACAACATCCACTAATAAGCACTCCTCTCTCTCATGAGGTTGTTGGGATGCTTGGAAAATATTAAGTTTCACTTGCATGTTGCCAAATGAAACTTCCATAACCCCGGTCCGACAATTGATGCATGCATTGGCCGTAGCCAAGAAAGGTCGACCTAAGATCACCGGGATTTGTTTCTTAAAACTGGCTACCGGTTCCATATCTAACACCAAAAAGTCAACAGAGAAGTAGAACCTATCAACCTTAACTAGCACATCCTCAATCATGCCACGTGGCACTCTGAGGGACCGGTCAACCAATTGAAGAGTGACAGTAGTAGGCTTCAACTCGCCAAGTCCAAATTCCTCGTACACAGAGTACGGCAATAAATTGACACTAGCCCCTAAATCTAATAAGGCCCTATCAATGAAGTGGTCCCTTATAATGCATGCAATGGTTGGGGCACCCGGGTCCTTAAGCTTAGGAGGTGTGTCATTCAACAAGATGGAGCTTACTTGCTCCGTGAGTAGGATCTTTTGGGACACATGTGTCCTAGATTTACGCTTTTGCGTACAAAGGTCCTTCAGAAATTTGGCATATGATGGTACTTGCTTAATCGCCTCCAACAGGAGGAGGTTGATTTTTACCTGTTTAAAGACATCCATCATTGCCTCCATAGATGCCGCCTTCTTATTAAAAGGAGACGGTGTATCAAGGCATTGGGGAAAGGGTGCCTTAGGCACATATGGAGTGCTAGGGACTAAGTCATCCCTCTTAAGTGTTTCCCCCTCACCCTCGCTTTCATTAGGTGTACCCCCGTGGTCACCCTTCTTAACTCTAGTTGCATCTGGTGCAACTGACTGACGCTCTAACTCCCTACCACTCCTCAAAGCAACCACCGCCTGCACTTGCTCATGTTGCTTACCATTCCCACCCGAACTCTCTACCCTGTATTGTCCCTTAGGGTTGGCCACAGTTTGACTTGCTAATCTTCCCTCCTCTCTCCGATTCATGTTGTTAGCCATTTGACCCAATTGGGTCTCTATCTTGGCAATAGAGTGAGTGTGGGAGTGAACTATCGGTGCTAACCCCTTAAGTTCTGAGAGAACTTCCAACACCTGAGTCTCAAAGGCAGAGTTGCCCTGAGGAACAGGCGGGGGTTGTGGTTGCCGATACGGTTGTGGGGGTCGACAAGGTTGCGGTGGTTGGTAGGATGATTGGTTGGCAAAATTATTGAAATTTTGCCTTGGTGGTGGAGGATTGTAAGAAGTGCCTTGTGAAGGGGGTCTCCATGAGAAATTATGGTGATTTCTCCATCCCAGATTATATGTGTTGGAGTATGGGTCATTACCCGAGTTGGAGAATCCTTGAGCCACATTCACATGCTCTTGGACTAACTCCGGAAATTGTGATGCCAAAAGGCACTCACTCAAGTCATGAGCAGGGCTCGCACATATAACACATGCCTCACGCAATTGAGGCTGATCTTGCTGGGTAGGGGCATGTCCCGTAGCTAATAAGTGGTCTATCTTGTGGGATAGTGCCTCTACTTGTTGGGCTAACTCTAAGTTTTGCCCGACCTCATAAATGCCCCCTCTTTTCGGGGCTCCAACTACTGGTTACCGGACTTGCCGGGTTGCGGAGGCATAGTGAAGGGAATTATCACTTAAGTTCTCAAACAATTGCCATGCCTCGGCATCATTTTTAGACATAAATGTCCCACCACAGGACGAATCCACCATTTGGCGGTGCGGCTCAGTTAAGCCATAATGAAATGTTTGAACAAGTTGCCAATCAGGCACTTGGTGGTGGGGACACTGTTGGAGAAGGTCTCTAAGTCTTTCCCAAGTCTCATGGAATTGCTCGCCATCCATTTGAGCAAAGTTTGTGATGGCTCGCCTAAGTTGGTTGGTTTTACCTATGGGAAAGTACTTCTCCAAGAACCGTTGCTGTAATTGGTCCCAAGTTGTGATTGAATTAGCAGGTAAAGAATTTAGCCAGTGTTTGGCTTGATCCTTTAACGAGAATGGAAACAATCGTAACATTAAGGCCTCATTTGTGAAATTCTGGATCCTCACTGTCGAGCAAATTTCCAAAAATTCATTCGAATGTTTATAAGGGTCATCATGAGTTAGTCCATGGAATGATGAGAGCATTTGTATGGTGCTGGACTTAATCTCATAATGAGCAGCAGTGGTGTTGGGCAATTGGATGCATGATGGTAATGTATATGCATGGGTGTAAAATAATCCTTAAGGGTCCGGTTAGGCACATTCGGGACATTAGGATCTGCCATCTCTAGTGGCTCAATGTATGGATATGAATACTCAAGCCTAGGAACACGGGCAGAAGCCCTAAGTCTCCTAAGGATCCTTTCTAGTTCAAGGTCCAAACACCACAATTTAGGGCGACAAGAACGACGCCCGTGCATACACTACCCACACACACACAATAAGTTCGACTCGGTGCACTAAGTTACGAAAGCAGAATACTAAAAGAGAAATACTCACAGCAGTTTAACGAAAACGCTTTACTCGTCTTACGGATGCTTGGCGTGTAGACGTTGTCTCCAACCCCCAATTGAGCTTTGACTTTCGTTTTAGCACTTTGGTGCTTTGCTTGTGAGTATTTGCTTCTGTTTACTCACTTTAGTGTTGCGGTTTTTTTTTTTTTTTTTTTTTTATTTTTTTTTTTTAAGCTCGGCTGCGCTCCGCTTGCACTTCAATGATAGCTCCAATTTCAAACGTTCTGCACACTTAGCAATGCCAAAAGGATAAAATCCTAAACTAAAAATTAAAATAAGAATGTAACTTTAAATTAACTAATTTCGCCAGAAGTCCCCGGCAATGGCGCCAAAATTTGATGGGTCGTTGAACACACCAAAATTAAATACTAAACTATACCAAATTCAATCAGAATAATAGCAAGTCCAGGTATCGATCCACATGGACTATTGTGAAATTAAATTAATTCAATCGCAAAATTCCTAAATTAATTTTGATTAAAAAGATAAGATTGATTCTATACCTAAACAGCAATTAAATAAAATTGAAGAATTATATTGACAATTAAAATCTAAGGTTTGAGATATTAATTTTCGGAAAAAATCCTAGGGTAGAGAATTCACCACTAACCACGTGAATGAGACTTCACATCAACCATCAATCGCAATTCGGTTTGAATTATCCAATATTTCACAACTACAAGTTTGAAATATTGATCAAGAGGGTTGTTGCATTCAATGTATAAGCACGAATCATCCCGAGTAGTACGAGTCGTTTGCTCTAAACTATGTTAGCAAAACGACCCGTCTCTCATAGCATGACTCGTCTCGTACTTTGAATACAAACACAAAGAATACTAATGTATGGAAAACATTAAACAATCACAGAGAGTAAAATGCTTGAAGAGAAGAACGAAACAATTATTTATAAACTTCTAAAACATCTATACATTCATTCAAACCAAGTTACAATGAAAGCTCGTGAAAAATTCCATTACATGGCTAGGGTTTCATCAAAACCCTAGAAAAGACGACTAGCCACTCATGGAGGAGTGGAAAGAGGAAGAAGATGAAGAAGAAGCCCCCATGGAAGTGTTTTCCAAGCTTTGGTAGTGTCTCCCTCCTTTTTAACCCTAGCCTTCCTCTCTTCTGTATTCAATTTTCGAACCCTAACTGTCACTGATTTTCTGTCTTTTATTCGGAGCAAAATAGACCAAAAAGTCCGTGCACGTGTCCCTAGGTGGCCCGC
Source organism: Camellia japonica (assembly GCA_030407325.1). Lineage (NCBI taxonomy): Eukaryota > Viridiplantae > Streptophyta > Magnoliopsida > Ericales > Theaceae > Camellia > Camellia japonica. The sequence goes on along the minus strand of JAPPVO010000014.1, from coordinate 140,362,907 downwards.
TCGTGCGGTGGTGTGGGCCGCTGGTGCGGTGGTGGGCCGCACGTGCGGTGAAGCTTGGCCACACGTGCGGTGGTCTGGTGGTCTCGAATTTTTCACCTCTCGCTCGGAGAATCTGGTTTCACGCCCCCTTTTGATTGAATTTTCATATTTCCTGCCAAACCTATACAAGTGCACGAAACACATTATCTCCACCAAATAAATAAAATTAAAAGACCAAAATGTAACCTAAGTGGCCTCAATGTGGTACCTTTCGGCTTACATCAATGGTAGTTACAACTGTATGGCTGAGGTGGCAGTAGCTTAGGGAAGCTTCTTGAAGATGTAGTTGAATTTGCAGCAGTGTTTGCAGCTATGATAACAGAATCAGTTGGAGTAGTTGAGCCAGTGATAACAGAATCAGTTGAAGCAGGCGGGCTGCTATTCAGCTTTAGCTCAGTATCTTCAATATATTTTAGTTATATTATCTTTTTATTTTTTTGTACTTTTTATTTATTTATTTTTTTTGTAATAAACAAAAAAAAAGTCAAACTTATAAAGCAGCTTATGAGTGAGTATTTTAAAATTATTAAATAATTAATAGAAAGTAGTATTTTTGCTATGGATATGAAAACTTTAAGATGTGTTGTAATGGTTTGATCAATCAAGAGAAAATCCAAAGGTAGATTTAAATTTCACATTTGATGAGAAGTACGCACTAAAATTCGTATGTCAAGGAAGTTAAACTAATTACAATTAGTAGAAACTAAAAGGAACAAAGAAATTAACAAAAATGCAACAATCAAAAAGGAGAAAACAATAAAATCATAGATTTATAAAATGTTAGAAAGATACATATAAAATAAAATAGATTGAGAGACGTGTTTAACTGTCTTAAAGTTACGTTTTCTCCTATTGTGAAAGTGTTAGCAATGATGATAATAGTTTAAAAATTAAATACAATTTATTTATAATTCTCTCTCTTCTAATATTAAAGTCCATTCAATAGAAGTTATGCAAAGGTGTTGCTAATAGGACAATGTAAACCAAGAAAATGTCTCTATCTCAACCTGCCGCAGCGTCACTAATCATGGCACTCACTGGCTAGCTAGGTAGGTCAACCCTTGATTCCAATTTGACAAATCCTATAAAGGATTGCCCTTCCCTTAAACTTTAGTTTTTTTCTATGAACTGAGTTAATATTTGGTGTTAATTAACTCAGTTGTCTCTTTAATCAAGTTCATATAAAGAATCAAAATTATTTGTTACATGAAGTCCCTTGCTTGTCCTAGACTGGATTAGACCTCATGCTATGTTTGAATATTGGATTTTGGTACAAATTTGTGGAAAAAAAAAAAAAAATGTAAATGACATATAAGTGATTTTTCTCTCCACATTTTTTTTTTAACAAAGCTCTATTAAAATTCAAAATTCAAATACATCAACTCTATTCAAGATTCAAAATAGGTGGAAAGCATGCTAGTCCCACTCAATCCCTCTCAGTTAATTAAAAAAGTATATTTCCTTTGTGTTGTACTAAATAATGTAGCACCATTATATACAAACTAAGGTAGTTTTGAAAGCGTTTACTTGGGGGAAGCCAACAGAGATCAATAAAGACAAATTTTCCTTTTGCACTTTTTTATATAACTGGGATACACTAACACACTGCCACATTTTATTCCAAGTAGAATGTTGTGGATCCACTACAAAGAATCTAGTTAGGTCAAAGGATAATTCCTACCTTATCTGTCATAAAAGTTAAGCTATTGTATATATGATCCCTGTATAATTCTTGTAGTTTGTATCATTTTAACTTTTTTTAATTTTTACAATATGTCAATTTAGTTTAATTGATAAATTCATCAAGAAATTAGATAGAAATCAGAGATAAAATAGTTAATTTAAATTTATATTTCTCACATTGAAATTCTTATCTTTTCTCTCATTTTTTTTGTCCTATCATATCCACAGTTTTGTAGAAGTGAAGCTTTAGAGTTGTGGCATGCAATTTTGTAATAACTTTGTTGTATCCTGAAGATGAATTGCTTTGAGCTCGATAGCAAAGTCTTTTGAGTTGGAAAAATTAAAGATAGTGACTCTAATGTGCCTCAAAGTTGCACCTGTTTTCCTAATTCCAATGATTTTATATTGTACTTCCGTAACATGTTGCACACACATTTTCTTTCCACTTTTTTCGTATCATTTGATGTGGCACATTTACAACTATTAAATATCAATAAGCCTTATGCAGAACGCATTGCACCATTGCTATGGCAATGCATGATAAAAGTTATTAAGTGAATTTTCATTTTTTTAAGCAGATTAGAGTGGGAGGGGGAGTTAAAACCTTTAACTTCTTAGTGAGGTACATAAATTCTTGCCACTAGCCTAGACTTGGGAATTGATCTCTAGTAATGATACATTTTTTTTCTCACCTTTGCCTCTTATTGATTTATTTTTCTGTACTGTGTACATTTTTGTTTACATCAATGTCGGAAAAAAAGAAGTGGATTTTCATTGCTAATTCAAGGAGATAAGGGAGCTTACCCTATTTGATTATGTATATGAAATAATGCAATGGATTCTATTGGTGGACAGCTGCATTGGCTATATTATGAAGCAACTAAACAATGGTTATTCTTGTTTTACATCATAAGCTTTTCTTGAAGAGCCAAAAGAGACGCACTCTTTCATACCCTACATTGCAAAGTGGAACATAGCTTAGGAGGCAAGCTGGGTTCCGAGGCTACCTTCAACTTTGTCACTTCAATAATATGACACATAAAGCTTCGCTTCGCATTGGTTACGGTAGCTAATTTTTTTGTATTGAAACTTTTTTAGCCTGATTTTTTTAATCTCGTTTGGTTTTTATTTTTTGATTTTTTTGAATTTTGTGAGAGAATAAGTGTAATGATTATGGTTTGGATATGACACTTTGGCTTCTTTTGGGTACATAGTTTTTAGCCATTTTTGTGGGTTTGTAGCAAAATTTAAAAGTTGGTTTTTTTGTATTTAAAGACATTTGGGACGTTGGTTTTCAGCCACTGGTGAAATTACAATTTTACCCCTCATGGGTCAAAATGTTCTACATAGGTGAAGTTGTAAATATTTTAAATTGAATGGGGGTAGTTTGGTCATTTTATTGTGATTTGACATTATAAACAAATATTAATCAACAAAGCCAAAAGTAACTTTTTACTAATTTTCCAAATCACTTGTCTAAAAAAGCCAAAAACTTGGTTAAAAGTTAAAAAGACACTTTTATCATCTTCCCAAAGCACCCCTTTGTTTTATTGGCTTATATAGCCTATTTTGTTTTTTTGTGCTTTTTTAGTCTCAAAATATTTACGAAACGAGAACTTACTTTATATTTATTTTTATAGAAAAATGAATATAATCCTATTGAGAGTGGAGGTCCTATTTTGGATAAACGTACATTCTGTATACTTTTTTTAAAAAAAAAAATTGTCACTATATTTATTGTCATGAGTCTCATGACTTGACAAAAATGACAAATATGGCCGAATTAGCTAAAGGGCATGCACAAAGGGATTGGAGAACCAAGAGCAAAAAAATGAGGCCTTCGATTCAATGGATTGGACACCCCATTATGAAATATTAATTGTTAGGTACTGTGTTTTACTTGTGGTTCATAATTCATTTAAATTCAGCTATGTACTTGACCAAAATAATAATAATAACAAAATATAACCTAAATTCAACACCAAGATGGCTATATATATATGCAACTATCATTGCTCATAACATATTGAGAGTAAAATGGCCAACTGGAACTTCTGGTTGTGCTTTGCATTGATCTTGTGCTCGGTGACGAGATCTGATTCTCGGACTCTGAATCCATTAGTGAAGAAGAGAAAGGAGCTAAGTGTACGGTACCAGGCAGTGCTCGAAGAAGTTCAAGAAATGTACCATTTTAGGTTGAGAAATGATGGATTGAGCGAACTCTGGGACGAGTCCAAGCGAGTTAGTCCCGGGGGACCAGATCCAAAGCATCACTGAAAAAGACCAAGAAGGGATCATTCTGTATCAATTTCTGTATCTTTACTGTTTTAAATAATGATATAAGGACACGTATCAGTATTGACGAAACAATGCTAATATTGTACCGTATTGACTAATAATATATTGTAGAATGTCAATATCAAAATTGACATGTATTATTTGATATTTAAAACTTTGATCAGTATGAATAAGAGTAATGTTAGAAACTCACACATTTGATCTACAAATTTACTCACAATGATGTGGTAAAGAAATTGGGCCCTGAATGATTAAATGTATAACAAATTTAAAGTAAACACTATTCTGACATATTATTATAAGTAAAATTGTGAAATTTTTTTGAGATCTCAAACATTTTCTACATGAGTCACATGTTGAAATGATTCTAATAATGCTTCTACTGGTTTTCATGTTTGATGATGGATTTAGTATTAGCCAATTAATTGTGGTTTAAGTGCAAGCACAAGTGACATGTTTTCTTATGTTAATATTGGAACTCTCCATGTTGGACTGCACCGTATACATTTTGCTTTCTGGCCCACTACAGGTTCTATATCGATAATTTAAATTATTTATGTTAGAGAACTCTCTAAACAGATCATGTATATAAAAAATTAAGTTGATTGGATATTAGTAGTAACCTAATTAGATCACGTTTGTTTAAAAAATAAAGACAAATGTGATTCGATTGAGTAGTTCCCGATGTCCGATCAACTTGATTTTATGTATGAATAACTTATTTAATAAGTCTTACAAAATAAACAATTTGAATTATTGAGTTGAGTTCGAAATAGGTCCAAAATAGGCCGAACCGAACCATCTAGTTGAGACTCAACTGAAGAGGATTTCCTATTGGAAATATACGACTTGCATGGTTTGAAAATTAAAGTTAGAAAATGTTAATTGATGTGTCATGTAATAATAAAAGGGTTAATCTTTTCTTAAATTTAAATTTAAATTTAAATTTGAGAGAATTTTAGGGGCACATAAGTTTCACCACAGGTTTTATTTTAATAATTCAAATTGTTCATTTTGTAGGATTCTTAGTGTATATCATCTATGTAAAAAATTAGGTTAATTTAATAATCGGAATATTTTTATTTTATCTCATTTATTTTTTAAAAATAGACAAAATAATTTTTAAAATAGAACATCAATTTTTTTTATTAGTGACAAACACAATAAAAAAATGTTACGATTAAAATATGATGGGTTAAAATATATATATATATATATATATATAAAGATGAGTAATTTTATTTGGGATCTTGGTTCTTTCCAAGTGGGAGAGAGGCTCAATTTTGTTATTTTTATGTTTTGGGTAAATTACTTTACCTCTTTTGACATTTCTAATAATTGTAGAAATCCCTTTTATAGTTTCAATAATTACATTAATTTCTCTTATTTTTGAATTTATTATCAAAATTGTACCATTTTTAATCTATTTAATAGAATTTGTTGATGACATACGTCATAATACCAAAAATAACAAAATTAGCCATTAGTTACTTTATCTATTTAAATGAGAAATTTCACTCATATCCCTTAAGGTTTTGCATATATATTATTGAAGAACCATACATATTTTTGCATTATTTAATAAAGTTCTTAAATTCAATGCAATATTAAATAAAACCCTTAAATTGTTAAGACATTATTAAATCATTTAATAGAAAAAAAAATATTTTTCAATGATAAAATGCTTAAAATTAAACAATCTCTCTAAAATTAATATTATATAACATCCTAATAATTTAATATAAGACTTATTTCACACTACATAAACAACGTGAAATTAATCATTTTAAATAATCTATTTATTAATTGATTTTTTTTTAAAGTTGAAATAAATTGATTTTTTTTTCCCCTGCAATTTGCATTACTTATTTATTCATACGTAAAAAAATTATTATTTTATATTTTCTCAATCATATATTATTCTCAAATTTTAATTTTTATCTTTGAGTCATTAAACTTCTAGTCGATGCATATTTAAAAAAAAATGTAGGTTAATATTTCTTACATAATTAAAAAAATTAAAAAATAAATATATAAGTAAACAAATATCTAATTGACTCACAATAAATTAAATTTAAAAAAATTAAAAAATAAATATATAAGTAAACAAATATCTAATTGACTCACAATAAATTAAATTTAGTTGATAGGGAATGAAGGATTAAGAAATCATTTGAGAATAATAAACAATTCAAACATTTATCATTTCTTACATCTAAAATTGAAATTATTGTTTACTTGTATGGAGAAATTGTTTGAGAACAATAAAATACTCAATTAATTTGATTTGTATGATACTTAAAATCTATTTCTCCATCTTTATTTTTCTCATTTAAACTATTTTTATTAAATTAAATCTTTAAATTACTTTCTCATCTTCATTAATGGTTATTTTTTATTTTATTTTTTGTTTATAAAAGTTCAAAAACTTGTTGTGGAAAAAAAAATAGAGTCAAGAAATTACATTTATACTCTGAAAAATTTATGAAAAATAAATATTTAATAGGATAAATTAAATTTAGTGCATTTCAGATTAAAATTAATGTTGATAATGAGTGAGTTTGGTTTAATTGTTAGAAACCTAGACTTTTTTTACTTCTATATTTATTTTTTAATTTTTTTAATCATGTAAGAAATATTAACTTATGTTTTTTTTTTAAAAAAAAAAAAATATATGTATCGACTAGAAGTGTAATGACTAGTAATGGCAACGGCACCCGGGGGTGGGTTTTTAGGTCTCCCTCCTTGTCTCTTAATTTGGTGGGGGACGGAGACGGGGTGGGAGCTATCAAGGATAGGCAAGGATAAGGAATTGTTGGGATAATTTGTCTCATTTAAAGGGGATGATAAAATTTAACTAAAAATTTCTTGTTAATAAATGACATCAAATTAAAATTTTTAGTTATTAACGAGAAATTTTTAATTTTAATTTTTTATTAACAAGAAATTTTTGGTTAAATTTTATCATTCTCTTTAAATGAGACAAATTATCCCAACAATTCCTTATCCTTGCCTATCCTTGATATCTCCCACCCCGTCTCCGCCCCCACCAAATTAAGAGACAAGAAGGGAGACCTAAAAACCCACCCCTGGGTGCCGTTGCCATTCCTAGTAATAACTCAAAGATAAAAATTAAAATTTGAGAATAATATATAATTGAAAAAAGATAAAATAATAATTTTTTTACATATGAATAAATAAGTAATGCAAGTTGTAAGGAGAAAAAAAAATCCATTTATTTCAACTAAAAAAAAAAATCAAATAATAAATACATTACTTAAAATGATAAATTTTACATTATTTATGTAATGTGGAATAGGTCTTATATTAAATTATTAGGATATTATCTAACATTAATTTTAGATAGATTATTCATTTTTAACTATTTTGTCGATGAAAATTAATTTTTTTCATTAAATGTTTTTAATAATGTCTTAGCAATTTAAAAGTTTTATTTTATATTGCATGAAATTTAAGAATTTTCTTAAATAATGTTAAAATATGTATGGGCCTTTGATATAATATATATATATATATATATATCCAAAATCTTAGAGAAGGTGAGTGTAATTTAACCATATTGATAATGAATGAGTTACTTTATGGGTATTTTCGTCTTTTTGCATGCAAATTAAAGGGTAATTTAGTCATTTTTACATTTAACTAACGCCGTTTTTATGAATTTAACAGATTGAAAAAATCTTGATAATAGTTTTAAAACTAATAAGGGAAGTTAGTATAATTATTGAAACTACATGAAAGATCTTTATAATTGTTAGAAACCTCGAGCAAGGTAATTGTAATTTACCCTTATGTTTTTTTTTTTTTTAATTTCTTTTATTTTTATTGATATGAAACAAAGTACAACTAATAGAAATAAATTAATCAAATACATATAGTCACATGAATTTTTAAAATTTATCTACTAAAAAAATAGATCAAAAAATGATTTTATCGATTTTCTCGGTGGGCAAACAGAATGAAAAAGACAGGGCGTTGTGTGCGCTTCCGGGCTGGCCCACATTGCAGGCATATTTTGGCTTGGTTTGAAAAGTTGGTCAAAAATTAATTTTTTAATTTTTTTAAAAAATTATGTAAAAAAATAAAGAAATGATGTGATTTAAAATAAGTTAAAAACTAAAATTTGGCTTTTAACTATCTTTTCAAAACAGTCCTTTGACTTCATAGATATAATCAGAAAAGTTAGGAACGATCGAAAATTATAAAAAAATTTAGGAGAAATTATTTTGAAAAATTCAAGTTTTGACCCAATAATAAAATAAACTCTAAAATTGTAATTGTATCAATTTAAATTTAATTTTTTTAATTTATTTTCAATTTAAACAATTTACCTATTTTCATTAAATAAAACTAAAGAAAAAAACTTGATATTTTTGTCATTAAATTCAAACACCATTTTTTTTTTTTGTTGATTTTACTTAATAAGAATAGGTAAATGGTTTTAATTGAAATCAAATCAAATAATAAGGGTTTAAATTGATAAAATAAAAAACTCATGATCAATCTCTAGTGTTTAAAGTTATTTTGTTACTAGGATCAACCTCTAGGATTTTTTTTTTTTTTGGTAATTTCTATAAATTTTTATCTCAAAAAGAGATGTGTAGTTTAGATTCAATTATAATATAGTGGGATAGACACTTAAAACAAATTACATTCACAATCAGTCTTTTCTGGTTGTATTTTTTAATAAATTTTTTAATTTTATAGTATTGTTGATATGTAATATAATATCTAATGACCCATGAGAAATTAAAATATTAGAAATTGCCAGACTCATTCCAAGATGAGACCTAGAAAATTACCCAATTTTTTGGATCTGTGGTGGAGGTTTAAACTCGTTGATGTGGGATCAAAGGATGAATAAATCTTGGCCATTCAGTGCAATTCTAGACAAATTTTGGTTTTTTGTTCTCGGACTACAAAACTACTCTTATCTAAATCATCCCATCATTTAATTAACATATTTCTTCATTGATTTTCAAACTTCCATTACACATGCTGATCAGAAAAATTATTCAATCCTTCAGGAGTATTTCTCTATTTCATTCATAAATTAACACTTAATACTTTATCTCCTAAAATTCTAATATAAAAGTGATAGATCCTATGATTTAGACAAATAACTACTAATTTAAAGCACTGCCTATTGATTACGGAAGCAGAAAGCAAAAGAAAAAAAACGGATATATATATATATATATATATTTTTAATGAATTCAATGCTCTAGTGATCAAGTTAAGATATAGTTATAAATAAGTAGTACCTAGATGATGGTTCCGTTTGGTTTAGTTTTAGAACCATAATTTGAGTGTGGAATTGTGTTTTGAAAAATAAGTTTTTAAAATGAGTTTTATTGAAATTGTTTTGGGTTTATTTTGTTTTAAATATTTAAAAAATTTCTTAATTTTATTTTTTTAGGATAAATATTTTTTATTGTAAATATTTATTTTTTTAATGTGTGCTGTATTTTTTAAATATATAACTTTTATTTCAAATATTTTCTTTTTTTTTATTTTAAATATTTTATTTATTTTTTTCATATTTTAAAAAATTTTGGATGGCCCATATAAAACAAATTATTTAGCCAATACTTAAAAAAACAACAAAATATTTTTTTTTGAAAATAAAAAAATAAAAAACATTTTTCTTCAAAAATAAAAATAAAAAATATTTTCTAAAAAATATTTTTTCAAAAAAAATAATAATTTTAAAGAACAAAATAAAAAATATTTTTTTGAATATTTTTTTTTTTTTTGGGTTTAAAAATATAGTTTTGAATTTTGAATTTGGAAAAAAGTTTTGAATTAAGTGTTTGATTATAAGTTTTGAAAAGAGTTTTGAAATTTTTTGATTGAAATTGTGGTCCCAAAATTAAACCAAACACTAAAGTGATTCTGAAAACTGATCTGAATTGTATGTGGCGTTTTCCCTCAATTTATCATGCAATAATGAAAAAAAGTGCAAAAGAAATACAATCCCATCAAAAAAAAAAAAAAATAGAACTGTTCTATATTTGTTTTGCATGTAGTATTTCAAGCAGCTCACAATTTGAGAGCATCCCTGAAAGCTGTTTGTTTGTTTGTTGTTGTTGTTTTTTTTTTTTTTTTCATATGTATTTTAATTTTATTGTTTATTACTCCATTCATTTGGAGAGGTTAGTTTGTATGTGTAATTACTTGGCTTTGGTTAAGGTATTCAAATTTTCTTGGTGAGATTTAACTCAAATTAATTTATTTCCTATCATATAAGTTTTCACCTAATATTTATGACAATCTCAATCCCGACATTCTACTTCGCTCAAAAGTAAGATAATTTTGCAAGTTATGGATAAAGATGAGTCATGATTTCAAATAGCAATATCGAGAGACATATTGGAAGGACCAATCACTTTGTTTGATTTTAATTTTTAGAATTTAATTTTTTTAAAAAGTAATTTTTTTGTTTATCGCATTTTTTTTTTTTTTTTAGTGAATTTTTTTAATATTTTAGGCAATTTTTTTTACTTTTTAGATACACCTAACCTAGATATATTTAAAAAGTAAAATATTTATAAAAAAATATTTTAAAAAATCAATAAATATACAAGAATACAAAAATGTATTGAATATATATATTTTAATATTTTTGGTAATTAGTGAATTGTTTAAAGTTTTTTTTCACAAATATTATACTTTTATGTATTTATATTAGGGGGTGGACGCGGGTCGGTTGTGGCCACGGAACCTCCAATCCGCCATCCGTCCGTCAGATTGGCGGATTGGAAAAAATCAATCCGCATCCGTCCGTCAATCCAGTGGATGTGGATTGAGCGGTTTAGCAGTTTGGTGAATGAATGCGAATCGGTTTGACGGTTTAAAATTTTATAAATTTTCAACATAATTCAACTTGTGTACTCCCTCAAAAGAAGAAGAAGAAAGTATTACAGTCAATGACTTAAAAAAATATTACAATCACTGCATGCCTCATCCAAAACAAGAAAGTTAGAAACTTTAGAATATCACAATTACTGCATGCCTCATCCACATACTACAATCACAACATACTTCATCCACATAAAGTATTACAATCTGTGGTTCTTAAAATATAAAAACAATTCAAACCACCAAAACCATGAACAAACAAACCACCAAAACCATGAACAAAGCAATAGTAGAAATTGTATGTCTCTATATTATTCCATCTATATCTGTTTTTGAAAATAAAAACCAACCAGCATATATCATATTTTCTATTTATTATTTTTAGAGATAGATTTAAAAACCAAAAAATATAGATAAATAATACGTTTATTTTTTTCAATTCAAAAAAGATATTCAAGTCGAAAACTTTTTTTCAATAGAATATTTAAACTCTTTTTTAATTGAAAACGCAAACAGAATATTTAAATAAACTGAAAACACAAAGTCTTATAAATTACTAGAGGTACTCGCGGTTTGGCGGTTCGGTTGCGGCTAAAGGAATCTCAAATCCGACATCCGTCCGCCAGATTGGCGGATTGGAGAAAATCAATCCGCAACCGTCCGCTCGTTATCACGCATCCGTCCAAAATGCGGCGGATCGGTTCGGTTCGGTCGGTTTTGGCGGATCGGTATATCCGCTGCTCACCTCTAATTTATACTTGTTTGGGATAACCTAAATAAGTGCACTTTTTGTCTTTTTACGAAAAGATGTGCAGAAAAATAGAGAGGTGATATGATGGAAAAAAGATAAAAGGATGGCTTATTTTGTAGTAGCCAAACTTGGCCATCTCTGAAAAGTATAATAGTTTCTTAAAATAATAAAAGAAAATTCACTAAAAATAAAAAAATACAAAAAATAAAAAATTAGAAAAGTAGAACCAAACAAAGTGAATATTAGTAATTGCATAAAGGTGTAGAAATATCGAGTGATATATATTGGCAATCTGGTGTCGCGATGTAAATTTTTTTAAAATAATTTATTGTTAAAAAAAAAAAAAGACTTTATAACAACCGAATTAGGCCAGGTTTGGGAAGACTAAATAAGTGCATTTTTTGACTTTTTTTGTATTATGTGTAGAAAAAATAGAGAGGAGATGTTGATTGATGTGACCCAAAAAAGATAAAAAGATGAAATAAGTGTCTGTAAACTAGCTATATTGACTATGAATCGAAAAATATTACGAATTGACTAAATTACATATGATTTTCATTCCAACTAGAATATCAAAATTCTATCAATATCGAAAAGACAAAAACCCATTATCCAGCCATGCCATGAGATGAGCATGATCGTGTCCTAAAGTTTAACTTTTTGAAGATGCCTTGCCAATAAAACAATGATACGTAAGGCCATGCATGACTGACTCTGAGGATGTAATAGCAAATCAATAGTGACTTTTTTTATTAATCTTTGTTTCAAAATCTATCATTTTTTTTTATATTGGTGATTTATGAATCAGTATAGCCTGGCAGTTTTGTGGAGCTTATCTCATGGCTAGTCAATGGAAGTTAGTTTTTAAAAGTATAATCACTTTCTATTTTGCAAATTTAATTAATTACACACTAAAAAGAAGCTTTAATTTCTACTTTATATCAGCTTATCCATATATATCATATGTGATGTGATGTCAATGGATCAGATCAGAACAAAGCATATATATATATATATATATCATATTGATGAATTGGATGGTGATGAACAACCAAGCTGTCAAAGCCAATGGATTTTCATGTTTTGATCATCAGATACATCATTCTTTGCTGTAAATTTCTTTCCACACATGTAAGTTGTCATCATCAAATTGTCAATATTCATGTCTTGATGCTGCACTTTACAACCCATGTCATGAATTAATGTTTATCCAATCTTACAATATCGGCTTTGGTGATGCAGATTCTACTCAGAGAAATAATCTTTTCAGTGACGTAGATTCGTGTTATTAAAATAATGTTTTAAAAAATTGCATTAATAAAAGTCTCATGCATCCACACTATTATAAAAACACTTAAAGATTGCACTCTGACAAACAGCCCTTATATTCTTGCCATGAAGTAAATGCTTTCTCCCACTATCTACAAATCATATTTTACTTCACTACACACCTCTAGCATGAAGACAATTTTATTTATTTACTTATTTATTTATTTTGTTTTATTATTATTATTTTTTTTTTGTGTGCAAACTAGATATTCAATAAACATATAAAGATTTTAGTGACTAAAAGTTAATAAACATATAAAGATTTTAGTGACTAAACTTTTTTATCCGTAAAAGTGAAGTTTTGTTACAAAAACTATTTGGAGACCAATTCTTGTTGTCACGAGAATTGTTGTTAAAAAGATGAATTACATTAATGGTCCGTATAGTTTGCGGCTTGTGTCATTTTGGTCCCTGACTTTTAATTGTGACACATTTGACCTTGAATTTCGAATCTTGTTCCAAATAAGGACAATTGAATATACTATTGAATTTTTCAAGGACAAAATCGTCAATTTGATAAAATATAAATTAATTTGACAAAAATAAATGTTCAAAAATTATTTTTGAATTTTTAAAAATTATTTCTACCTGCTAAAGATAAAATTATATAAAATTGATAAATCTTTTAGACATTTATTTCTTTTTTTTACCAAATTAATTTTTATTATGTATTTGAATGATAATCATGTAAAATTAATTTTTAAAAATTAATCATGTAATTTTTATTAATTTTTATCAATTTTACATAATTTTATTTTTGGTGGGTAGAAATAATTTTTAAAAATTTTAAAATATTTTTTTGTCATTTATTTTTGTCAAATTAGTTTATATTTTATCAAATTGACAATTTTGCCCTTGAAATTAAGCAATGGTATGTTAATTGTCCTTATTTGGAATAAGATTCAAAATTCAGGATTAAATGTGTCACAATTGAAAAGTCAGGGACTAAAATGACACAAGCCATAAACTATAGGGATTGTTAGTGTAATTTGCCCTTGTTAAAATGTCGTCTCAAAAAGGTAAATAAAAAAAAAAAAAAAGTTGGCGACAAAATTTTGAAAGCACTACTAATAAATACATTTTTAGAGACAAAAAATGTTTATCATTAAGACAAAAAAAAAATTGGTCCCAAAAGATAGTAATTCATTACTAAATGTTCGATTTCGTTGCTAAAATATTTTGGTTTTTGTTGTTTTTTTTTTTTTTTTTTTTTGCTGCTAATGGATTATGTGTTCAGCGTTTGGGTTGAATAAAAATTTCTATAATAATGTTTTATTATATTACATTGTGCCAAAAGACTGCCAATATGGAATTTTTTGTCCAAGTTTGGATAAACGTTAATTGAATGTTGGACAAAATTGAGAAAAATTAAAAATGCCAGGGACAAAAATGAGGGAAAAAAAACTGAGAAGCAAAGTGTAGTTTACTATATAATTTATGCCACGTAGCGCCATGTGGCTGCCAATGTGGCATTTTAATCCAATTTTAAATGAACGTTGGTTGTTGGATTAAATTGAAAAAAAGAAAAAGGAAATATTTATATACTTGAGGGTCAATTTTGTCATTTAACTAGTTAATTCAGAAATTGACTAAATCAACTCATTTCTGCCCCGACACACCCTATGGGATTAAGTTATTCCACAAATGTTATGCAGTCTAATCTTATGAATCTATCCTACTAAACAAACACCCCTAAGAGAAAAGTATGACCATGGAGGTCTATTATAAATACAAAACTCTTCTAGGCTTCAACCACTTGCATTCAACTTACCAATACTTTGGAAGGATGATGGCATGCTTGAAGTTTCTAATGTGCCTCATCTTGGTTTTGCTATCATCTGCAAGAATTGAGAGTCGCTCTCTCAAGCCAATTGGGATTGCAAGACAAGCATTTGAGTTTCAATTCAAAACAATGGAAACAAATGACAAAAGCAAGTATGAGCAGCCTCAAAGAGTGAGTCCTGGTGGACCTGACCCATTTCACCATTTTGGGCATTACTAATTTGGAACTCTCTCCCTCAAGTCCTTGTAAGCATTTCCAGTGGATGCTTATAATTTTTCTAGATGTAGGTTTTGGTTATTGTTATTTGCCTCTTTTGTGTGTGATGTAAAATACTCTTTAAATTGTATTTGGATTATGAATTTGCATAGAAATGTGAAATGAAAATGTGAAAAAAGTGAGAAATCTGAATGAAATATAATTATAAGTTATATATATATATATATATATATATATTTTTATTTTTTTAAAAACAAAATCTCATTATAAATTTATGATTTAAACACAGTATAACAGGCCTAATCACAGAGGGGTGACCTCTAGAGCTAGACTTTGAGAAACCGAGACCTAAAGGTTACCCTTAGGGGGTGTTACATAGCAAGGCCGCTCAATCATGTAACGGTAAGTCGCAAACTTGCACACAGGCGAGGATTCGAACTCATACTCCTGACATTGAATATGGTTCGCCTAGGCCTGAAAGGTTCGTTCTACTAATCATATGTGTTGTTACCCAAGTAGCTGCCCCGAAGAAAGTGCAACCTGGAACCTCAAGACTTATGCCTCACGGTGTTCTTATTAAACTTTTTTTTTCAAATTTCAAGGTTATGAAGGGGAAAAAAAGTGCAAAGTACAATATTATTCATCATTAATTTTTTTATGGGTAAATTACAAATACATTCTCTGAGGTTTGCTTAAAATACGAATTACCTCCTGTAATTTGAAAAATTACAAATACCTCTCTGTCAGAATTTTTTATTTAACAGAATTAATTAAAAAAAGTGAAATTTCTAACTGTTCAACTACACAATAATAAAATTATCTGAATTATTAATTGAAACAAAATTTTAACAATATAAAAAACTGTTAATTAATTTGATGATTTATTAATGAAATGACCTATTTGTTATGAAATTAGAAACCTTAGGGGCATAATGTAATTTCTAAAATCACAGGGATAATTTGTAATTTAAGTAAATCTCAAGGGTGTGTTTGTAATTTACCCTTTTTTATTTTGTTGATAAAAATAAAAAATAAAAAACTCTAGACCCTAAGTCTTGTTTTAATTTTTTTTTTTCATAAAATCAATTCTTGCTACATTTTCTAGGTTACTTATTATCAATACGACACAGATGGACCATACTGATCCTGAAATACTAAACATCTAATTGTTTGCGGAAAATTGAATTTTTGGTTTTTGTATTTTTTTTTATTTTTAATGAAAATTTTTAATAGTTTACGTAAATTTTTTATTTTTTAAATACACATAATCTAAATACACTTAAAAAATATAATATTTGTTAATCTTTTTATAAAAAAAAAATTCACCAAATACTAAAAATATAAAAATTCAATACATTTTCGTATTTTTTGTATTCAATAAATTTTTGAAAGGTTTTTGTACAAATTTTGTACTTTTTAAGTATGGTAAGATTAAGTGAATCCAAAAATTAAAAATATTTATTAAAATATTTTTAAAAATTATTAAAAATATAAAAATATGAATTCAAAATTCAAAAATTGTTTTTAAAAACTGAAAATCCAACCGGGTGAATGAATCTGTTGGGGACAAATTTACTTTAGAGCATTACCCTTTACATTTAATTCTATTTTGCCATTTGACGTTTTAATTGCCTTAATTAATTTTCAAATTTTGAGTTAAATTGTAATTGGACCGTTCAAATAACATTGTTTTGAAAACTTACCGAGAATAGCCAAGTGATAATATTAAGGGAAAATTAAAAAAAAAAAAATAATCTCAGAATTTGGGCCTTATAACAAAATAATAATTATGAGTTTTTGATTTTATTAATTTAAATTCTAATATTTTGATTTATTTTCAATATAAATCATATGCCTATTTTCGTTAAGTAAAATCAATGGAAAAAAGAGTATTTTAATTATTAAATTCAACAAAAAGGCTATTTTAGATATTTTATGCATATCTATATTAAATTTAATAGCTAAAATACTATTTCCTGTTGGTTTTATTTAAAGAAAATAAAAAAATGATTTAGATTGAAAACATATTAAAATATTACGGTTTAAGTTGATAAAATTAAAAATCTAAGATTTATTTTGTTGCAAAGGTAAAACTGTGCAGTTTTTTTTTTTTTTTTTTCTTCTAATATTAATCACACTTAGCACCCTTACTTTTTACCAAAGTCACACTTTATTTCCCTTACTTTAATTCTTAGCAACCCTCTACTTTTACCAAAATTTCACTTTAATACCTCCACTTTAGTCCCTTCGTTAGTTTTAACAACAACATTATAAGGCTAGACCCAATTGGAAAAAATTATATTGACCGGACATCAATAACACTTGAACAGATCATATGTCAACAAATATAATTTTTAAAATAAATTGTTGACACAAATGTAATCTGATCAAATTATTTTTTATTTTTTTAATTTTACAGGAATAATGTATTCGACCAGTTCTATACATTGAATAGTTTGAGTTATCAAGATGAGCCCATAGTAGAGTCCACCACAGGTGAACAATACCTTCTAATTCGATTAGGGACCGGAGCGAAGCTTCTTCCAATTTTAATTTGAATTCTTCTAATAATTTTGATTGGCAAAGAATAGTATAAGTTGAATTCTTCCTCCTATGAAAAAGGGATAATCGAACACACTCTAGGGGGAAAAAATGGGCCAAAAAATAAGTCACTTTACATATACAAATTAATTTTATGGGTAATTCTATTTGTACTTAAAAAATCATTCAGTACATTAATTTCTTAATATTTTCTATTAAATTGTTTAAAATTATAATTTAGTTTTAATACACCCTATATTTTTTCACAAATTACTTAGGGTGAGCAGCAAATATTCTGATCTGCCCAAATCGACCGAACCGAACCGATCCGCTGCATTTTGGACAGATGCATGATGACGAGTGGACGGTTGTAGATTAATTTGTTCTAATTTGCCTAATTTTGGACAGATGACGGATTTGAGATTCCTTTGGTCGCAACCAAACTGCTAAACCGCGAGCACCTTTAGTAATTTGTAAGACTTTGTGTTTTCAATTTGTTTAGATATTCTATTTGTATTTTCAATTAAAAAAAAGTTTAGATATTCTGTTGTATTTTCAATTTAGAATCTTTTTGTCAAATGACAAATATTGACATTTGGTATTTTTGTGTGGAAAATATAAGGCTTAATTTTGTTATTTAAAAAAAATCAAATTAAATAATTTTTGAATAAAAAAAGTAATGAAATAGTTCTTATAATACATGGTTTTTTTTATACGTATTTATTATTGATATTTGATAATTTACTTGATAATCTTTTGGTTATGTTGAGTTAGATTATTATAAAAAAAAAAAAATTGACAAGGTGTTGTAATTTGTTCAAAATTTGTAAAAGTTTATATAGCGACTCTGGTTTTGACCCGACTCTTGTTTCAATCTGGATATGGGTTTCTTGGTTTCGTACTGTTGATGTCACGATCCAAACCCACCCCTAAAAGTTTGGCGTCGTAACCGGCCAGTAATCCAAGATTACCAAAGGCCTTCCTGTACGATAAAAAATAATCGGGGCTAGCGGAAGTAATATACAAAAATACCAATAGTCCAATGAGCTGTGCATCTATATGAACAAACATGTACATACATAATCGTTAATTTACCCACAAACATATACATGTCTTATAACATAATGACTTATACAAAACATATGCACGCATCGAAAGTGTACATTATGATCAAAAGCTTGATGACAGCCTTCCAGGCCTAGCCCTAACTCAGAGGCACTCAAAACAACTCAGTAGATTTCAAAACGATGACTCGGCTAATGACCCCTTCTAAACTTGTCCTCCAGGACATTCACCTATATATATACATAGAGGGTGTTTGTTTGGGCTTTTCTGAGCAAACTTATAGCTTCTGGCTTTTGAAAAGCTATTTTGGACTGTTTGGTTAAACTTCTTTCAAACAGCTTCTGATTCTAACAACTTATTTTAAGTCAAAAAAGCTGATTCTAAGAAGCTGCTCACCCCTTGCTTCTGATTATCAGCTTCGGCTGTGGACATGTTAATTTACGGTTATACTCTTAGATTTTTTTTATTTTTTATTTTTTAAAAAATAGAAAAGGACCCAAATGGACTATAGAATATTATTATTATTTTTTTATGAGAAATGTAGATAAGTAGTGAATAATAAAAAATAAAAGTTAATTGAAAAAGTTACGCCACAGCTTATTTAACAAATACTACTCAGCAACTTAAATCTATAATCCAACAGTTACACCAAACAGATTAACAGTTTCTGATTAAAGTCATAATCTATAATATGTTAAGCTATAATCTATAATCTGTTTTAACAGCTACACCAAACGGGGCCATAAAAACAGTGAGCTAAAGCCTAGTGAATAGCATTAAAGTAAAGGGGTTAGTGAACGAATTCCAAATATATCATATCCGTAAAACAAATCATGACACAATCATTCATATCAGTCTTATATCATAACATAACATAACATAACATAATGGTACATCTCACAGACCATATCACTTATCGTCTTCCGACTAGAGTAATCGGTTTTGGATATCGATTAAACACATATCACCGCAATGAAGTGGCTAACGAGATCTCGTATCACATATATGTTATGGATCCGCACTTACATGTCGTCCCTCATGACTTGGGACTATCGGTAGATGCAATAATGGATTCGCAAATAGGACATTCATTCACATGATCAAAATAGCATTTCATAAGTTATAACTTATCAATAACAGGTAAAACATGAGTCATATTAACATATCTTTACAAAAATGTTACTCACAGTGGGCTTCCAAAACCGGTTGTTCGGCTTTCGAGTCTTGACCTATAAACACAGACATTCATAGCACAATACTCAAAACTTGTTTCGGTTATCCATTATTTGTTCATTCAGTCACTTATATTCTTCTTTTAATTTCCTTCATGCTTATGAGATGCTTATGGATGTAAATTACACTTGAAAACCATGTAAATGAAGGCTCGAAAGTCAAAAAACAGAAAGAAAACAATATTAGAAAATCTACCCTATTTGGCCGATTTTCTAATTTTGTTTTTTTGAAGAAAAGATTAAGGAACAAAGAAATAAGTAATTAAGGTGAGATTAAGGTGAGATTCTGAAGATTCGGCGGTTCACAATTTGCTTAATATGTAATTAAGGTGAGATTCTGAAGAAATTGCATGTGTGTCACATTATTGTACTCATGTCTGTCTAATGTAGAAATATTTGTTTGAATTTTTGTTTTGTCTTGTGAATTGAAGGCCTTACCGGCATCCGATCACGAAATTGACTTGGTTTTTGTATTAGTTGGAATTTTTAGAAATTTATGATAGGTTTAATTAAGATTCGAATCGGAACAAATTAATTAGAATAAATAATGTCTATTTGGTTAGTGGTAAGCTCAATTATTTAAATCTTCTTAATTAAGCCTATATAAGGCATGCGAGAGCTCTAGGACACATTTTTACACCTTCATTTCTACAATCTTGAGCTCAAAATAGTGAGAGTGAGGGAGAGCTAGAGTTTGAGACAAAAACAAGAGGAAGACCAAGAATTGGCTTGAGATTAAGCTAGAGACTTAGAGGAATTTGGAAGGAACTTTGAAGATTATACTTCTATACTTGAGAATTCAAGCTTGAGGTAGGAAATTCAATCCTTAGATTGTATAGTTCTGATGCTTACACCATGGATTCAAGAGAATTGAGTGGATTACATGAAAATTGAACTAGAAGTGTAGAAATTGAGCCATATCATGCATGCATGCACTTCTATTACATTTTTGAGTTTGAATTTCCAACAAATTTCACATGCATGTGTCTATCATGACCTGGCTTTGAGAATTCATCACATTTCTTATCATTTGACCTTAATTGATCATATTTTGGAAAGTTTAAGTTCATAGCAATCCATGCATGTCATGTTCATGGCATATTCATAAGTTTCAAGTTAATTTTTGAGCAATTCTCATGCTTTTGGACCTAGGTTTCAAAAAATGATCTTTACTTCACTATGTTTTCCAAGATGATATAAGTTTCCTCAAGTTTTTGACCCAAAAGATCATGATTTACAGCTTTGAAATTAAGTTCTACACTTTGCAGAGCAATCTGGAAATTCCAGATTCTGCGCTCGAGCGACCACTCTGTGATCTTACACTTCCGCTTGAGCGACCAGAAGTCTGCTCGAGTGTGAAATGTATGCTCCTAGAAGTTCACATATTTCGCAGACCGCTCGAGTGACAAGAGTTGCGCTCGAGCGAGGACTTGAGTCTCAAGCGCGAGGACCCGAGTCTCAGGCTCGAGCGACCATCGAGCGTCCGTCAGGCGTGAAATTCACACAACCAGTACTTTTGCAAAAGTTTACAGACCGCTCGAGCGGCAGAAGTTGCGCTCGAGTGACCACTCATATTTTGCATTCCCGCTCGAGCGAAAGAAGTTGCGCTCGAGCGAAACCCCTGTTTTTAGCAATTTTCGTTAAGAGTTTTCAAGTAGATTTTAGCATCCCTATTGCATCCTAGGCATTCCTAAGCCCTAATTAAGATGGAATAATGAGGAAAAGAGGTAGAACACACTAATATAAGAAAGAACTAAGTTAATAATTCCGGGTGTGTAATTCTGTATGTATTCGTTCTGTACCCGTGTAGGTCACACATCGCAAGTCATCTGATCTGTTTACTCTGTCTGTTGCTTTGGAGCCATCCGTGAGTAATAACTTAGTAAAACTATATTCAACCTTATTTATTTTTTGTATGATGTAATAGGATCTGTTTTCTGAACTGCTATCTGGAATGCTATTTGTGAATCTTGAATGAATGTCCATTTTTCTAAAATGTATTTGTGGCATCCATAGTTCATGTGGCTCCCGCCTGGGGGTAACAATACCGTGGCTGATATGCACATGGCCCTCGCCTAGGGGTAACAATACTATGGCTTATGTTCATGTAGCCTTTACCCGGGGGTAGCAATACTGAGGCCTATATTCACGTGGCCTTTGCCTACGGATAACAATACCATGGCTGCTTGTGCACAAGATATGGACCTTTATGGTCGTCGGTACCGACTATACATGTGGGTCTCAAGACCAAGTTGATATGATAGCTAATGGATGTACCCCCTGTAACTGTTTATGATTTCTGGATAAGTATGTGAATATGAATATATTTCTGATTTGAAATCTGAATATACATAAGAATCTGTTTCTGATATAAATTCTGATTCTTAACTCTGAGATGGACATCATTCATTAAACTTTTTACTTTGTTATTATTCACTGGGCTTCTGCTCACTCTATTATTTATATATGTAGGTGATCAGGCGCGTGGCCAGGCTCAGTGATGACCACCTGGAGAGTTTTTGTTAGCCAGCTTTTGTGCCTCGCGAGGAGGTTCCATATGTCTTATGGTCATGTTTTGTGAATGTAAAGGCTTTGTTTTCTTTTGGGTTATGAACAAGTTTTTTGTTATTTTGTATATTGGGCTAAGTCCCGTTTTTGGCTATATCTGTAATGAATGTGACGTGAGACTACTGGAATATGATGTCATGTATATGTGTATAAAGGTTTAAAATTTCTATCCCATATATGTCTCTCCAACTCAATGGACTATGTATGCTTTTATATTTGCTTCCACAGCCCCCTAATTATAAGTTATTCTGCTCAGAGGCCTTTGGTAATCTAAGGATTACTGGCCGGTTACGACGTTAAACCTATAGGGGCGGGTTTAGGTCATGACAGAGTGGTATCAGAGCACATGTTATACCATACACACGAGTCCATATGAGCTATAGGGTGTCCTAGTAAGCATAGGGGCATCTCATCTGCATTTGTGAGTGTGAATCCTAATTTATGTAAATGAGAAAGCTGAAATTGACCAGGAATACTTAAAATAAAACTGAATGGACCGTGATTGAATGATCTCTAAACACAGTGAAACGAACTATTTGCCTATGTTCATAAATGTTCTGTTTACCTATAGCAATGGAAAATACAAGAAGTAACAGTACAGCTGAATCGTCAGAGGCTCGCATGAGCCGAATGGAGCAAATGCTTGCAACCCTAACTGAAGCAATGACACAGCAACAAAGGCAACAACCCTTACCTCCTCTGCCTCTGCCAGTCTAAGTTGAGTCGGATAACAATGATCTTATAAATTTGACCCAGAAATTTATGAAGATGAAATTGCCAACTTTCTTGGGTGGTATTGAACCTTTAAAGGCAGAAACATGGTTGCTCAAAATGGAAAAATTAGTTGAAGTGTTTCCTTGCTCCGCGACGTAGAAAGTACTCTTGGCCACCTACATCTTAAAGGATGAAGCCCGGCGACGGTGGTTGTTAGTTCAAAATAACAATGGGGATATGACATGGGCTCAATTCAATGAGATATTCTACAACAAGTACTTTCCCCAATGTTTCAGAGATCAGAAAGTATCGGAGTTTCAAGAACTCAAGTAGGGTAGGATGTTTGTGGCCGAGTATGAAACCAAATTCACTAAGTCAGCCCGGTTTGCCCCACACATAGAGGATACTGATTACAAAAAGGCGTGGAAATTTGAAGGTGGCTTGGATTTGGAAATGTTTGATTGAGTAGGTGTCTTGAAGTTGCCTACCTATGTGGAAGTTTTGGGTAGAGCAATAATGGCAGAAGCTATCCTAGCAGCAATAAAACAAGCCAAGACACCAACCATAGAATGGAGAAGTAAAAGATCCGGATTCAATTTCAAGAAAGATCAGTCATTTCCAAAAAGGAAGAATATAGGATCCTCTAGTAGCTCTAGTCAAAATAGTGGCTCGATTCTGAACTATCCCGACTGCGGAAGGAAGCATAAAGGTGCGTGTTACTGTGCATCACGTGTGTGTTTTCAGTGTGGCAAGACTGGCCACATAGTTAGGGATTGTCCGCTGAGATCCAATGATGTTAATCGTCCTGCGGCAAGTTTAGCCGGGTCTGTTTCTGTAGCAACGTCAAATGCGAGAATTAATGCCAGGGGTAGCATTGGAAATGAAACACTAAGGCAAGGGAGAGTGTTTGCATTGGTACCTAGGGATGTACAGAATATTGAGTCAGAGGTGTCAGGTGTAATCTCTATCTATGCTCAGAATGCCTATGTGTTAATTGATTCTGGATCCACGCATTCATTTGTATCGCATACTTTTTCTCAGAAATTTACTAGACCCTTAGAATCCATGAATTATTTATTATCTATATCTAAGCCATCTGGGGGCTCTATGGTATGTGCGTATGTGTATTCGACATGTAATATTGTGATTGGTGATGTGACGTTGTATGTTGATTTATTGCCATTGGGAATTGATCATTTTGACTGCATATTGGGTATGGACTGGTTAACGAAATATTGTGCAACTATTGATTGTGTGAATAAGTCTGTTATATTTTGTCCACCGGGGTTACCTAAGTTTGTGTTCACTAGGAATAGGGTGGTCCCTCTCCCATACTTGATTTATGTCATGAAAACTGTTAAATTGCTTACGAATGGATGTAGATAGTATATGTGTTGTGTTTTGACTATGACTTCTGATAATCCCACTGTAGAGAACATCTCTATAGTAAATGAATTTCCTGATGTATTTCCAACTAAATTGCCCAGAGATTTAATTGATAGGGAAATTGAGTTTACTATCGATGTTGTACCTGGAACACAACCAATTTCCAAAACCCCATATAGAATGTCAACTTCTGAACTAAAAGAGTTGAAGGTTCAACTCCAAGAACTCTTAGACAAGAAATTTATCCATCCGAGCACGTCACCTTTGGGTGCTCCAGTGTTGTTTGTCAAAAAGAAAGACGGGTCCTTGAGGCTGTGTATTGACTACCATGAGTTGAACAAGGTAACTGTGAAGAACAAATATCCATTGCCCCGAATAGATGATCTACTTGACCAACTTCAAGGAGCGCAAGTGTTCTCCAAGATAGATCTTAGATCTGGGTATCACCAGTTAAAATTTAAAGCAGAAGATGTAGAGAAAACTGCATTCAGAACTAGATACGGACACTATGAATTTTTAGTAATGCTGTTTGGAGTGACTAATGCACCTGCTGCCTTTATGGACCTTATGAACAGGGTGTTTAAATCATATCTGGATGAATTTGTTGTTGTATTTATTGACGATATTTTGATTTACTCCAAAAGCAAGGAAGATCATGAGAATCACTTGAGAACTGTGTTACAGACTCTGAGAGAAAAAAAGCTATATGCAAAATTTTCCAGAGGTGAATTTTGGTTTGACAGTGTGGCATTTTTGGGACATGTAATCAACAAGGATGATATCTCTGTTGACCCTCAGAAAATCGAAGCCATTGTAGATTGGGCAAGACAAACCAACGTGTTAGAAGTTAGAAGTTTTCTGGGGCTTCCAGGTTATCATCACAAATTTGTGAAAGATTTTTCAAAACTTGCTATGTCGTTGACGCAATTTACAGAAAAATGCACCATTTGATTAGAATGATCAACGGGAGTCAGCCTTCCAAGAATTGAAAACCAGACTGGTAACTGCACCAATTCTAACCTTACCTAACGGACCTGATGGGTTTCAGATTTACAGTGATGCTTCCTAAAAAGGTTTGGGTTGTGTGCTAATGCAGAATGGGAATGTAATTGCTTATGCGTCTTGACAACTCTGTATTCATGAAAAGAACTTCCCGACTCATGATCTTGAGCTGGCAGCCGTGGTGTTTGCTTTGAAAATCTAGCGTCATTATCTGTATGGAGTAACTTGTGAAGTATGTACAGATCATAAAAGCTTAAAATTTTTGTTCACCCAAATGGAGCTGAACATGAGATAGAGAAAATGGCTGGAATTAATCAAGGACTATGACTTGCAAATTCTGTATCATCCAGGGAAGGCAAATACCGTTGTAGATGCATTGAGTAGAAAATCTATTGGGAATCTATTGTGTTTGCTCAATGGTCAGAGAGAATTGTTGTGTGAATTGGAATGAAATGAAATTGAAGTGGTTTTGCGTAAACATGGTGAAATTCTAGTTGTTATTTCTGCCCAACACGTAATTAATGAAGAGATAAGAGACAGGCAACTGCAAGATACATTTCTGAAAAAGATTGTGGATGAAATTAACTCAAAACCGAGGCTGGGATTTGTGCTTGACAATAATGTGTTGAAATTTCATAATCGCCTTTGTGTACCAAATTGTTGTGATTTGAGAAAACGTGTTTTGACTGAAGCCCATAATTCCAAATTTGCTTTGCATCCGAGGAATACAAAGATGTATCATGATTTGAGACAGAACTTCTGGTGGCCTGGAATGACGAAAAGCATTGCTAACTTCATGGCTAGATGTTTGCACTGCCAGCAAGTTAAAGCCGAACATCAATGACCCGTTTGATTGCTTCAGCCGCTTCCAATACCGGAATAGAAATGGGAGCATATTACCATGGATTTCATTACTGGACTGCCTCGCTCCTCCCAAGGTATGGATTCTATTTGGGTTATTATTGATCGTTTAACCAAGTCTGTCTATTTTCTGCTTGTTAAATATATTTACAATACGGACAAATTGGACAACGTTTATATGAATGAGATTGTGAGGTTACATGGTGTGCCAGTATCCATTATATCTGACAAAGATGCAAAGTTCACGTCAACATGCTGGCAAAGTTTGCAACAAGCTTTGGGGACTGAACTGAAGCTAAGCAGTGTTTATCAAAGGGAATTGGGAGACTTACCTCCCTTTGGCCGAGTTCGTATATAACAAAAGTTACCATTCGAGTATCGGCATGGCTCCTTATGAAGCTTTGTAGCGTAGAAAGTGCCGTTCTCCGATTTGTTGGGCCGAGGTAGGTGACAGACCATTGTTGGGATCAGAACTTGTGCAAGAAAGAACTGAAAATGTGAAATTGATTCAACAGAGATTAAAAACTGCACAAAGCCACCAAAAGAGTTATACGGATATTCGAAGACGAGACAGAGAATACAAAGTTGGAGATCACGTGTTTATCAAAGTGACTCCTATGAAAGGGCAAACATGGTTTGGAGTGAAAGGCAAATTGGCGCCGAGATATGTTGGGCTATATGAGATTCTTGAGAAGATCAACCCGGTGACGTATCGGGTAGCCTTACCTCCGGTCATGGAACATATGGACAATGTTTTTCATGTTTCTATGGTTCGAGATTATTTTAGAGACCCATTACATATAATTGAGCCAACCCATGTGCTTCTGAAAGACAATTTTACATACGAAAAGAGGCCAATTCAAATTGTGAACTGCCGGATCAAAAGATTAAGGAACAAAGAAATACTGTTGGTAAAAGTTGATTGGCAAAACCACGGAGGAACTTATGCTACATGGGAAACAGAAAAAGATATGATGAAGAAATATCCAGATTTATTTTCGTTGGACCCAACATTTTTCCAGAATGAAGGTGTAGACACCCCATTTTTGACCGTTCTCAAAACTTGGACGTCATCACTTGTACATATAATGATTGTGATTGCATGTGTTCGTTTTGAGTGCCAGAAGTCCTCGGCGGAACGCCCTGTCTTTGAGCCTTTAAACCTTGTATTTTCTATGCCTTGTTTTGGACCAAAACTTGGTGTCTAGACCTTTGGGTGACCTATCGGCCACCACCAAAGGTTGTCAGCCATGTTTCATGGTTGTCGGCCATTGGTGTGGCCGGTCGGCCACCAATGGTGGCCGACGGCTACCAGTGTCTTTTTCTAGATATTTGTTGACGGCTGTTAGCACACTAAATTGCATCTACCTACGCGTGTATGGTGGGATGTTTCTAAGCTCAAGGCATGTTTTTCTATATATATGGGGGTTCCTCCCCCATTTTGGAGGGTTAGAAATTTTGGAACCAAAAATCTCTCTCTCTTTCTCTCTCTCTCTTGCAATTTTGTGCTTAGTTACTTGTTTTCTCTACACTTTTACACACACTACCTTAATCAAAGTTGCTTCTCTTTGGGCTGAGGTTTTTTGAGACCCTCTTTGAGCTATAGCAAGTAGTTTTAGCTTGGTTTGGTGCCTAAACTTGAGCTTTGCTTCAAAGGTATAATAGTTGTCTTGTTTACTTTGTTTCAATATACTTGTTTTACTATCTTTTCTTCCTATTTTGGGGCTGGTTTTAAACTATAAAAAGCTCTATTTTTGTGGCTTAAAAGTGGTGGTTTGAGCCCTTTTTTAGTTAGGGGGTGGTTCACCCTTTTTGTTTCTTAGTTTGTCAAGTTTTTGTGCCTTTATTCATCACTTTCAAACCAACTTTTTTGGGCCTTTTAACCACTGAGTTTCAGAGGTTTTTCAGTGGTGAAAAACTTATTTTGAAGTCCAAAATTGGAGGGGTTAGCCTCCCCTCCTTATGTCTTGTTTGCATGCCTAGTTAGCTTCATGTATTAGCTTAATGTTTTAGCTTTTTGTGGCTCAAGTCTAGCATGTTTTACACTCTGTTTTGCCACTGTTTTGGTTGTTTGGTGCCATTTGAGCCATGTATGGCATGATTGTAGTGTAAGTTCCTTCACTAGCTTAATGTTTTAAGGCTTTAACCACCATTGGTTTGAGTTGGTTGCATATTTTAGTACTTTTATCACTCATTTCCAACACTTAATCATCTCTGTAATCCCCCTTAATTCTTCACTCTTTTGTTTTACTTTGAAAGTGGTTTCAAACCACTTGTTTGCCTAAGTGTGAAATGGAGGTGCTACACCCAATGGTTTAATCCCTTAGTGGGTTCATTATCAATAGTGTAATGCCTCTTTCATGCCCAAAACAACTTGTAGTTTGAGCCTTCTTTCCATTAGAGGACACTCACCAATGGACTTAATGGATTAAGGAATGATTTGGTAATTAAAATAAGTAAACAAAATTGGCAAGTAAAAGAGGCAAGATAAGCATTCTTTTTGTTGCATTGCATGTGTTCAAATCGGACGTTAATTTAAACACAAGGAAAATGGGACATTTCATACTCAAAAGCGAAAAAATGTACCATTTCCCTATGTCTCCATTGTCCTTGATCATGCATGATAGGGTGATGGTCATTTTGGTCTCATTTTGCATTTATTGAACTTGTACAATTGGTTTCACAAGCCATCATGTAATGAAATTGCTTGATTGATGGTTTATGACCAAATTTTGTCCCTCATTTGATTTCCCCTTGAAAATGAGAGGCAAAGTGTGCAAATAACCCTTGAGAGAAATACACTGTTTTGCTCTGTTTTGCTCTCTATTGCAACAAGGAAGTTCAAGACAGTAGTGGCCGACACCCATCACCAGTAGCCGACCGGCCACCAATGGTAGCCGACCGACGCCTTGTCGGCCATCAGTGAAATTTGCACAGTGTGTTGATAAGATGCAGCAGAGATGTTCTGGAAGTAGGCAGAATTTTTAGTGATCAAATGTGCAAACAGAGGTTTACCACAACAAAACAGTGGCTTTTCGAGTGGAAACCGAGCATGTGCATGAGCCTTCCTTGCATTTCAAGCTTATTTAACGTTTAAATATCTAGCTTAAATACGTGTTGTAAATTAAAAGTTGTAAATAATTAGTTAGTTTAACTAGTTATTCGGTTTCGGTTTGTAATAATTAGTTAGCTAGTATAGCTAGTTAATTAGTTTCGGTTTGTAATAATTAATTAGCTTAATTAGCGTAGCTACTTGGTTAGCTTATTCATTCGGACCCTCCTTCGTGAGAGCGTAATGTTGTAATAAGTGTGTGTGCGTGTGTGTATGTCTTCCAACCCCACGTCTTTCTTCCTTTTATTTACCCGTATTTGCTGGTTAGATTAGGGCCATGTTTTAATTAGCATATCGCATGCTTGCATCCATTCATTCGTATTGCATGCACCGAGGCTTGGCGCATCATTCAAACTGCATCGTCATTTCAATACTTCTTTGCATACGTGTTTAATCGCATGTTGTTCAAATCGATTCATATGCCATATTAGTAGCCGAGCCTATTAATTGCATATTGCATGTGTTGCATTAGACATTTTGTATAGTTAGGAATCATGAATTATTTACTAACTAATATCTTCTTATCTTGGAGTAGTAGGTGAGTTTTTATGCTTTAGCATACTTGCATGAGTGTGAATGTTGCCATGATTAGCATGCTTACCATGAGGCTATGTACTTACTTGCTAAACTGCCTGAATGCCTGTGGATGAAGGCTAGTTGTTTGAATTGGAACGATTCAACGAATATGTATTTTAAGCTCACTTTGTTGAGTGGCAAATCATGTTTTAAACCCACTATGTTTGGTGGCAAATCCGCAATCTTTAAGCCCACTTGAGGTGGCAAATTCAAACCATTTTCACAAACAAATATGAGTTGAATTGTTCCAACTTGAGCAAACTAGTCTATACTTGATTGTGCGCATCACATAGCAAAACTAGCTTAATAATCGGAACAAGAGCACATAATGTTTATAAAAAATCATATCATAATTAGTAGAGGCCGATCTTTGATCGGGCGAGCGGGGTGCTCAATTCATGATCTTTCTCTCTAGTACCTAAGTTCCCGAGCCGAGGTAACTTTAGTGATGACGGACATGTGGCCTTTGGCATGAGACATGGGTTTCCTAAATTTCCCCAAAATAAAATATTTAGGTTGCAACTCTGTATCTGGAAAAATAGTCTAATTTTGGCACTTTTTGATTCAAAATCAATTTTCTAAAACGATTTGCCGGATTTGGACTTTTTGATGTTTATCAATTTCACATTGCACTTGTGAGATTAGATTCAAAACCGCGGGAGTCCGAACTGTAGGGCTTTTTTTCAAACCTTCCGAAAGGGGGCGCTAAAAAGCCAGGCTACAGTTTTTGGCGACTCTACTGAGGATTTAGAGAACTTGACTCGAACTCATGATATGTTATTTTATCTACACTTATGTGTTTCTTTGCATTTTCATTTGTATCGGTGCGCTTAAGTCACAGTGTTTGCCATCTGCTATTCCTGAACGGTTTGCCGGAGGCTTACTTGGAAAAACTTGTTAAAAGGCTAACCGGTTGCAGGCTCTGCCATGATGGGAACACAACTTTTGGATCTAGACTACCGTTGTACTGTTTGATCCTCCTTTCACTTCATAGTGTTAGGTGTGAGAGGTATATTAGGCAGTCTTGATGAGGTATCCTTTTGACCAATCGGCGTAGTTGCATATCATAAACCATAGAGACTGTTCCAAACTAGGACATGATGCTTACCCAAAGTAGGATTGTGTGAAACACTTTGCTTGAGTAGTGAACCCTAGTTCCTGATGAAACT
This sequence comes from Camellia japonica, assembly GCA_030407325.1. Classification (NCBI taxonomy): domain Eukaryota; kingdom Viridiplantae; phylum Streptophyta; class Magnoliopsida; order Ericales; family Theaceae; genus Camellia; species Camellia japonica. The sequence goes on along the minus strand of JAPPVO010000014.1, from coordinate 140,331,700 downwards.
AGGACAGGGTAACCCTACCCCATCATAGGGGTGTTTTCGCTCTCACTTGACTGTTATGTGCTTTTAGAGTGAAACTCTACAAGAATGTATGTATCAATTACAAGTTTGGGCATCAATTTTGGGGCAGAAATCAGTGTTGAGTACAGTTCTCCAGCTTATGATTGCAACTACGTGTTGTTTGTGTCTGAGCGGAGGTGCTGTGCAGTTTCTAATTTTTGCTTTCTTTTGCTTTATTTCTTTTTGCCAAGTAGTTTTTCACCATTACTTTAGACGATTCTGTTACCCCCCAAGCACTTTGGACCCGTGTAAGAAGGATTTGCAGATCCAGGGATCTTGTCAGGGGATAGCCAATGTTTGTTTCACTCCCCCAATTACTAGACGAAGGAGGATCAAGCAGAATTCACCAATCCAGCAGTCATCTTTTGCTTCGCTTGTGCCTAGTTAGGCCTAGTCTTCTGCTTTTACTCCAAAAATAGGGTATTCGCCAGTTCTGGTAGCTCAAAATTCTCCAGTCAGCATGGAAGATATGCTTCGTTAGCTCCAGCAAACCATTGAGACTATGCAGCTAGATGTTGCCCGCCAAGTTGAGGTCACAGCCCGCCAAGCTGAGGTTATAGCCTGCCAAGCAGAAGTGATAGATAGGCTTTAGCAACAGTAACCACAACTGCGCGATAGCCTCTACATCCCATGCACCCCCAGCGGGAATTCTGGCACCTGGGGTCACAATCAATGTCCAAGAGAATATGGGTATCCCGGCAGATCCGATCCCACCTCAGACCTCTAGGGCACCAATTTACCAAATGGAGGCGTCGTTTGAATTCGAGGTTGACCCCACTGCATTGAAGGTTAACAAGCTAGAAAAGCTCTTCAAGCGGGCGCAGGGCATGAATTCAATCCTTGACATTGAGGATAGATACACAAACTCCACAGTAACTCTGTCAAATAGATTTAAGATGCCACACATAGACCAGTTTGACGGCTTCGGGGATCCCATGGTCCATTTGCGGTTATTCTCTGATATCCTATAACCAATGGGTCTCACCAGACTGCAGAAGCTGTCACTTTTTGGCCGGACCCTATCGGGTATAACGGCCATCTGGTACGCAAAGCTGGAAGACTCCGTGAAACGGAATTTGGAGGAAATGGCCGAGGCCTTCATTGCGCAGTACTCCTATAATACCCAGATCGAGGTCACTACCCGTGATCTTGAAGCAACCCGTCAAGAGCCGAAGGAGGGTTTCTCGGATTTTGTGACTCGATGGAGGGCCAAGGCCTTTATGATGACTATCCGGCCATCTGAAAAAGACCTAATCAGAATGGTGGTCTGTAACTTGCAAGGAAGATTATTACAGAAGATGATAGTCTTACCTTTGTTTACATTTGCTGAGCTCCATGAAATAGAGGTTCAAATTGAGGATGCGATGAAGCAATGGCTGATAGACAATGAGAAGGAATAGCCCAAGAGGCCCTTTACACGCAGCTCCAATGTAGCCACGACTGGTGGCACTTCTGCATGGCCTTCTGATGTGAGCATGATCACCACTACACCCAAAACTGCCACCCCTTTTGCTGGTACATCCAATACAACTTCACAAACCTCGAGCCATCAAGCCCGAAACCAAAGGGCCGTCACCTCACTCTACATGACTTTGTCCAAAGCCTTAGGAGTCCTAATCAAAAAGGGGCATCTTAAGCCATTAGAACAACACCACTACCCAATCCTCTCCCTCCAAAACACAACCCAGCCAAATACTGTGCTTTTTATCAGCAACATGGTCATGATACTGATTAGTGCTACAGACTGCGTCATGAGATTCAAGATCTCGTTGACAATAAGGTGATAACACATCCTGAAAAACCCAACGTCACTACAAATCCTCTCCCACCACATAACCAAGTCCTTCCACCCTGATATATAAACTTCATCCACACACTGGCCATCCCTTATGACCCCAGTATATACATCACCCCTTTCCCATCTACCTAAGTCGGCGTTGTTCCTCCCTGAGAGCACAGACTTATGCATGATGAACACATCTACATCCCATCCCGAACCAATGGTGATAACAGTGGAAAATGAAGGGAGGTCAGCCTTGGTGGAGAATATCAATCCATTGCCTGAGGGCTCTGAGGACTTATCTGAAGAGATGTGCAACCCGTGCTGTTATATCATCCCAGTGGACCAAGTTAAGCCGAAAGTGGTGTTGCCGACTGGGATGGAGGTCAGTGTAGTTTGAGAAGATGGACCAAGTCAGGGGTTAGATGATTTAGCTGACCTAGATGAAGACATAGACAATTTGCAGTTCTTTGATGAGCAAGATCAAGGGGAAGTGCATATTGATTGGCTCGATCTGAACGGGTCGACAGACACTTCTGGATGGCTAAGTGATGAACCCGATATAGATGAGGGAACTGAATCGAAGGTGGAAGAACAGAAAGCGGGAACCGTTGCAATGGCCAGAACGGCCGATGGAAAGGGTAAACTACCGGAAAACACTAGCGAAGAATAATTGGCTTAGGAACTGGGCATTGTTAATACTGTACATACAGAACAAGAAGCCGCGCTGGAGTGGTTTGGGCAAGAAATGAGTGACAATGATCAGAAAGTTGAAAAAGCTCAGCACCCTGCGGGAAATGTTTGTGATAATAGAATGATCCGAATGGAGCCAAACGAGTGCCTGTCGGCTGCCGAAGGGGTCTGGTGGGATGACGACGACTTACACTTGGCCCATACCGATAAGGATTAGGGTGCAGAACTTCCTAACAACACTTGGTATGTGGGAAAAGTCGACCATATGGCAAGAAGTGGCCGATATTTCAAACCACCGTATCTGGACCAACTTGACGCTTCCGGGAAGGATAAAGAAGTTAAAAAACAGAAGGAAAAATAGTTAGAGGAAGAGGTTGTGCTGAAACAGTTGAAGAAGATTCAAGTCGACATATCTATCTTGGGTCTACTTATGGCTTCACAAGTGCACAGACAAGTTGTACTGATGGTGATAGATAAAGCTAAATTGTCCATCGACACCACCCCGGAGCAACTGGTGAGATTAGTTTTCCCAGGAGGCGCTGCGCCGACTTTGACTTTTTTAGACAAGAAATTACCGCCAGAAGGCTCTGTACACAACAAGCCTCTATACATATTTGTAGAGTGCCGAGAAAAGTGGATACCAGTGGTATTGGTCGACACCGGGTCAACAATCAACGTCTGTCCTTCTCGTACGGCCTATGCTATTGGTTTGAAACTGGCTGATTTTGTGCCTACAGCCCATGTGATCCGGACGTATGACAATACAAGCAGAGAGGTGATGGGGACAGTGCAGATTAGAGTACAGGTTGGTCCGGTTCAACAAGACATCGAGTTCCATGTTCTAGACGTTCTAGCCACTTTCAACCTACTATTTGGGTGACCATGGCTGCACCAAGTGAAAGCTGTCTCTTCCATTCTCCACCAAATGCTGAAGTACCCCCATGGAAAAAGGGTGGCCATAGTCTTCGGGAATTCATCTATACATCCTCCGCCAGAGGTCACTGCACCTGTGTTGGAAATTGTGCATGGCAAAGAGGATATTTTCCTCTCTGGATTTACCTTGGACGTGGCCCGGGCAGTACAAACCATCATGGTGTCAGATGAGGGCTTATATGTCAGTACTCAATCGATTTACTTCATGAACAAACTCCAACACATGCCAGGAATGTGATTAGGAAGAAGTGGCCGAAAGGGCATTGCTGCATTGGCCGATGTGCCACATAACCCGCATGCCTTTGGTCTTGGCTATACGCCCACCAAAGAGGACTATGTGAAGAAAAGGAAAGAGATGGCAGGAAGAGCCAGAGCTAAGCAAACCGAGAAGTGCTACGAACTTGTGCATCGAGCTATTCAGGGAACCCTGAATGGCTATTTTGTTTGGAAAGGTGAAGATTTCCCATTATGTGGTTTCCTTGAACCCTAGTTCAATTCTGAGCAGCAGCGGTTTCCCGGCTTTGAGATTTTCTTTGACTTGCAGCTGCAAGAGAGTGATACAGAGGAACATACTGGACTAAATACTGAAGCTACCAAGGGCACAAAAAGTGATTCCGATAGCAATGAGCCTGAGATAGGAACAGCACTGGCATGTCTTCTTTTGAATCCTCCGATCAACTCAAAGAGCTTGGGGGATGACCTAACTGTTTCCATGATCGGGGACCAACTGGGTACGAACCCTTCTGGTAGCATCTTGGGTGCATCTGACGCACCCTCCCTCATTTGGCAGCTGGAGGAGGGCTACTTTTCTAGCAGTTTTGAGTCAGGTAGTGAACCAGAATCTGATTCCACGGAGTCTATGGAGTTAGAATCAAATTTCGGTTCTTCTAAGTTTGGGTCCCGCATTCCTGGGGTTGATAACCCGAATGCTGAGGTTTTGTCCAAGTCGTCTTTTTCCTTTTCTTTTGAGTCACTTGTAACCGAGGAATTGAATGGGCTGGACCTTTTGAATGAGAATGCCACTACAGATTCTGAGTATTTCTCTGTGCCTCTTGTTTATTGCATTGATCATGATTTCAAAATTTTAATGAAAACGATGAGGAAGGAATTCCTCTGGTTTTGAAAATTTTGATTAATCGAGAGAATGAGAGGTTTGCAAAACCCCTCACTGATGAAAATCATTGCTGTTAATGTGGGTACTGAGAAGGATCCGCATCTAGTCCAGATCGAGTCCACGTTGTCTTCGGAAGAGCGTGAGCGCTTAGTCGCTTTATTAAAAGATTTCAAAGATATTTTCGCGTGGTCCTACGAAGACATGCCTGGAATCAATCCTGAGATTGTACAGCATCGGATCCCTCTTAACCCTGAGGCTTGACCCATCAAACAGAAACTGCGGAGGATACGCCCAGATTGGGCTTTGAAGATTAAGGAAGAGGTCACCAAGCAGATAGACGCAGGATTTTTGCTAGTATCTGAGTATCCAACTTGGTTGGCCAACATTGTTCCAGTGCCGGAGAAAGATGGTAGAATTCGGGTGTGTGTGGATTTTAGAAATCTGAACAGAGCCAGTCCGAAGGACTACATTCCTCTACCGCACATTGATGAATTGGTGGACTTCACTGTAGGCCATGCGTTGCTCTCCTTTATGGATGGATTTTCCGGGTATAACCAGATTCTGATGGCACCCGAGAACAGAAAGAAAACTGCTTTCACTATGCCGTGGGGAACCTACTGCTATCGAGTGATGCCGTTTGGATTGAAGAATGATGGGGCTACTTATCAACGGGCTGTAACCACAATTCTGCATGATATGATCCATAAAGAGGTCGAGGTATACATGGACGACATGATTGTCAATTCCAAGAAAAGAGAGGGCCACTACACCGCCTTGAAGAAATTCTTTCAACGGATCAGAGAATATAGACTGAGGTTGAATCCACAGAAGTGCACTTTCGATGTAACAGTAGGGAAAATGCTGGGTTTCTTGATCACAAAAAGGGGCATCAAGGTAGATCCTTCCAAAATCAAGATCATCCTAGAAATACCACCACCAAGGACTGAAAAGGAGGTGCGAGGCTTCCTGGGTAAAGTGCAATTCATAAGACGATTTATTTCTAAATTAACATTGACTTGTGAACCACTATTTGGTCTCCTGAAGAAAGGAAACAAGTTCCGATGGGATGATCGATGTCAGTTCGCTTTTGAGCAAATCAAACAGTACCTTCAGAATCCATCCGTGTTATCACCGCCAGAGCCGAGGAAGCCTTTGATTTTGTATCTGTCAGTAACGGACACAACGATGGGATGCATACTTGCTCAGGAATTTGAGGATATGATGGAGAAAGCCATCTATTACCTAAGAAAGAAAATGCTGGATTATGAGACCCGTTACACTCCGCTAGAGAAAGCTTGCCTAGCCTTGGTATGGGCTACCAGGAAGTTGAGACACTACCTGTTAGCTCACTCTGTAATTCTGGTTTTGAGATTAGATCCCATCAAATATCTCTTTTGAGAAACCAGTGCTTACGGGTAGGCTAGCCCATTGGTTACTTCTCCTTTCCGAATTTGATCTTAAGTATGTTACTCGCAAGTCTGTTAAGGGGAGAGCAGTAGCAGAGTTCCTGGCAGAGCACCTAGTGAAAGCGGATGAAGCAGTAGAATACTTGTTCCCAGGTGAAACTATTTCGCAAGTCGAAGAAGAGATCTGGACAATGTACTTTGACGGAGTATCTAATCAGTACAGTTATGGGATAGGGGTGTTACTGATAGCACTCGACAATTTCCATATACCCCTAGCCTTCAAACTCCAGTTCAAGGTATCTAATAATGAAGTAGAATACGAGGCGCGTATCGCTGGTTTGGAAGCCACCCTGGAACTAGAGGCAAAAAGGTTGGACGTCATTAAGGACTCGAACCTAGTTGTGTCTCAAGCGAAAGGAGACTGGAAGGTTAAAGAAGAAAAGATGAAGATCTATCACCAGACCTTAGACATTCAGATTCCTAGGTTTGAGAAACTGACCTTCACGCACCTTCTAAGAGAGAACAACAGGTTCATTGATGCTTTATCAACTCTATTTTCCATGATAGACATCCCGTTTGGAGTCCAGATGCGTCCAATCATCATTGAGCAGAGATACATGCTGGCCTACGAGTCTATCGCTGCCATAGATGAAGTGCAAGATCAAAACCCTTGGTTTTATGATATGTGGAACTTCTTGGAAAATGACGTTTATCCACCAGGGGCAAATGCCAAAGATAAGAGGGCAATACGGCGGATGACCGTTTAATTTATCATCTGCGGAGGTAAACTATACAAGAGGGGTCATCTGGGAATGCACAAGTTGTGTGTCGATGCAGAGGAATCGAAACGTCTAATGGAGGCCATCCATGGGGGAGAGTGCGGAGCGCACATGAATGCGGTAATGTTAGTTCGGAAGATTCTCAGACAAGGTTACTACTGGTCTACTATAGAGGAAGATTATATCAATTTTGTTCGGCGATGCCACAAATGCCAAATTCATGCTAATCACATGAACATCCCACCGTCGAAGCTGTACAACATGACTTCACCATGGCCTTTCTCAGTCTGGGGAATCAACATCATCGGCGCAGTCACACCAAAAGGTTCAAATGGGCATGAATTGGTGGCAATTGATTATTTTACGAAGTGGGTGGAAGCTCAGTCTTATGCAGTGTTGAAGGTAGCGCATGTGACTAAGTTCATCCGAAATAATATCATTTGCCGTTATGGAGTCCCAAACGAGATCATCTCAGATAACTGCTCCCATTTTAAGAAATAAGTGATAGACTTGTTGGAGAAATACAACGTGACTTTTCATAAGTCATCTACATACCGGTCGTAAACCAACGGAGCTGTTGAGGCCGCGAACAAGAACATCAAGCATATTCTACAGAAGATGGTTGAGGCCTATAGGGACTGGCTAGACAAATTGCCATTTGCACTCTGGGGTTATAGGACTTCAATTTGAACGTCTACTAGGGCAACTCCTTACTCTCTTGTTTATGGGATGAAAGTTATTATGCCGATTGAAATAGAAGTTCCGTCGCTGCGGGTTATGGCTGAATGTCAGATAGCAGAGGCGGATTGGCAGTAGAGCAGGTTTAAAGAACTGATGTTGTTCGATGAGAGAAGGCTGAAAGCACTGTACCATGTTCAGGGTTATCAACGTAGGATTGCTAGGGTTTTTAACAAGAAGGTTAAGTTCAATAATCTCAAATAAGGGGATTTGGTGTTGAAAGACAACCGAGCTCCCATCCATGACCCTGGGGGCAAGTTCAGACCCAATTGGACTGGTCCTTACATCATCAAAACTATCTAGTCGGGTGGAGCCATTATTCTCATGGACCTGGATGGCCTAGAATTTTCCCAACTGATCAACATGGACAAGTTGAAGAAATACTATCCCTGAGAGGCTCGCTAGGCCGAAAATCAAGTAGCGCGACCTAGGAAAAAGTTAGAGCATAAAAAATTGGAAATAAAGAAAAACTGAGCTCGCAAGGTTGAAAACCCAAAAGGGCAGCCTTGGCAAAAGTTAGAGCGCAAAAGGAGAGCGTTAATACTTGAATGAACCCGAACCGAACTACGTAAGGTCTAATTCTCATATTTGGGATACATAGGCAACTTCATTCTGAAGTTCGGCCATAACAACCTCTAACTCAGCTGTCCTGTCCATATATTGATCAGGTCATCTTTGTCTCTTCTTTATCTAAATGTTCGGTTGTGATCATCTCTGAGAACTGGTTACAGTGCTGAGTAGTGTTATTCAAACAAGGGGAAATTTCTTGTCTTCGGATCCGAGGTTATACATCTCAAGGATAGATTCCATGCATGTCAAGTTGTGATCCTTATCGAAAATGGTTTTGAAAAGTTTTCATAAAAGTTAATTTTTGCTCAAAATTTACCTTTTACAACTTCGACCATTTTTGGACCAAAAGGAAAACTTCCAGTGTTCACAACTTTAACTTCATTGATTTCAGTGCAAAGTTCTCCAACTCTCGATACAAATCAAAGCTGTTTTTTATTACATGCATAAAACTTGAAAAGTAAGATCAAAGCAATAAACTTAGGGCATAGCTGAGTCAGGTGTTCCTACGTCCCCCGCTTGTGCATGCGGAAGCCTCAGATGCTAAAGTGGGCTCGGATTGCGTCTCATTTTCAAGCCAAGTCAGGCACTCGCCAAAAAGTGCATAGCTGAAACTAGGGGCAGAAGCCAGAAGTTCTCTCGTCCTCCAAGCAGTGAGGTACCTAGCCAAATGTGAGCCTCGGACGGGAAATGAAACCGGGTATTCTACCCCCTCCTCTGGGCAATTCTGATCATGTCCGAATTGATGCCTGAACCGGAACGGAAAGTAGAATACACAGTGTGTCAAGCCAATTAGCTGAATGTCAGGTTGCCAAGCCATGCTGTAGCTCATTTCGGTCAGATTAAGCCAAGGGCAACGCCAAGCAATGTCAGCAGCAGACCTGTTGCACATCCAATGGCACCACCATCCTTCATTTGGGAAATCCACTAGCTGTTAGCGGAAAAAGTATGCTCGGGCTGAGTATGCTTGACAGGAGTCCATTACCTTCTTCTTGTCCATAAGCCACACCTGGAGAAGGATGAAAGAAAAGAGAGATTAAAAAATGGAGAGGTGTATGTTGAGAGAAAAAGTGAGAAAAGGGCTTTGAGAGAAAAACAGAGCATGAGTGCCGAGAGATGTGAGTAACACATGTTAGAAAGGGTGGAAAACATTACCTGAAGAAGTAGTGGACTCCCTGTGAATTTTTTTTGTCTCTTGCCGATGGAAGGCGTCTAAGCCCATCAAAGTCTCAGCCAACGCCAAACCAATACAACTCTTGCCCTCTTTCAAACCTTGGGCTACTTCGATTAATCGAATGCTGGACCTGCCGAAACTAGGGGCAAGAAGGAAATGTGCTAAAGGAAATGTGCTAACATGCACAAACAGAGGGCATGTTGTCAAAAACCCCGCCAAAGAAGGTCGCTGTGATCGCCGACGTCAAAAAATCGATGAATTAGACTGGGAATGTCCAGCACTCTATTGTGAACCAAGGATCGGGCCTCATGTAGAGTGAGCCCACACATCCTTCCCAAAACTTGAATGTGACCAAAACAGGATTAAGGCAAGATTTCCTCATCGCGCCGGGCCTCCATTAGCACTTGAAATTCTTCGATTGTCAGGCATAGCTCTTGTCCCCCGAAGCTAAAGACGTGTGTGATCGGGTTCCAATATCTAGCTGCGGCATGTAAGAATGGAAAACACAATGGAGTACGACTCAGCGAACATAGTGCATTTATGCCGAAACCCTAGAAATTCAGTTTTTTCGAGCCATCTAAAGTTGCAATCCAATTCGAGAGTTTTTGGGCAAAGAATGGCTCCATTTTGTGAAGAATTTGCAATTGAAATGAAGAAACTACGAAGCTTAACCTTTTGTAGAAGATAAGGCAATGAGTGGAAGCCAGGTGACAACAATCTGGAGGTTCCTCATATTGATGGCCAACTGGCCACTAGTAATGGCCGACAGGCCACTTTGGTAGCCAACCGGCCACCATTAGTGGCCGACAGCCTCTTTTCATGGCCGACAGCCTTCTTTTCTAACCTGTTGTCCACCTGTGTGCTGAGAATGCTGAAAGCATATGTTTTGTCCTGTTCTTTATGCATTTCAAGGACTTGTTTTGAGTGCTTTTAGTTTTAGCAAGTTTGTTGAGTTGTATTTGAGTTGTTTTGTTTATCGAGTTGTTTTGCTTATCGAGTTGTTTTGTTGTTTATCGTGTTGTCTTGTTTTGTTTATTGAATTGTCGCTATTTTAATTATCGAGTTGTATGTTGTGTTTAGAATTTCGAGTGTTAGTTGGTTCATTACCTGATTGAGAGAGTTGTACCAATACCCTGTTCAAATTTCATTATCAAATTCAATCTCGTTCTCATGCAATGTGGTGCTCATGATGCAAAATACAACACTTATTCAAATGAAAATTGGTTTTCATTCCGATCATGGTTGATTCTACAAAAGTGCAGTACAAGTTTTTTTTAAAGCAAATAAAACTTGTCTGAAGCTGTACATATGTGTAGACGTCCCCGAACGCATCCCGGGGAAAGGAGTGCGAGTCCCCCCCCTTCCCCCCCGGTTCTGGTTCGATATTGGGTCACTATAGTTCGAAGGACTCAAATGTCACGGTTCTTAATCTTGAACCAAAGAGTCCAAATCCGGCAAATCGTTTTGAAAACAGATTTTTTGAAAGAAGTGCCAAACATGGACTGCTTTGCCAGATACAGAGTCGTCACCTAAATGTTTTTTTTTTTAAATGGGAAATTTAGGAAACCCTGACTCGGTGCCAAAAGGCCACGTGTCCGTCATCACCAAAGTTGCCTCGGCTCGGGAACTTGGGTACGATTGGGGAAGGTCACTTCGTGAGCACCCCCGCTCGCCCGGTCAAAGACCGGCCTCTACTAACCATGATATCTGTTTTTGAAAACATTGTATGTTCTTATTCCGGTTATTAGCCTAGGTTACTATGTGATGCGCACAGCATACAAGTATAGACTGAGTCGCCTGAATTGGAACAAAACACTTCACGTTTGTTTGTTTGAAAATGGTTTGATGGTGCTACCCACAGGTAGGCTAAGACGTGGATTTGCCACCCTCAGGTGGGCTTAGAAAACATGATTTTGCCACTATCTAGTGGGCTTAAAACTCACAGTCAATGCATTTGTTCCAATCCAAATAACCCAATCTCCACCCACAGGCATTCAAGGCAGTTATATCACATAAGCACATAGCCTCATGGTAAGCATGCTATTCATGGCAGTCACTCACACGCATGCAAGGATGCTAAAGCATAAAACTCACCGAGTACTCCAAGCCAAAACAAAACCTCGTTAGAAATCCATGCATGGTTCCTAAGTATATAGAAAATGCCTAATGCAACACATGCAAAGATGCAAACTATAGCAGGCTCGGCTGTCCTAAACATGGGATATGAAATGCTACAGCTATCATGTATTCAATTTGGAATTGAAATACAAATGCAGTTTGTATGATGCGCCGAGCCCGGTGCGTGCAAAACAGATGAATGATGCAAACATGCTATCATACTGTATGCTAATTGAAATATGCCCTATATCTAACCATCATAAGCGGATAAATAAAAGGGAAGAAAGACGTGGGGTTGGAAGACATACATCACACTCACCCACACTTATTACAATTATGCCCTCGCGCAGAGGGTCCGAAAGAATAATACAGTCCGAAATGAAAGAATAATACAATCCAAAATATTACAGTCCGAATAATATACAAATTCCTAATTAATTAACAAATTAACTAAGAAAAACTGTAAACTGGCATGCAAGCCAGGGGCTGCCTCACTTCCGCTGAATGATGTATGCTGGGCTGCCTTTTGGAAATCCACTGGGATGCCCCAATTGGCCTCTGTTTGCAATGTTTCTCGAAATGCGTGCCAGATTCTGAAAAGTTGTTGATTCTCTATTTTGCTGCAACAGAGAGCAGGAAAGGGGCATAGCAATGTATTTCACAAATATATGCATGCCTCTATCCTCGTGCCACCAATCACGCATCTCGATGCATGATGACCGAGGAGTCGGATTGCACAACTCAATATAGGATGAATGCGGATGAATGCTACAACAAAACCTAACTCCATCATGGGTAATCCGGAGTGTCGGTGATTTGGGAATTGAGACCCGTTCCGTCACTCGGAGTGCGGAACGTACCTCGTTTCCCGTGCCCGGGCTAACTCCTATCCCGAACACGATGCAATATGCATGATATGCATGAAATGCAGCTAATATGCAATCCTAGCATGCACAATGCTATGAAAATGAGATGCATCGAAATGCGTGCACACGGGTACGCGAATCGAGGTAATGATTTTAAGGCATGAAATGGCATATGCAATGCCGATTGGACTTACACTAACACGAGTGGACCTCAGCCACACTCACATAAGAGGCCGATGGATGAAAATGAAGCGCCTCGAAATGCGTGCACACGGGCGCGCAAACCGAGGCGATGGCCCTAAGGCATGAAATGGCATGAATTATGATATACAATGAGACTAAAATGAGATGTCTCAAAATGCGTGCCCACGGGCATGCAAACCGAGAAAATGACATACGGAATACAACAGGACTAAAATGAGATATGCGATGCAATATGGGCTTACACCAACATGAGAGAGCCTCAGCTACACTCACACGGAAGGCCGATAGATGAAAATGAGATGCCTCGAAATGCGTGCACATGGGCACGCAAATCGAGAAAATGGCATACGGAATGCAACAGGACTAAAATGACATACAGAATGCCAAAATGGACTTACACTAACATGAGTGAGCCTCAGCTACACTCACATAAGGGGCCGTGAGATGAAAATGAGATGTCTCGAAATGCGTGCACACAGGCGCATAAACCGAGGCGAGGGCCGTAAGGCACGAAATGACATGGAAATGATATGTAAACATGCAAATAGAATTTCAGCACTGAAATGTGGGGGAAAACAGCCCCGAAACATGGCCAAAGTGCACACGAAGCATGGAATGATCTCGAAATGCGATATTAGGCGCCCGAAATGGCCTATAGCTATGCAATGCATGCACGATATGGACATGGAATGAGAATACAGTAGCAAGACAGCCCCAAGAAAAGCATTTTCCAGTCATAAAAAGGGCTAAACAGCAAGCACACGTAGGATTAAGCAAGAATGCAAAAATGGTTCCGCAAGAGGGGTATTGAAGCAAGTGATACATGCGATGCCCAACTGGAAAAATACCCTTCTAAAACACTGATGAGGGACTAAAAATATGAACAATTACAGTAGATTACATCCCCCAACTCAGTATGAAAACATGCTAAAAATGCCATGCAAGATTGAGGATACATAAGGCTATAACATGAGGTACCCCAAACATCCATCAAACCAGCAAAGACCCTTAATGAAATATGTCAAGAAGATCAAAATATGACTCTTTCCAGTTCTGATGATGGCCGAAAACAGAAGCTAGATAAACCAAAAAAAGCATGCAAAAATGGGGGCCAAAGAGGGGTATAATGACAAGTATAACATGGAGACCCCCAACAAGGTTGATCCCTTATAAAATGTTGTAGAGGGACACAAAATAAGCTTACTCACAGTTCATGACATGCTCCAAAACAATTTACATATAGGCCAAACAAATCATGCAAATTTACGGTAAATATGAGGAATTGTGAAGCAAGTGCAAGATAGGGGGCCCAAACAGGGTTGAGCCCTTCTTCAATGTTGAATAGGGGCTCAAAATAGGCCCTCTTAAAGTTTACATTATGCTCGAAAACAGATCACTCATAGGCTAGAAAAAGCCTGCAAAATATTGACATACAAGATGATATTGAAGCAAGTGCATCATAGAGGGCTCAAACAGGGTTGAGCCCTTGATCAAACATGGAGAATGGCTCAAAATAGACCTAGTTTCAGTTAAGGTCGGAGCCCAAAACAGTAAGCAAGTAGGCTTAAAAAAAGAGGCAAGAAAGTGCTACAAAAGAGGGAAATGGAAGCTTACCCTTGTAGACAAGTCTTGGCTGCCTTTTGCTTGAAGAATGGATGCTTCTAAGCCCCTAAGAACCTCTCCTTGCTGCTGGAAATGGAGTGGTGGTGGTGGTGCTTGATGATGATGAAGAAATGGAACCAAACTTGAAAGAAATGAGAGAGATAGAGATGGATATGTGTTTCTATGCTCAAAGCAAATGTTCTAACTCTTGAGGGAAAGAGAGAGAGATGTATGCATGAAATAATGGTTGAGCCAAAGTGTGTGAAAAAGTGTAGCCTTAAGGGATTAAGTTCCCTTGCCTACAAAATATCCCCCGAAATCAGATCTTTTGGGGGATACAGCTATACAGCTGTGAAACACACCTCCCAAGAAGCATGGCCGGCCTGCCACTTTTGTTGCAAGTGGCCGGCCGGCCACCCCCTATGGCCGGCCGGCCAAGGGGTAAAAATGAAACACTGATTTGTTGGCCGGCCACCACACATTGGTGGCCTCCCATGTGTGCTGAACAAGACCCTATGGTTCAAATTTGACAACTCTGAAACAGAAGAAACAACAAGCCACTTTTCAAAGAGGGTTCAAAATGGACAAAAGAATTACTGGCCGGCCATGTGTTTTTAGGATCCTCCCATGTGTGTACAACACAAATATGTGGTTTTGGCTTGAAGAAAATGGCCCTAGGGTGTTCAACATTAGCCCGGAAGTGAGAAAAACGGGCGTCGGAGGGCGCCGGAGGAGCATAATTGGTTGCTGAGACAATTGCTAGCCTCCCACCCTCTAGTGATCTTCCTGGTGATAAAACAGAGGTACCTGCCAAAAATGAACGAAAACCGATGCAAAACGAATGCTCGGGGACCAAAACACGCAGTTCGGGGTCCCGAAAACCGGCCGTTAAGCACCGGAAGTGGTGTTTGGCCACGAAGTGGGTATCTAAGACCCCAGTGTCCCTCGAAAGGGAGTAAATGAGATGCATGCCAAAAACCGGAGGAATCGGAGATGGTTAGGCAGTCCCGAACCGAGGCACACGGCCTGACGGCTCCGAAAACCGAGAACTGGGCTCCGAAATGGGCAAAATGGCCTACGGCCACGAAATGTAGCCCACGGCCACTGAGAGATGGTCTACAGGACCTCTCCCTCCCCTCAGGAAAGAAAACAGAGAAAACCGAGTCTGGTTCGCAAACCGAGGCAATGCACAGAAAAGAGTTCGAAAGTCCGGAGGCAGGGCGCACGGCCGCGACTCTGAGACTTCTGAATAAGCACAATATGCAACATCACCGAGCGCTCAATCGGTGACGTCTGAGTCTTAAGGTCGGTCAAAAATGGGGTGTCTACAATATGTTAACGCTACTAACAAAAAGAAGCTAAGCATAAACTACAAGAAAATCAGCGCCAATTACCTCAGGCTCGTAATGCTCTCTTCGTTCTCTTCCTCGGAGGAAGGGACTCTGGGGCACTGTCTCCATCGGCGCCGCTGTCTGAGTTTGAACTAGAGTCTGAGCTAGCACCATCAACACTCTCTGTCTCTAAACCTGCCTTGCCATCAGCACCCCCACTCTCGGAACCCGAGCCAATGTCATCACATGCACTCTCAGATGACTCTGCCTGTGGACTCACTGCCTCCTCGGAGCCACCCGTCTCGGTGTCGTCATCACTTAGAATGGGCTCTGAAGAACCACTCTCATCTCGGGTGCCCCTGGCTCTGCCTCGGCTGCGTGTCGGAGCCTGTCTCTCTCTCATCCTTGCTATTGGAAGAGACATTGCTGGTGCAAGTGCTACAGCTGCCGCCGGTGCTGTCGGTATGAGTGGGACCCGAAAATACAGTTGTCATATGTCAGCCACAGTATGAGTATCAGATGCAAGTATGGTGTACAGAATGAGTATATGCAGAAGTCAGGTACAGTGTATGAATACAATATGAAAGTGCAGTATTTCAAATGCAGTGTATCAGTACAGTGTGGGGAAGTTTTCAATTGAAATGTCAGTTTCAGTGTGTTAGTGGAGATTTGATGACTGAAATGCAAGAAAACTGAAAGAATGACCTGAATGTCGTGGAAGCCGAGTAGTGCCTCCCTCCTCAATATCATACCCTCAAATAAGGCTAATAGCTCCATCAAATCCTCGGTGTATCTTGGGGGTGCCTACAAATGCATTGGGAATGATCAATGTCCAGAAGGAACAAATATCAGAAAGAAATGGGAAAACTAAAAAATGTGATACATACCGAGGGTGTGTCATGAGCTCTGACATATCTATGCCCCGCTGCAGCAAGCTCGATCGGGATCTGGTATGCCTTCCCAGTATACCGCCAACATCTGAGTGCAGTAGGCAGCTCCGGCCAGTCGGTCCTCTGCCCGACCTGGGTAGCCCCTCTACCATATGCCCTGGTCGCCCTAGTCGCTCTGGGCACTCTGGCTCTTTCCCTCGCAGCTAGAGCCCCCGCCCCCTCACCTCCACGAATGCCGGTCAAAGGCAACATTAGATGTGTCCTGATGAATATCACATAGTCCCCCTCCCCACGAAAGTAGTCGGCCTCCAAGCCCTCTGTGAATTGAATCATCTCCTGGAAGGTGAGTCTCTTTGTAGCTCTCATAGATGGCAGAGGCGCCATAGGAACTATCGGGTCAGGCAAGCCCATGGTCTGGCGCAAGAACCACTCGCCTAAAAACCAAGCTCGACAAACTGGGCCCTCGAACAAAAGCTGAAAACGAGGGGCTCCCCAAGATCTAGCGAACTGGTCCCT
Organism: Camellia japonica; assembly: GCA_030407325.1. Taxonomy (NCBI): domain Eukaryota; kingdom Viridiplantae; phylum Streptophyta; class Magnoliopsida; order Ericales; family Theaceae; genus Camellia; species Camellia japonica. Next base: position 140,314,932 of record JAPPVO010000014.1, on the reverse strand, counting down.
GACTCCGGCCGGCATCGTCGCTCAAGGCTGCCAAGTGATCTACTAATAGAGAATGCACAAATTGTTAATGGCCATCAGATATCAAAGTATGAATTCAAAGCATGAATCAGAGCCCAAGTAGAATGAAAATAACTGTGAATTTTGAGTTACCTCTACCGCGCTCACTGTATCGAAATACTGACGAAAGAATGAAAATGTCTTCCAGGTCCTCCGCAAGCACCTGTTGTCGTACCGATGAGAATATGGCACAACAGAGGGCATCTCCAGCTCCAGCTCCGGCTCCGGAGCGAGGGTCGGGAAATATGCATACACCCAAAGCTGTAAGGTAAGGGGCAATAGTGAGTATACGATGTATTGTGTACAGAAAGTACAAGCGCAAATGCAGAAAGCAGAATATGTGCAAAAGGTGTGTCCAGTGTACAGAGAGTACAAATATAGAGGATACAAAGTGTACGGTATAGAAAGCGTAGTATATGGGTGTAAACAATACAGTATGCAATGTACAGAAAGTGCAAAGCAGAAAGCATAGGAACAGAAAGCAGAAAATGCAAAACAGAAATGTAAAGCGTACCTCTCAAGCTCGCCAGTAGCCTCTTATCCTGTCTTTGCTCCTGCGGGATGTCAAGCTCATATAGCCATACAATGTGGCTAGGCCAGCACTGCCTTAATTGTAGAGCCAGATCTGCGGTAAATCCACCAAGGCTCTCAGAAGATACAATCCTATAGTGTTTGCCCTGTTCGCGAACAAAGTGGTGCCGAAGAGGAACATCAAAAAGCCTTGGGCGTAATGCTCTGTCTCCTCAACTGTCTTTGGCTCGGTCCCTCGAAACCGCTCCGCGAACCAATTGTATCGTACCATCCCTAGTCGGAAGTGAGACGGGCGTACCCCTAACAGGTAGATCTAGGCAGCCTCCCACTCGCCCATGTCTGTATCATAAGGAATCGAGTGACCCCCTACTCCTATGCCGGTGAGCATAGAGAAGTCATAGGGGGTCATCGTCATCTCCCTAGCGGTAGAGAAGTGGAAAAAGTTGGTGGTATCCCACCACCTCTCTACCAATGCTCCAAGTAAGGGCTGACTCGCAATAAGGCGTGATAGCCCCGTGCAGAATGAACCAAAGCCGGCCTCGTCGATAATGTGGCGGACACCGTCAGGAAGCTCCATGTACTAGTCCCTCGCAGACGTGGCTCCATAGCCTCTAATAGAGTAAGAATCCTCCTATGATCAAAACAATGATATGCAGCAACATGAGAACAAGCAGATGCAAAGGCAGTGTAAGGAATACAATGCAAGAGTATGATTAGGGCAAGAAATGCAATGTAAACATTACAGTTGAAACAAGGAATACAGTTACAGCAAGAAATGCAATGTACAGTAAAGAAAATAGAAGAATACAGTGTATACCTCGGTGGCTCCATAAGACAGATGGGAGTCTGGCTCTCGTAGCAAGAGGTCCTCTGGTGCACCTTGCGTAAACCCTTTGAAATGCTAGATACTCTCGGGTGGTAGCACATGCATCTGAGGATGATATGTCGTTGGATCAAAGGGTCGATTCCTGGGTGGTAGTAGCACTGGTTCAGGCTCCGCCTCCATCTCTGGAGACAACTAAGGTGGGATCTCCGGGGAAGCTCCGTCGTGAGGTATGCCGTCCGGCATCTAGAAAGAAGATGAGAAAATGGCTGAAAATGAGGAAAATAGGTGGAAAATGCCAAAAGTCAACCCTAGGAGAGTAAAAAGGGAAGAAAAAGTCAAAGCCCGGAAAAAGGCACCAAACCCAAGAAGGACTCAAGGGGAACAAGCCTCAAGTGGTGAAACTCCAAGAAAAAACACTGAAATCAAATTTCAATCGGTTCAAAACGGAGTAAACTAAGAAGGTTTAGCAAAGAAAATATGCGTAGGGTGTTGGAAAACGCGTATAAAACTCGAATCTAGAGAGGGAAAGTGTCTAGAGAGAGAAAGGGAGGATTTTTGGCTTTGGAGGAGTAAGGAAATGAAGTATGGGTGAGTGTTTATAAAGACCCGTGGTGAAAAGACCAGATTGGCCCCGATCTGCCATCGTTGGCCGACCGGCCACCACTAGTGGCCGACAATGCTTAGGGGTGGTCGACAGGTGGCCGACACCTTCCCCTTGAGGCCGTCCAGTGCCCAATGCTCCTCCATTGAGTTTTGATGCTGTTTTGTATCCTTATTTCTCAAGAAATGCATGGAAAGTTCACCTTTAAGTTTAGGTTGCCTCTACAGAAGCTCCAAACCGTGTCTTCAGTGCATAATGTTCATTGCTAGTCAACATGAATGAGGTGTATCCTTTTAAAACATGTTGCAACTTGTCCGAGAGGTAAATCGGAAGTTGCTACTCAATTTGTTGTGTTGAGAATGCGCTTTCATCCTTGCATAGAATATATTGCGTGCATGCGTAGAACGTACATTTTGCACATATGGTCTTACATAGAATATGCACTTTTCCCTTCATGCATAGAACATGCTTCCAATTTATCTTGCATAGAACATGTTGTTAATACATTTGCATAGAACTATTGCAATTGTGCATAGAACGTGCACCCTTAATATGTTGTACTTGTTGAGTTTTTTTTTTTTTCTTACGCACGTACGATATTGTATGCATGGTTCATTCAACGAAGCCAACACAATCAAATGATATTATATGTACGGTTCATTCAGCGGAGTTCCAAGTGAAATCATTCGTGCCCTTCGAATCACATCCTTTTACTTCCTTTCCTCGCGCATGAGACGCGTTAGGATCACTCTTTTTTGGTTAAAAACACTCGGGTGCATCCCGATGTTTACACTACTCCTTTTGGTTAAAAACATTTGGGTGCGTCCCGATGTGTACACCACTCCCTTCGGTTAAAAATATTCGGGTGTGTCCTGGTGTTCACACCTCCCTTCAGTTAAAAACATTCGGGGTGTGTTCCAGTGTTTACACCACCTTTTCCCCTCGCGCGTGAGACGCGTTGGGATTGTTCATTTTGGTCAAAAACACTCGGGTGCGTCCTGGTGTTTACACCTCCCTTTTGGTTAAAAACACTCGGGTGCGTCCCGATGTTTATACCTCCCTTTTGGTTAAAAACTTTCAGGTGCGTCCCGGTGTTCACACCTCCCTTCGGTTAAAAACATTCGGGCACATCCCGGTGTTTACACCATATTTTCCCCTCGCGCATGAGACGCGTTGGGATTGTTTGTTTTGGTCAAAAACACTCGGGTGCGTCCTGGTGTTTACACCTCCCTTTTGGTTAAAAACACTCGGGTGAGTCCTGGTGTTTACACCACTCTTTTTGGTTAAAAACAATTGGGTGCGTCCCGGTGTTTACACCACTCCCTTCGGTTAAAAACATTCGGGTGCGTCCTGGTGTTCACACCTCCCTTCGGTTAAAAACATTTGGGTACGTCCCAGTGTTTACACCACATTTTCCCCTCGCGCATGAGACGCGTTAGGATTGTTCGTTTTGGTCAAAAACACTTGGGTGCATCCCGGTGTTCACACCACTATTTTCCTTCTCAAGTGTGCAACACATTAGGATTTTAGTTGAGACCTCAGGTGCACCCGACAATCGCTTTTCACCTTTCCTGCGCGTCGCGTAGTTAAGTTTGCATAATTTTCTTACATCCTTTCTGCATGAAATGTGTTTTGGTTCATAATTCCCATGTGTGGCGTATTTACGTACTTACGTTTGTGTTTGAGGTTGCTATACCTTGTTTCGGTTTGTTTGAATGTGGCATTTTCATTGCATAGCATTTGCATCTAAATGTTTCATTACAACCTCATTGTATGATCATAAGTTATGTTCTTGCATCTTGCATATCACTTGCATCTTGCCCTAGAACTACGCTGGTTTGATTCCTTGCAAAGGGATACGTAGGCAACCTGTGAGCGCAACCATTTTTGTCTTGCTTGTTTGTTTGACCAAGTCTTCGGCCTTGTCAAAATGGGTCGTCTCTAGGTTTTGACATTCACTCCCGTCACTTTATGACTTCCAAGTTCTTTCAAAGAGGGGCAACTGTAGACACCCCATTTTTTACCGTCCTCAAGACTTGGACATCATCACTTGTGCATATAATGATTGTGATTGCATGTGTTCGTTTTGAGTGCCCGAAGTCCTCGGCGGAACACCCTGTCTTTGAGCCTTTAAACCTTGTCTTTTCTATGCCTTGTTTTGGACCAAAACTTGGTGTCTGGACCTTTTGGTGACCTGTCGACCACCACCATAGGCTGTCGGCCATGTTTCATGGTTGTCGACCATTGGTGTGGCCGATGGGCCACCAGTGGTGAGTTTTAGCTTGGAGTACTAGGTGAGTTTTTACGCTTTAGCATACTTGCATGAGTGTGAATGTTGCCATGATTAGCATGCTCACTATGAGGCTATGTGCTTACTTGCTAAACTGCCTGAATGCTGTGGATGAAGGCTAGTTGTTTGAATTGGAACGATTCAATGAATGTCCGTTTTAAGCCCACTTTGTGGAGTGGTAAATCATGTTTTAAGCCCACTATGTTTGGTGGCAAATCCGCAATCTTTAAGCCCACTTGAGGTGGCAAATTCAAACTATTTTCACAAACAAACATGAGTTGAATTGTTCCAACTTGAGCAAACTAGTCTATACTTGATTGTGCGCATCACAAAGTAAAGCTAGCTTAATAATCGGAACAAGAGCACATAATGTTTATAAAAAATCATATCATGATTAGTAGAGACCGATCTTTGATCGGGTGAGCGGGGGTTCTCAATTCATGACCTTCCCCTCTCGTACCTAAGTTCTCGAGCTAAGGCAACTTTGGTGATGACTGACACATGGCCTTTGGCACGAGACATGGGTTTCCTAAATTTCTCCAAAATAAAATATCTAGGTGGCGACTCTATATCTGGCAAAATACTCCAATTTTGGCATTTTTTTATTCAAAATTAATTTTCCAAAACGATTTGCCGGATTTGGACTTTTTGGTGTTTATCAATTTCACATTGTGCTTGTGAGATTAGATTCAGAACCGCGAGAGTCTGAACTGTAGGGCTTTCTTTCAAATCTTCCGAAAGGAGGCGTGAAAAAGCCGGGCTATAGAAGGTAATTCGAGTTTAGAGGACCAAACTCTTTGAGGGGAGAAGACTGCAACAACCCCGACCTGTGATTAGCTGTCTAACCATGATTAATTATGCCTAATAAGTAATTAAGGTGAGATTCTAAAGAAATTGCATGTGTGTCACATTATTGTACTCATATCTATCTAATGTAGAATATCTTTTTTGTCTTGTGAATTGAAGACCATATCGATATCTGATCACGAAATTGACTTGGTTTTTGTGTTAGTTGGAATATTTAGAAATTTATGATAGGTTTAATTAAGATTTGAATCAGAACGAATTAATTAGAATAAATAATATCTATTTGGTTAGTGGTAAGCTCAATTATTTAAATCTTCTTAATTAAGCCTATATAAGGCATGTGAGAGCTCTAGGGCACATTTTTACACCTTCATTTCTACAATCATAAGCTCAAAATCGTGAGAATGAGGAAGAGCTAGAGTTTGAGACAAAAACAAGAGGAAGACCAAGAATTGGCTTGAGATTAAGCTAGAGACTTGGAGGAATTTGGAAGGAACTTTGAAGATTGCACTTCTATACTTGAGAATTCAAGCTTGAGGTAGGAAATTCAACCCTTAGATTGTATAATTTTGATGCTTACACCATGGATTCAAGATAATTGAGTGGATTACATGAAAATTGAATTAGAAGTGTAGAAATTAAGCCATATCATGCATGCATGCACTTCTATCACATTTTTGAGTTTGAATTTCCAACAAATTTCACATGCATGTGTCTATCATGACTTGACTTTGAGAATTCATCACATTTCTTATCATTTGTCCTTAATTGATCATATTTTGGAAAGTTTAAGTTCATAGTAATCCATGCATGTCATGTTGATGGCATATTCATAAGTTTCAAGTTAATTTTTGTGCAATTCTCATGCTTTTGGACCTAGGTTTCAAAGAATGATCTTTACTTCACTATGTTTTCCAAGTTTATATAAGTTTCCTCAAGTTTTTGACCCAAAAGATCATGATTTACAGCTTTGAAATTAAGTTCTGCACTTGGCAGAGCAATCTGGAAATTCCAGATTATGCCTCTCCGCTCGAGCGACCACTCTGTGATCCTGCACTTCCGCTCGAACGACCAGAAGTCCGCTCGAGCGTGAAATGCATGCTCGTAGAAGTTCACATCTTTCGCAGACCGCTCGAGCAACAAGAGTTGTGCCCGAGCGAGGACCTGAGTTTCATTCTTGAGCATCTGTCGGGCATGAAATTTACACAACCAGTGCTTTTGCAAAAGTTTACAGACCGCTCGAACGGCAGAAGTTGCACTCGAGTGACCACTCATATTTTGCATTCCCGCTCGAGCGGAACCCCTATTTTCAGCGATTTTCGTTAAGAGTTTTCAAGTAGATTTTAGCATGCTCATTGCATCATAGGCATTCCTAAACCCTAATTAAGATGGAATAATGAGGAAAAGAGGTAGAACACACCAATATAAGAAAGAACTAAGTTAATAATTCCGAGTGTGTAATTCTAGACGTATTCGTTCTATACCTATGCAGGTCACGCGCTGCAAGTCATCTAATCTGTCTACTCTATCTGTTGCTTTGGAGCCATCTGTAAGTAATAACTTAGTAAAGCTATTTCAACCTTATTTGTTTTTTGTATGATGTAATAGGATCTGTTTTTTGAACTACTATCTGGAATGCTATTTGTGAATTTTGAATGAATGTCCATTTTTCTGAAATGTATTTGTGGCATCCATAGTTCACGTGGCCCTTGTTCGGGAGTAACAATACCGTGGCTGATATGCACGTGGCCCTCGTCCAAGGGTGACAATACTATGGCTTATGTTCATGTGACCCTTTCCTGAGGGTAACAATACCGAGGCCTATATTCACGTGACCCTTGCCTGGAGGTAACGATACCATGGCTGCTTATGCAAAAGATATGGACCTTTATGGTCGTCGGTACCGACTATACATGTAGGTCTCAGGACCAAGTTGATATGATAGCTAATGGATGTACCACCTATAACTGTTTATGATTTTTGGATAAGTATACGAATCTGAATCTGTTTCTGATTTGAAATCTGAATATACATAAGAATCTGTTTCGGATATAAATTCTGATTCCTAACTCTGAGATGGACATCATTTATTAAACTCTTTACTTTGTTATTATTCACTGGGCTTCTGCTCACTCTATTATTTACGTATGTAGGTGATCAGACGCGTGGCCAGGCTTAGTGATGATCGCCTGGAGAGTTTTTGTTAGCCAGCCTTTGTGCCTCCCAAGGAGGTTCCATACGTCTTATGGTCATGTTTTGTGAATGTAAAGGCTTTGTTTTCTTTTGGGTTATGAACAAGTTTTCTGTTATTCTGTATATTGGGATAAGTCCCCTTTTTGGCTATATCTGTAATGAATGTGACGTGAGACTACTACAATATGATGTCACGTATATGTGTATAAAGGTTTAAAATTTCTATCCCATTTACGTCTCCACAGCTTAATGGACTATATATGTTTCTATATTTGCTTCCGCAGTCCATAATTATAAGTTATTCTGTTCAAAGGCCTTTGGTAATTCAAGGATTACTGGCCGGTTACGACGCTAAACCTATAGGGGCGAGTTTGTGTCGTGACACTTTCTACACTCTCTATGAGTTTTAATTTGTTTATTCTTTGATGTTTGAGAAACATTGGGTGTTGAGGTGGTTTTAAGAAACCTAGGGTTTGGGGTTTAAATTTCAAAGAGAGGTTTTCAAATGGATGTCTTAGAAATGGTTATGGGAATGGATGTGACCTTGGGTTATGTTAAAATGGTTGATTTTCGGTGATTGAGATGCAATTGGAATAAGGTTGGTTTTGCGCTAGAATGCCTTGAATTATTATTTTGTATAAATAATGGAAATTGTACAAGAAATGTGAAATGGGATAGACATTTATCTCTCACTTACGGAAATTTGAATAATTTATATGTTGAGAAGATTGTATATCTGTTTTAGGTTATCGGTGAAGGAATTGCATGAGGATTATGTAAATTGAAACTAATTCCTTATTGGTTGTCATTGAATATGACCGTGTTTTAATACATTGTATATAGATGATGTTTGGGTGGAGAAAGGGGGTGTACTCCATGTTTGGGAGGAGAAAGGGGATCGACTTCATTAAATTAAGTTGGCTTGAGTGTCCTGGGTGCAAGTCCGAAAACCGCGCGTATATATGGGTATCAATCCTGTAGACGAAATTTCCGTAAAATTACAAAGTGAAGTGGTTGTGTGCAATGATTGTGTGGTAAGCAAACCACTGAGTTGTAATCTCAGTTGGGTCTTTTGGATAACAATAGATATCACTCATGAATTGAGGAGATATGAAATGACATGAAATGAATTGATATAAAATGGATTGGGATATAACACTTGACATAGTATGGTTTTGGAAAAAAAGTTGTGAATGATTTTATCCATGAGCATTGGTCATGTGCATCATGTTTATAGTCTTGTTAAAGTTCATATATTGTGCTAGATTGATTCTGCTAGGCTTTGGCTCACCCTATTTGGGAAAAACCATTTTCAGGTGCCGGTGATATATCTCTGCTAAGGGCTTAGCTTGGAAGGATTATGGAGCTGAGAGCTCACTTTTGATTATTTTGTATTTACTTTTGTACAAGCCTAGGACTTCATTTGTATCGAGTTTCTAACTCGTTTTGTTGTAACCAAGCATCGTCTTGGAAATTTGTAAACCCGTAGGGCATTTATTTCGTTGATCATTTAGTTTGGTGCCACATGTTATAGATTCAAGATAGAGCTTATGAATGTGTAATGCATGTGTCCCTTTTGTAAATTGACTATGATTAATGAAAGCCTAATACTCCTTTTGTGTCATTTTGTATTAGTCCTTACTGTTGAATTATAGTATTTTTTTTTGGGGGGGGGGGGGCATTACAGCTTAAACCGCCAAATCGATTTGCATCCATCTATCAATCTAGCAGACGGATGCGAATTGATTTTTTTCCAATTCTCCAATCCGATGGATCGATGGATGGCAAATTAAAAGTTTTCCGGCCGTAATCGAACCGCAAACACTCCTAAAATTACCTTTTAAAGTACACCCAAATGGCAAACAAATCAAAAATCTTAAATTACATTATGAAAGACTAGAACGAACCGTAAAGAATACCACCCAAGTGGGGGACTTTTGTTTGAAAATGTCTTTACAATATTTTTCCAATCCTTTGGAACTTGAAAAAGAGGGACATCATGATTGATACTAGATACGCAAGATGTTTTGCAGCGAATCTTTAGAACATGTCCTCCTTGTGTGTTTGAAATTGCAGGGAATGTAGCGGAGAACATCATTGGGTTCGAAACTCTTCGGTTATTAAACACACTCACTCACACTCTTTTTTTTTTTTTTTTTTTTTTGGAATCAGGATAGTGACTTTAGATTATTTACTAGCGATTTTATTATCATTCATTATTTGGTTTTGTTTAAATTTTTTTTTATTTGTAAGTAGAATAATACTATGGATTATGAAAAAAAATATCATGAAATGTTTCATGAATTTTTTTTTTATCTTTTGATTAGTGAGTGGTGTTTTATTGTATTTGTAATCCAAGGGTGTAGAATCTTTCATGATCATTTTCTTGATATTTTTTTCATGATCCCTAACATTACTCTTGCAAGTAACAATATAATAAGAAATAATGATATTGATGATAATGATAAGTTTTGGTGGGATAGATTGAAATTTTGGAATAAGAAAGAAGATAAAGAATAAATAATCAAAACTTTAAAAAGAAGATGAAAGAACTTGAATAGAAAGAATACATATAAATTATTAGGATGTACCATGAGAAAAACACTAATATTTTATTTTAAAATTCAATGTGTATTATTCTTATTAGTAAATTAATATTAAGTATAATATAAATTAAAATTTTAAAATTTTAATTGAAGATACTAAGGCCTCATTTGGAAACAGGTTTTTTTAGTAACTTTTTAGTTTTTTGAGTGAAATATGATGTAAAAAAACTCATATGTTTGAGATAATTTTTTAATTTTTTACGAAAAGATATACAAAAAGTAAAGAGAAAAAAAAATTTTAATTTTTTGATATAAGTTATTAATTTTTTAATTTTTTCAGTGACATTTTAACTTTTAAACTAAAAAATGATATTGCTAAATAAGAGCTAACGTATTATTTAAGTACAAATATAATCACTTTAGAATCACCCAATTTTATGCCATACAATTAAGAAAGTTCGATAGCCCTTGTCGTTTGAGCTGGAGGGCCCTCCCGACTCCAATTCTATTATTTTAATATTAATTTAATTTTTAATTTTATTTTATCATATTGTGACATTATTAATTTCAAAAATGATTGAAACTCTCAAATTTGGAGATTCCATAACTCTCAAAATGATCTGGACTACCCATGTATTTGTTGTTGTTGTTGTTGTTTTTTTTTTTTTTTTTTTTTTGTGGTTTCTCTATCTCTCTCACATGAGTGATTCAGATCATTTCAGAAGTTATGAGAATTTACAAAATTAAGAATCTCAATCATTATTATTTTAATTTATACCTGATTTATTTTGTGTTCGCGTGCCACGTTAAATTTCTTTACCCATAGTTAAAAAGACAAGTGCATATGATAAAATTAAAATTTTTTGGTACAAGTTAAATTTCATGCTCTACTAGATAAAATTATTTAACAGTTTTTTTAATTCAAAATTAATTCTATTTAGTCTTAAAATATTATTTTACATATTTTTTGTTTAACGAATGCACAATATTCACGTTAGAAGACAGTCAAACCTAAATTACTAATTTTATGTATGATTCGAGTCGTATTATCATGTCATGTCAAAAATACTCATCCTTAGTTCACCTAATATAAATCATTCATTATAAAAAAATTAATTCAATAATTGTAGTAATATAATTTCATTATATTCGTTTTAAAAATTAAATGATAAGTATGATTTTAAAAATAAATGATTTATTTTATTAAACACAAATAAGAAAATTATATAAACCATCTATTTTGTTTGAGTAAATTAAACTCACCTCTCCTAAAGTCTTGGAAAAATACAAGTAGCCCACACATTTAATAAAATCACATTGGCCTCCTTTAAAGTTATAATTCAAATAACAACTAGGTGATTTTTCATTAATAATTTATTAGTTGTACGAATGGGAAAAAAAAAAATGATATTTTCATATATTTTTAACTAAAATGTATATTTATTTTATCGATAAATTACACTGACACCCTCTGAGATTTATATTTATTACAGTTCCCCCCTTCACCTTTTGGAAATTACATCTCCCCCTAAGGTTTAAAGTTTCATTATAGATTCCCCCACCAACAATTTATTTTTTTTAAATACCAATTTTGCCCTCATTGGGTAAATTTCATTGACACCCCTCACATTTTAGAAATTACAATCCCCTCCCTAAGGTTTAAAATAGCATTACCAATTGCCCCCTCGGTTAGTATTAGTTGGAAAAAATAATTCATTGAAAAAAAAATTAATTGGAAAAAAAATTATTTGAAAAAAAAAATAAATTGAAAAAACTTTTTGTTAGTAAAATTTTTAAATTTCTGTTTAAAAACCAACATAAACTCATTTTTTGAATTTACATTTTTTTCCTCAAATTTACAAACTGAGACAACCATTTATAAATCAAAAAAATTATCAAACAAGTTTTTATGACAGTTTTTTAAATTTTTATAAATATAAATTGAAAAGTGAAAACAAAATGATTACCAAACAGGCTTCAAATGATAAAAGTCTCGTAAAATTAACAAATAGTTATATAAGTTACCAATGTAAGAAATGACTTATCAAAAGATTCTTAGACTATGTGTGGTTTGATTTTTAGAATTTTTTTTAAAAAATTTAAAATTAATCTAGTTAAGAAATAAAAAATAAAAAATAAATATCATTTTTATATAATTTTTATCTTTCTAGTGGTTAGAAATAATTTTTTACAAATTAAATTGAAACAGCCATACGTATGTATATAACCTGTCCAAAAATTAAAATGGTAATTATTTTTTATCCTTAAATGATAATTATTTTTTATTTTTTATTTCTTAACCAAATTAATTTTTAATTTTTAAATTTTTTTTCTAAAAATCAAACCATACATAACTTAAGAATCTTTTTATAAGTAATTTTTTACGTTGGTAACTTATTTAATTATTTGTTAATTTTACGATATTTTTACCATCTGAGGCCTATTTGGTAACCATTTCGTTTTCAGTTTTCAATTTATATTTACAAAAATTTTAAAAACTGTCATAAAAACTTATTTGATAATTTTTTTGGTTTATAAATAGTTGTCTCAGTTTGTAAATATGAGGAAAAAACGTAAATTCAAAAAATGAGTTTACATTGGTTTTTAAACCAAAAAAAATTTCAATTAATTTTTTTTTTCAATTAATTTTTTTTTCAAATAATTTTTTTTTCCCAATGAATTTTTTTTTTCAATGAATTTTTTTTTTCAACTAATACTAACCGAGAGGGCAATTGGTAATGCTACTTTAAACCTTAGGGAGGGGATTGTAATTTTTAAAATGTGAGGGGTGTCAATGTAATTTATCCAATGAGGAAAAAATTGGTATTTAAAAAAATTAAATTGTTACGGGTGAGAATCTGTAATGAAACTTTAAATCTCAGAAAGAGAAATGTAATTTCCAAAAGGTGAGGGGAGAACTGTAATAACATAAATCTCAAGGGGTGTCAGTGTAATTAACCCTTATTTTATTTATGTCAGTGTCAGCCCACCATATGCATTAATTTTAGTTGTTTTATACTAAAAGGAAATCAGTGTAATTATATTAAAAATAGGCTCTGGCTTCTCTCCAGTCCAAAATTGGATTAAAGTGTGCTGTTGGACCCATGTGGGCCCACTACAGAGCCTACATTAATGATCTGAATCATTTAATATGTAGCGCCAAGTACTTCCCTACAAAAAAATGCATTGATTGGATATTGATAGCACTTGATCAGATTAAATTTATGTCAATGGTAAATATGATTTTAAAAATAAATTTTCGATACAAATATAATCTAATCAAGTAGTTATTGATATTCAATCAACATGATTTTTTTAAAGGAATGAAATACTAAGCGAACTTTACACATTTAATGGCATTAAGATGGACCCAAAATGGACCGGATTAAACTGTCCAATTAAAATAACCAGCTAAAGAAACGTCAATCCCTAAAAGTATGATGCTAGTTATATTTTTTGCAGAGGTAAGTGTAATTTATCCATTTTATTTTTCGTTTATATAATTTGCTTTAGTGCATGAATCAATTTTATTGTGATGTGCTTCTTAAGCAATGATGTTCCTTTTGTCTTGATAATAAATTCTGTATGTACTTTTTCTCTTCTGTTTTGCATCTATAAATTTGTTTTCTATCATAAAAAATATATATTATGATATAGGTGGGCCTATAGGAGCGTTTGACCAATCACTTAGAGCCCAATACATAATTCAAACACGAAAGCTCAACAGTGCTGGAGCTCAACGTGACATTAAAAACCAATGACATCCAGGTAGCTATCAAGAGTAAAACCAACCACATCGACAGACAAAGATCCTACAAAGTTATTGCACTACACATCAGTCATTAATGAGGTTCCCTGCAGCATTTATTGCGATAACCCCTCCCCGTCGGAACAGAACGGCCTCACCATGAACAAGGCAAGCTAGGACATAGACTTCCGGCCAACGTGACAGGTCGAAAGGGACAAGAAAATGATTAGTAGAGGATATAAGCGGGTTTCGAAGACAAGGAAAATGTTAAGCTTCTCTATCACTAATCTATCCCTACACACCATCTCTCTCTTTAACTTGCTCGTAGGAGGGTTCGCTGGGGACTCCCCGTTCCCCGTTGAACTCTTGTGCAGGTCTCTCCGTGGGCTTGGCATTCGAGCACCAGTTCGGGAAGCATGGATCAAACCGACCTGTTCCGTCTGGAACCCGCGGTATCATCATATTATATACCAGGTTGAGCCGTCAATTTTTTTTTTTTTTTTTTTTTAAATAAAAAAATTCTGAATGTTTAATGAAGGAAATCACTATTGGACCTCCGTAAGCACTGACCATCTGGGCCAATCTCATTCTGTGGGTGTTCATTTTGTCTTTCCAGTTATGAATTACGTCCTCTAGTGCTTTTGAAACATGAAAGACATCTCTATTTGCAATTCACACCTATTTAGGTGGATAAGTTAATAATCCCCACGCACAAATAAAATGAAATTAAAAAAAAAAAAAAAATCAATGACACTTGGAAAAACACTTTGCCATGGTCAAAATTTGGCATATCCTAAAAAAAGTGACATAATAAAACTTGGCATATCCATTTTATAGTTCTATGGTTTAAAGTGATTCTGTCCTTTTGTGTGTATTTTCTTTTAATATGTTTTAACAGTTGAAGTAAGGGTATTCTGGTAATTTCACATTCTATGTCTTACTGTTCTACTCTTTATGTATTTATAATTGATGGGGAGACGAGTATCTTTGTATCTTGTAATACTTTGATCATAGGGACAATTGCTCCAGCTGTGAACATTACTCTAGTTTGAGATTGTAATTTTGAAATAACAAATTAATTGTTTCTTATTTTATTTTCGTTTGTGTTTTGTTTCTCACTTATCCAGAATAGATATATCAAGTTCTAACATTAACTTTATCCCTTGTTATTGTTTTAGGGCCATTTGAGAATGCCTAATAAGGAGGCAAGGATGATTAGACAAACAACTTCACAAAGAAGATGGAGAAAGTACAGGACCACCAAGAACATAAGTGCTTCAGTGGGGACAAGGGACAACTAGGACTGGAGAGTGTAATTTGCTATAATGGAATTGCACCCAAAAAAAAAACAAAAAATAAATAAATAAATAAATAAAACTTTTCTTAAAATTTAAAAAAATTATATTATATATAATTATACTAACCTTTATTGAATTTGAATAGCAATTTGAATAAAGATGGATAAAGATGAGTAATATCCTTATCCATAGTAAGGCGTGATGCTGTGTCACTGCCAGCATATAAATCACTAAAATTGTATTTATAGCATGAATTTGGAAAGAAAAAGAAGAAAAAAGAGAGAGAGAGAGAGAGAGAGAGTATGAAATGTAATTATATTTCATTCTCATTTTATTGATATTTTTTTGTTTTCTTTTTAAATTTATATCCAAAATTTATGATTCAAATATAACCCAAGAGTTCGATCTTCGTTTCAAAATGTTTCAGTATGGCCTAGTGGCAATTTTGTCGTTAGTTTTAAGGTAAAAGTTCAATCCTTTTCTTTTGCAATTAATTACATTATCCTTTTCTTTTGGAATTAGTTAGATTAAATAATCAATTTTTATTTGTATTTGTTTATGAAAATGTTGTACATATATTTTTTTTCTTTTTACCAAACATTTTTATCACTCCGCATAAAGAGAATAGATCCCATGCATATTCGTACTTTCGTCCTTCTCATGACCTAAAAGTGATTCTCTTATAAACAATGGCATTGTTGACTTTAAATATTTTAAAGTTTTTGGATAGGTTAAAAATTGGCTGGCTTCACCAAATTTCACAGGTGGTATTTGCTTCACTAAAATGATTTTGCTTCACCCAATTAAGCCGTCATTTTCTTTGTTTTTGTTTGGGGTAGAATCTAACCACTAATCTGAGAAGAATCTTCTTCTCCTTGACATATGGAAACATTGTTGATATCCTAATGAATCCATCGAGATATATGCATTTACGCATGCAAGATTGCCCGAGATCTATGCCAGCAAAATTGAAGTTAATACTTGTCCTAGTCATCTCATCAATTGGGAGGACACTTCGATAATAAAGTCAATAACAATTTTAGAACACTCAATAGCATTGAATATTGAGGGGTTATTTGGGGTGTCTTAAATAAATACATTTTTTGTCTTTTTGGATTAAAAAATTGAGGAAAAAATATGGATATTTTGGTTAACTTTTTGACTTTTTATGAAAAAATGTATATTAAAAAATTGTATAAAGAAGTGTATAGGAGAAGATTGGAGATGAGTGAATGACAGCTGTGTACAATCTGTGAGGCGAATTCATGCAAGAAATTATTGGATACTTTTCAGGCATTGCAGTTGACTGTTTTGTTCGGCCCGTGGGGGCCATCACGGGTCCCATTTTGATAATCTGAACCGTCAATGTGTAAAACTCATCGAGCACTATATGCTTTTAAAAAATCACGTTGATCGAATATCGATAACTATCTGATCAGATTTTTTTTTTCAATCGTTAATTATAACACCATCCATTTTTTCATACAAAACTGATTTGATCATATAGTTATCGATATCCGATCAATGTGATTTTTTACAGACATATAGTACTCGACGAGTTCTACACATTGACGGTTCAGATTATCAAAACGGGACCCGTGATAAGCCCCCACTGGCTGAACAACAGTGTGTCAAAATTGCCCCAAACTGTCCTACTGTTCTATCCCAACGCTGCACAACCGAAAAGTAGGAATGATTGTTGAGTTATATGAATTTGTGAAAAATTAAATTTTTAATATTTTTTTTAATGAATAGTGATAACTTTTTAACTTTTTGAATAACTTTTTGACTTTTTATCTTTTTTAAACTATGCCAAACCAACCCTGAAAGCTAATTATGTTCTGCATCAACGAGTTGTGAACTTTTGTATAGAAATGTCTTGCTATCTCCTTACGAGTCGTTATTGACCTAAGACTCTCTCCTAATCGAATTGGGATAAATTTCCTCAAAGTCCCCAACCTTGTTCAACCAACTAGTTGTATCCCTACTAAGAGGACTCACGATCTAGGAGTCATATCTCTGCCGACATTTGGCCTATATCATGACCTCAACCAATATCTTTTCACGACATGGCATCTTAGTCAAATGTCATGCCACGTACATGAGACCTAATCACTTGTATTTAGATTTTAGAGGTAACAACATGTGGTAAAGTTTAGATTATATTTAGCATTTTTCATATATTTTTGGATAAATTATACTAACAATTCCTATATTTTACCTCTTATGTCATTTTGGTCCTATAGTTTTAATTTGCTCAATTTTAATCCTCAATTTTTTATTTTGTATCATTTTAGTCCAATTATTAACACCGGTTAAAATTATTGATGGAAAATAAACACGTGAGATCACTACAAGAAAATTCACTTTTGGCGACTAAATTTTTAGTCGCCAAAAGTGATTTTTTAGTCGCCAAAAGTCGGGTTTTAGGTTTTTCCGACAAATTTTTTTAGTCGCCATGTTGGTCGCTGGAAGACCGTCGCGGAAGGTATTGGCGACTAAACTCTGTTTTAGTCGCCAAAAATAAACTCTGTAGCGACCAAATATTTCGTCGCCAAAGCTCATTTATTTTTTTAAATTATACATTTGGCGACTAAATTTTTAGTCGCCAATAGTAAATTTTTTTTTTTTTTTTTAGATTTCCCGACTATTTTTTTCGTCGCCAATACTGAAGCTTTTGGGCGACCACCTGTTTTAGTCGCCAAAAGTATATTTAAAAAAAAAAAAAATGTTGGACCCCTGTTGCTCCCAGGCTTCGAACCTGGGACGCCTCAGCACACAACACTCCAAACTTCTTGTAAACCACGTGCTCCCCTATGCCACTCTATCATCTCAAGAATATGTATGGAATATATATTATTTATATAGTATCCTAACCGCTATTAATAGAAAATAATATATATAAATATAATTTTTTTAATTGAAATATAATTATGTAAAAAATAAATTATTTATTAAAAATTTTTTTTTCTCACTTTTGGCGACTAAATCCAATATTTAGTCGCCAATTCTACAATTTTTAGGCTACTAATTAATTTTTACAGTCGCGAAAAAAAATGTACCGCCTAAAAACACACCTTTTGGCGACTAAACTTGTTTTTAGTCGCCAAAAACGTCCCCTTTTGGCTACTAAACTGAATTTTAGTCGCCAATACTCAGTTTTTAGCTACTAATTTTTTTTTTTGTAGCCAAAAAGCTGCACTTTCAGCGACTAATCTGTTTTTTGTCGCCAAAACACCTACAATCGGCGACTAAACTATTTTGTAGTCGCCAAAAGCTGTACTTTTGGCTACTAAATCTCTTCAGTCGCCAAAAACCGTCGCCTTTGGCTACTAAAATTGTTTTAGTCGCTAAAAACCCTGTATTCGGCGACTAAAGTTACTTTTAGTCGGTAAAACCCCTATATTTGGCGACTAAAGCCATTTAGTCGCCAAAAGTGATCAAATTTGGCTACTAACTCAATTTTAGTCGCCCATTGGCCTACTTTCAGCGACGAAATTTTAATTTTTGGTCGCCAAAACTGATTTTTGTTGTAGTGGATGCACATGACTAAGGGTGTTCACGGTTCGGTCTTGGACGGTTTGGACCCACCCGCATATATGCAGTTTAGGAAAAATTCAATTGGCAACCACTGGCAGTGCGAGTTGCGGTTTGTACGGATAGGATTCACGTATGTGCGAGCGGTTACGGACAACTTGAGTTGGATTTTTTTCAATTTCCAAATTCAATTTCAATTTCCAAATTTAATAGAATATAAGATTGATTTCAATTTCAAAAGTAATTAACATATTCAATTTCCCCTCCATAAAGAAGTAGATTCAATTTCCTACAATATTCACAGAGCAAATAAAAACAAACAAAAACAAAACATTCAAAAACAATGTTTTCTATAACATTTCTTTTTGTATCATGCAATTAGGGTTTGGTGTGTTGAACAAAAATAAAATCAACGGTCCAGCTTTTTTTTATAATAATAATAAATAAATAGATAAAACTAAGTGCGGGCAGGTTCTTGCGAGTGTAGGTTAAATCCGCAATCCGTAATTATGCTATATTCCAAACCGCATCCACCCACATGGTGTCTGCGAAACCATCTATTTATATACGGATCAGTTCGGGTTAGGCAATTCAGATAACCCTACACATGACCCTTTTTCAAAGGCAATATAGACATTTCACTACCCTTTCCTTGTTTCACCATCTTCTTCTTCTTGGACTCTCTGCAACACAATCACCTACAACCATTGCCTTCGTTCACCACTAAAATCATCCATAGCCAATTCCAATATCAGCACCATCCACCTCCACCACACCAAACCCAGTATCGTCTGCCACCTAGACTACCAAACTCCCCACCCTGTCTTTTGCACATATCCTCCATATTCATCACCTCTATCCAACCTCCTTCATCTACTTCTATTTTCTCACCATCACCAAACAACAAAGTGACATTCAAAAAAATAACAAAGAGAGATGAGAACTATAACAATAACAAAGTGATAGACCACCAATTCCTCCAAATCAAATAGTAATTCAACCAAATCAAACAACAAATCATACAAATCAAATAAAAAAAAAATCAACCGAAGAGAAGAGAGAAAATAAAAGACAAAGTATATTGGCAAAGAAGATTCTTTACAATCTGTTGAATAGATCGTCGTGATCTATGAGAAAATCGGTATCTCCCGACACTGACCTCCATCCATCAGCTTCTCTACGATTTCCACCTGTCAATCCTTTCCCCACCTTGCTCAGCTATGATTGCTTTGGGCTTAGTTAGCCCCTTTGCAACCCCTATCTGTCAGCCCCTTCTTTGCTATTTTTCAGCCGTGATCCCCTAATTCTCTGTCAGAATCTCCATCGTCCTCGTTCAGCGATGACTCTCTCTTCCTTATCTTACTTTCCCCCGACACTTCTTTCACCCGACACTTTTTTCTCAATTCTCCTGTCGTGTCACTCCTGTCTTATACCTCCAACCATGACTTGTCAATCTTCTCAACCACACCATTTTTTCGTCTCAACATCGACAAGCCCCCACATTCCCCTCCTCCTATTTTATTTCGTTTCTCTCATCTTCCTCCTCTCAGTTCGCTCTTTAGAAAAATGAGATTTTATGAAAAAATTATAATGAGTTAACTCACTGATTTTGAGGCAAAAAAATAAATAGTATTGGTGAAGTTACTTTTTTACCCCTAAGAGTATGGCATGTGCATCTCACGTGCTTGTTTTCCGTCAACAAGTTTAACCGGTGTTAACAATTGGACTAAAATGATACAATATCAAAAATTGAGAGTCAAAATCGAGCAAATTAAAATTACAGGGATCAAAATGATACCAGAGGTGAAGTGCAGGGACTATTAGTGTAATTTGCCCTATATTTTTTCTTTTAACTGACTAAACACAAGAAGGGTATCCCAACGAAATAATATTTCATTTTAGTAAATCAAACACTACGTATGGATGATGTGCGGCATAGTTCTAAATATCGGCCGGTACGGTACGTACCGGCCGATTCGTACTGGAAAATTGGAGTGCCGATACGGATATGGACCGGTATACCGATGAGACTGAAATTCGCAGCTGTAACGTCCGATTCCCGGTACGTATCGACCTGAATCCGATACATGCAGCGATACAATTCCGATACGGATTTGTCATGGCCGGTACGGATGAAATTAGAGCAGAGAACCTTCAGCAAAAGCAAAAATAATCGTCGGTTACATATGAAATTTGGGCAGAGCAGAAAAACCTCCTGAAATTTGTGATGTTTTATGCTCAGTTTTATGCTCTGTTTTGCAAGTTCATTCTTTGGGCTGTTGTGCTCTATTTTGTTGTTGGGCAAGCACACCAATATGCAACTTGCAAGCTTCTTTGTTTTCCTTATACTCTGTTACTATAGGTTCATCCTTATACTCTGTTAGAAGGTTGAACTTGCAAGCTTCTATACTCTGTTACTATTTTTGTTTCATATATCAATATTATTAATATTATTATTTTCCTTATGTTTTTCTATTTCGTAATTTCTTTTTTAAGCCACTGTTCTTCTGCATCTTTTAAGCCACTATTTCTACACCTTTTTAAGTCACTGTTTTTCTGTTGTTTATACATCTATGCCACTGTTTATATTAATATATATATATATATATTTTTTTTCTCAGTTGAGCAAGAGAAAAAAAACAAGAAAAATAAATATTGAAATCAAAATCTTCATCTGTCAAAAGCTTACTATGTTAAAAATGAGACTAAAATAAATACATTTCATTTAGTTAAAAATAGTTAAAAGTGTTCCTACATATCAAAATTTTGATTAAAATGTGACAAATTAAGACTAAAAGAGTCAAAAAAATGCATAAAATTGAGTTTTAGAGGGATTGTTAATGATTTTTAAAATTTCATGGCCGTGACACCCGATTCCCGATGCGTACCAGTCGATACTACCGATACCGATACTCCGCGATCGATATCGTTACATTACGTGATACCACGATTTAGAACTATGATGTGCGGTGAATGGATAAGAAAGCATACAAATTCGATGGATAACTGCTGAATTGATGTGGCAACAAGTTGTACAACCCCAATGCCTTGTCATTTTTGCGTCAGCATCCCCTTCAAAGCACAGACCATTCTTTGCTGTAAATTCAATCGATGGACGTGTCATCAACTAATCACACCTCTGGTGGTGGTGTTGTTAATTTTTATCCTTCTTTGGCAGCTGATTTTATTATCATGGAATCAGAATTTTTGAGCAAACTATTAGTATGATAACCCTAAAGTTCTTAAACTTTGAAGCATACAATTAACAAGATTTTGATGGGTGTCTTCTTCAAATGAGAAGTTAGTTTAATGGGGCACCTCATGCTTGAAGAATCTCACTGGTTGCAACTTTTTCTCCCCTTTTTCGTAACTGCTTTAGCCGTCAAACCTTTCCACGGTGTATATTTTTAATTCAACCCGGATTACGTTTATTGCCAGTGGCAACCCGAATGACCTAATTTGCTAGGTCCGACTTGATTATTTGCATTTGTGTCTACTTTGATATGATTTTGGAGGTTTTTGGTATTTAGAACTTCTAAAACATAGGCATACTTTGAGGGGGTTTTTTTTTTATCAACAAAGAATAAAATCTTATTATTTTATTGATGAAAAACAGAATACAAGGAGTACACAAAAATTATCAATAAAAGAAGACTAAGGTAAAAAACAGCATTATTGATTTGAGAATATATTCCAACTAGGTTGGGACTGAAACTTAATTAACTATTAGAACCCAAATACAGCAATGAAATAATGATGTCTGGATCAGTAGATTAAGAAAAAAATAATTGAGCAAACATTACTTATTAGTTGAACTTTGAATTAGAATAATTGTAAATATTTTTTTTTAGAAAGTTCTTTGAAAAGTTTTAAGCAAGCACCAGAGCGTTAAAAAAAACAAAAACTAGGTTGAGAGTGTTGCCTTGTTGTATTTTTCCTACATAATGAAACTGCCTACTTAGACTTCTACTCGAAACATGTAAATTATTTTGAGAATAATCCTATTTGAGAAAAATTGTACATAACATAAATACCGAATAATGTGACCTTGCTTTATTGATGCAAGTCTGTTGTACTTTCGCTGTAATTCTAGACTTTACATCAATATATATATTTTTTTATAATTGGATGTCCAGATTAGTTTACATGCATCTCGATTAATCTCAGGGTTCTGGAATTAATGATCAGACAAACTTTCAGTGGCCCCAAGGCTTGAGATGTTTAGCCTTCGTGAGATTCGAACTTGCGACGTCTTGGATGGTAAATTCTTTGGTTGTCTTCACCTCCTTGGAGTCATTAGATTAGTCGAGGTGCTCGTAAACCGGACCAACTTCCGGTGACCTCAAGGTTTGAGATGTTTAGCCTTCGTGAAATTCGAACTTGCGACGTCTTGGGTGGTAAGTTCTTCAGTTGTCTTCTCCTTCTTGGAGTCATTAGATTAGTCAAGGTGTGCGTAAACTGGTCTACACACCGATTATGATTTTTTTTTTTTTGACAATAAAAAAAAAAAAAAAAAAAGAGAAGAAAATCCATCAATGAGATTTAAGGATAAGATCCAAAATCTCAAGTTTGAGTTACCCTATGAGACCATTGAAGGTTTGCCTAGTTAATTATTTGACTGTGAGATTAATCGAAGTGTGCACAAACTGATCTAGACACCCAATTTTGAAAAACAAAATATCATTCTAATCTTAAATTGCACATACCATTTTTTTTTATTAGCAAAAAGAAAAACTTTATTGACGAAGAAGGCAAAATACAAGTAAAACTTACATCAATAAAGCTGAAAAGTGCATCGAATACCATAGCTTAACTCAACAATCCCAATTAAATTGACACCGGAGAACTAACTCAATCATGTGTTAGCACTTAACCCAAGATTGATAAGGGACCAATCAAAAGCAGCCAAAAGAAAAGCAAAAAGAAACAGAAGAACAACATGACAGATTAATCCCCAAAACTACAATATCACAGCCAAGGCCAAAAGACACTCCTGTGTTGCACCTTGCTACACACAATAGTAGACCTACTTCAGGTTAGAAACTATATCATGAACTGAGTACTTCAAATCTTTCAATTTTGATTTGGCCCACAACGCAACTTTGACCTTCACCAATTCTTCTAATTCTACAAAATTTGGCTGTGCCTATTTGAACAAACACTCATTCCTAAGTTTCCATATCAATACTAATATGACTACCTTCCAAATTTTCATCATCTATTTTTTTAAATTTTATACCTCACCAACATTACAAAATGCCTCCACTGAACCTAGAATGGTCCAATTCAAATTCCACCATTTTTTGTGCACATACCATTATTTTATGTGCTTGTGTGTTTCTTTTATTTTATCTACTCTAAATATCTAGTATTGCCATAACAAATTAGTAGTTATTAGTAGATAAAGAAAAAAATATGACCATAAATGTATGTCTATAAATACCCTAAAACGTAGCATATTTGATCATCACTTGCTCTCACTCTCTTATTCCCTAGAAGTTATTGCAGCCAACCTTGAGAGAGTAATGGCTAGCTCTATCAAGCTCTTAATGTGCATAATCTTGGTCTTGCTTTCTTCTGCAACAACTACAGGTCGTTCTCTGAAGCCAATTGGGGTTGCCAGAGAAGCATTCGAAGTCCAGTTTAGGAGAGTGCTCGCAAATCAAACAAACTCCAACGATTATCCGGATAGAGAGAGTCCGGGTGGACCTGACCCGCATCACCACACTAGGCGGCTTTATTGATTTGCAACAGAATCCGATCACTAAACTGGACACAATACTCTCATATGAGATGGTGAATCCTACAAATGTATAGGTCCCACTTCATATTGTGTCCAGTATTGTGGTCGAATTTTAGTATTTGTAATGAATAATATAGGTATTATGAAAAAAATATCATAAAAAATTTCATGAAGATTTTTCACTCTTGTATTACACATACAATAAAATATCACACTAATCAGCGGATGAAAAATCTTTATAAAATATTTTATAATATTTATTTCATGATACAGCATCTAGCATTAGTTGAGATTGAAAATTTGTAAGTGTAGATTTGTAGCATCCACACAGCATAAAAAGCTTGTGATTGTGTGCACTTATAATTTTTCACTCTTTAATTAATGGCATTATGATTTTCCATCAATACATGCATGTTCATTTTGGTTTTGGATTTTTTTTATTTTTAAATAATTTTATTTTTATTTATTATTTTTAAGCAACGAGATCCGAACCGCTCAAACCGCACAACCCGCATATAAATGGGCGGTGTTATCTGCTTTTGGCTTCCTTCTATGTTGGTGCCTTACCAACTGTGCTCTTTGTCTCTCTTCTGTTTTTGTTTATGTTCTCTGCTTTTTCTTCATTAATAAATTTCCTTTTCTTGGCTGCTTAAAAAAAAAAATAGGCGGTTTCGCAAACATAATGCGGGCGGATGCGGTTTGAAATATGACAAATTTGCGGGTTGCGGGCGGGTCGCGGTTTAAACCCGCAACCCGCAAAAACCGCGCGCACTTTAATTATTATTATTATTATTATTTTTTTTTTTTTATATATCAACTTTGTAACTTTTACAGGAGCACCATTATATTCTCTATGACACTAGATCCTTATTTTTAAGTATGTCTTCACTTTCTTAATGCCGTAGAATTATCAAGTCCTAAACTTGGTTTCTTATATGATTTGCATTGGTGATTCATCCACTTTTTCCTAATAAAAATTTCCTTCTGATGGTCGATGGAACTTCTAGTTTGATTATTGATTACTGAACTGGCAATTCTAATTGAGTACAACTTTTAATGCATTGATATACATTTTTTTCATGGCAAAAATGCTAGTGTAGGGTCTCTTTGTTTTTGGGTACTTTCATTTAATGCGTTGATATTCAATTTTTATTTGTAAACTCATCAGAAAATTGTTATCACAAATATATAAAATAAATCTGATGCCTAAATTTGATGGAAAAAAAAAAAAAAAACTCAAAAATTAATTTTTAAAGAAAAAAGTGTAAACCGCAAACCGCCCGCAACCGCCTGCACATTTGCAAACTCTATCCGCACAAACCGCAAACCGCACTGCGGGCGGTTGCGGGTTGACTTTTTCCCAAACCGCATAGATGCGAGCGGATCAAAACCGAATCGCAAACTGCACAAAACCGATCCACGAACACCCCTAACGAGTATGAGTGGAAGTGGTATGGTTAGATTTATTTCCAATGGTAAAACCTAAAACCTTTAAATCAAAGTCAATCACGTGCTCCGGATTTTTCAATGATTGCAAACAATTAGGATTATAAAATAATGCTCAAATCGTATTTAATTTGTTAAAAATCATTTAACAAATCAAATTTAAATTTACTTTAAATTTATTAATATTTAGTTAGTTAAAAATCATTTGAGATCAATTCGTTATATAAACGGGACAAGTTAAAATTCCTTAGTAATCGGCTCATTATAATTCATTTGAGATTTTCTCTTGAATTCATTAACAAAAGTTTGGAGGAATTTCTTCTTTTTTTTTATCAGTCAAATAAACTTCATTGATAAGATCAAAATGTACAAACATAAGGATTACATCAACAAAGAAGAAGGATAGCAAAGAGCATCATAGAAGGTCATTCACCATCACAGCAAATGCCTAACCGATCATATGCTACTCAGCCCCAAGTTGGAGAGAAACCAACCAACAAATAGAAAACAACAACCAAAACTGCTGCAAAACAGAGTTGCTCTGTCTAAAATTACTGGACTCAACCCAACTCATTGCATCACTGCTCCTCCAAGACACAATCTAATCTGCCTTATATTACAAATGAAATCATTGATTGTGAAATTAAAATCCTTTAGATGTGGATTCAACCACATAGCAATCCCAGTCTTGATGAGCTCACACACCTCATACCAATTTGGTTAGCTGCCATAAAAACACACTCATTTCTAAGTTTCCAAATTAACCACAGCACAGCCAACGAAATAGCACTCCAAATCTTTCTTTCCAACCTCTTCATTCTCCTACTTGCCCACCACAACAGCAGCTGATCCACAGATTCAGGTAATGCCCCTTGAGTCCCCCACCAATTCAGCAAATCAACCCATACACTCCACACAAAAGGATAGCAAATTAAGACATGATTTACAGATTCAGTGACAGCCTTACAGAACACACAAAGGGGTGATCCAGGCACCTGAAGCACACCAACTCTTTGTAAGAATTCAACTGTCTTGATTCTCTTTTTCCAAGCTAACCACCTAAACACTTGAACCTTAGGAGGGAGAAATCTCAGCCACACCAATTTACAAACTCTAAGAGTTAGGCCTAAATTATACACAACAACATTATACATTGCAGCCACAGAGAACTAACCTGAATTAGATGCTAACCAAACAGGCCTATCCACCTGGTCTAGACTCATTGCAGGACCTGCTGCCAACAGGTTTAATAGATTTTGCAGCTCCACCTCTTCTCACACATACAACACTCTTCTGAATAATAGATTCCAAATCCCTACTGCATCTTTCCTATTATAGATATCTCTCAATGTATCATTTTTCTCTAGAGACAGCCTATAAAGGTTTAGAAACACATCTTTCAAACACAGTTGCTGACACCACTTATCATTCCAGAAGTTAATTCTTTTACCATTCCCAACCTTCAACTGGAAATTGTTTAGAAAGACTTCTAGCAGATTGTTGCTTTGATCAACAATAGCTGTGATTCATTTCCATAACACTGAGGAGTTACTGCTAGATGTAACAAATGGCAACCAGCTATCCACCTTTAACTTATACCTGCTGCACATAACCTTCTTCCATAGAGCTTCATTCTCACAACTAAACCTCCACTACCATTTTACAAGTAAACAAATATTTACCACTCTCACCCTCCTAATGCCCAATCCTCCTTGATCCATCATTTTACACACATCCACCCATCTAACCATATGGATTTTCCTCCTTAGTTCTGACCCACCCCATAAAAAGGTAGCTTGCAACCTCTCTATTTCTTTGGCAACCCCTTTAGGCATCCTAAACAGGGACATATAATACATTAGTAGTGCAGATAACATAGCTTTCACAAGAGTTAATCTCCAGCAAATGACAGTAACTTCCTCTTCCAACCAGCCAGCCTACATCTGACTTTATCCAGGACAGGCTTCCAAGTAGCTTTCTTCCTTGGGTTGGCTCCTAAAGGTAACCCAAGGTATCTGAGGGGTAAAGACTTGACATTGCAATTTAAGACTGATGCAAAACAATCCATGGTATCATCTGAAACCCCCGCCCCACACACTACACTTTTATGATAGTTAATTCTCAATCCAGACATTAACTCAAAGCATTTTGACACCCTTTTCAAATTCCTTACCTCTTCAACCTCTACTGTACAGAATAATAGGGAGTCATCTACAAACTGAAGATGGGAAAGTAAAACACCATTTGATCCAACCTTGACCCCTTGAATCAGACCTAACTCCTGAGCTCTAGACAACAATATGTGTAATCCTTCAGCAACTAAGTTAAACAAAAAATGAGACAAAGGGTTTCCTTGTCGTAAACCCCTTTGTGGATTGAATTCTTCTGTTGGTGACCCATTAACAAGCACTAATATCCTCGCATATGTTACACATTCCTTGATCCATCTGGTCCATTTAGCCCCAAAACCAAACTTAGAAATCATACAGAATAAGAAACCCCAATTAATGGAATCATATGCCTTCTCAAAATCCAACTTGATAATAAGACCCATCCTCTTTGTCTTCTTCCACCCATCAACCACTTCATTAGCTAGTAATACCCCATCTAGGATGTTCCTTCCACTTAGAAACACTATCTGTGTTTCACTCATTATATGTGGCATCACTACTTTCAACCTATGAGACAATAACTTTGCTATAATCTTATATATTGATCCCACCAAGCTTATAGGCCTGTAGTTATTTAACCCCACAGGATTCTCCTTCTTAGGTACAAGGGTAATGAAGGAACTGTTAATTCCTTTTACCAGCTTGCCATTCTTATGAAATTCATTCACAAAATTAACCACTTCAGTCCTCATCACTTTCCAAAATTTCTGAAAACATCCCATATTAAAGCCATCTGGCCCTGGTGCTTTATTCACATCACAATCCATCACTACAGCTTTGATCTCAGCTTCTAAAAACTCTGCTTCCAACTCGTCAAAATCACCACTTCCTTGTACTGAGTTGAAGGTCCCTCCTAGTTCAGGTCTCCCATTCCAATCTTCAAAAAAAATGGCTCTGAAAATGTTGAAACACTTTGTTCTTCACATGACAAGGATCCTCTTATATCACCCCTCTTCTGAGATAGAATTTATTTCATTCCTTGATTATCTACATTTTGTCATGACATGGAAGAATCTTGTATTCCTATCTCCCATCAATGCCCAATTCATCTTTGACTCCTGGAGCCACAATTTCTCTACCATCTTGCTCAATCTCCACACCTCTCCTCTAGCCTCTCTCTTCTTTCTTATTTCTGCCTCATCAAGTTCTCTAGCCTCAGCAACAAGCTCTAACCTGTGTAATTCAGCCTCTGCTGCTTTCAGCTTATTAGTAATGTTCCCAAACACCTCCACATTTCATTTCTGAAGGCCAACCTTCAAGTTCTTTAATTTTTTCAGCAAAATATACCCAGCCCACCCCACTACAACAGTCTCTTTCCAATTGTTTTCCCAAAAAGAGTGGAAGTTTTTGTGAAGGAACCATGCATTTTGAATCCTAAAGGGTTTTGGACCCCAGTCCCTCTCATCCTCCATCAGTAGGAGAGAGCTATGATCAGATAGCAATCTAGGCAAACCCCACAACTTCACGTGGAATACCTCCAGCCACTTTGGATCAACTAACACTCTATCAATTCTACTCCACTTTTCACCTTCACTTGAGTTACACCAGGTAAACTTCCTACCAAGCAATGGCAAGTCTAACACTTCGCACCTGTCAATAAACTCATTAAACTCCATCATTCCTCGATCTCTCCTTGAGCATCCTTTCATTTCATCAATGTTTCTTATTTCATTAAAATCCCCACCTAAACACCAAGGCTTAGGGAAATCCTCCTTGAACTTTACTAGACTATCCCAGAGTTTCCCTCTTAATCCCACTTCATTAGATGCATAGATATTTACAACAGTGCACTCAAAAGAGTTAAAGAAAGTACCTGGTAGTATTATAAACCTCCTATTGCTGCAGCACTCTGAAATCTGGAAAACATTTGGATCCTAAACACACAGTAATCCTCCAGTTGCTCCTTTAGAATCTATAGCCATAAATTCCATATTTACTCTAGCCCATAGTAATCTAACTTCATCCTCAAATATGTCAGATTTTTTGGTTTTTTGGAACATTACCATGTCCACCTTCCTTTCCTTCAATAGCTTCCTAATCTTATCTTTCTTTTCCTTCTTACCCAACTCTCTTGTGTTCCATGTAAGTATTATCATAACAAAACAAAATACTCCTTAGCTTCACCCCAGTTGGTGTTCTTTAAGCTCCAACTCTATCCCCCCCTTCGAATTCTTCTTTGATCATTTAGCTCAAGTCCCACAATTTTATTTATCACTTCATCCTCTTTTCCATTATACTGCACTCCTAAAACCTCCCATATTTTCAATGTTGCTTAGGCTTCATTAAGTACACGCCTCCCTTTATCTATCACATTCTTTATCGAGGCTGATAGTGAAATTGCTGCTACTGCTACTCTCTACACTGCAGCCTTTGGAACTGATCTACTTGTTGAAGCCCCTCTCTGTCCATACTTTCTGAGTAGACTAAGTGAACCCTTCTTTGATAGTTGATTCCCATTTTTTATTGTATAACTAACCTTCTTCTTCCTCTTCTTGTAATTTGCAGGTCTATTGTTGGGCTCCACCTCATTGGCTTCAAAAACACTTGAGTTTTGCACAGCTAGCCCATTTCACCACTCCCCTCCTTAGTACTATTTGTCTGCCCCCTAAACCCATTTTTGCACTGTTGGGCTTGTTGTAGCCCATATCCCTGACTAAGCCCTTGGTTATGGCCTAGTACCACTTCTATATCTATTCCAGGTCTAGATGGACTTGCCCCACCTAAGCTTCTAATATAGCCTGCTGTATGTAGATGATCATCCATACTCTGACTTTTCCAATTACCTACCGCAGACCCTAAATTATGTTTCCCCATTCTCATTATGAGCCTGTATGCCTCTGCATTAGTTGATAGCTCTACATTGTGGTCCCGTATTCCTACTGCCAGCTTCGCTCCACTTCTGGACTCTACAATTACAATGTCACTTCCATAACACACTTCCTGCTCCACCTCCTCACTCTTACTTCCTCCAAGTGCCTTGAGGTCTATGGCCACATCATCCATCAATGCCAGAGTATGGTTTCAGTCAACCTCCAAGTCATCATCCATGTCCTCTGCACTGTTGCTCCTTTCCATTCCTAGTTTGTCTATAGCATTCAAACTACCTAACTCTTCCAACTCTTGATTCTTCTGGCATTGGCACACCATATTCATCATTTTAGCCAGCACCACTTGTTCTTCACAAACTCTCACTGGGTGTATCATACCTTTGCACTCCAAGTTGACTACCTTATTAATTGGTTCCATGCAATTGGTGGAAATCTTTATCTTAGCACACACAAAGGACTTAGGTTGATTTATGTCCCCCTCAAAACACATAAACTTCCCTCACAACCCACCAATCCTCTTCACATTTGTACTATTCCATAGATTCAATGGAATCCCATAGCAGCTTAGCCAAACATTCATTTCCTGCTCCAACACCATACCAGATTTTCCTTTAGAAATAACCTCATACCAGTCCATGATCAGTTCCTTAATGGGTTTCAGTTTTAGTATCATCTCCTTGTAGACACCCCATTTTTTACCGACCTTAAGACTCAGACGTCACCGATTGAGCGCTCGGTAATATTGCATATTGTGCTCGTGCGGAAGTTTCAGAGTCTCGGCCGCGAGCCTTGCCTGCGGACTTCCGGGCTCTTTCGTGTCTTGCCTCGGTTTGCGAACCAGGCTCCGTTTTCTCTGTTTTCTCTTCCCGAAGGGAGGGAGAGGTCTCGTAGATCATCTCTCAGTGGCCGTAGGCTACGTTTCGTGGTCGTAGGCCATTTTTTTCGTTTAGAGCCCGGTTTCTGATTTTTCGGAGCCGACGGCCGTGTGCTTCGGTTCGGGACCGCTTAACCACCTCCGTTTGCTCCGGTTTTTGGTATACACCTCTATCCTCCATTACAACACTTTGAGGCTGTTTTCCAGAGGCTAGGAGCTCCTCTTCTTGGTCCAAAAGCTGTTGGTTCATTGGTCTTCAAGGGTAAGCTTCTTTCCCCTCCTTTTTGTTCCTATCTTGCTCTATATCTAAGCCTTGATTGAAAGCATTGTTGGGCTCCGACCCAAACTGTAAATAGTCATATTTTGATCTCCTTTTCATGTTTGATTAAGGACCTTTTGTTGTTTGAGGTCTCCTACTATCACTTGCCTCTTTAACTCTCTTTTAGGCCTATTTTTGCATGGTATTTTAGGCTTACTTGTGAGCTGTTTCGGACTTGGTCATAAACTGTAAAATATCTTTTTTTGAGCCCCTCTTCAACTTTGTTGAAGGGCTCTTTTCGGTTTGAGGCCGGCAGCTACCACTTGCCTATTTATCTCTCTTTTAGGCCTATTTTGAGGAGAAATTTGAATTTCAATTTCCCCCCTTTTCCTCCACTCTTTTGCCTATAAAACCAGCAGCTCCAGCTGCATTTTAGGGAGTTAAAAAAGTTTTGTTTGGGAGTCTTGCATTAAAGCTCCCTCTCTCTCTCTTCCAAGCATCAAAACCTCTCAAGTCCTACACCATTTTACACTACAACTCATAGCATCACACCTCCAACATCCATTCCAGCAACTTGAGGCTGTCTTCCAGAGGTCAAGAGCTCCCAAACCTGGTCCAAAAGTTGTTGAAGCTTGGTTCTACAAGGGTGAGTCCCATTTTCCCTCTTTTGAGCCTATTTTTGCATGATTTCTTAGCTCTTTGTGCTTACATTTTTGGGCTCCGACCCTAACTGAAAATAGTCATGTTTTCAGGTCTTTTTCATGTTTGATTAAGGGTTCTTCCCTGTTTGAGGCTTCATACTACCACTTGCCTCTTTAGCTCTCATTTATGTCTCTTTCTTGTATAGTATTTTAGACCTATTTTTAAAATGTTTTGAGCTTGGTCATAAACTGAAAAGAGGCTTGTTTTGAGTCATTCTTCAACATGTTGGAGGGCTCTTCACTTTTTGAGGCTTCCATCTGTCACTTGCCTCTTTATCTCTCTTTTGGCCCTATTTTTGCATGCTTTTTTAGCTCCTTGTGCTTGTATTTTTGGGCTCTAGTCCGAACTGTAAATAGTCATATTTTGACCCACTCTTCATGTTTGATCAAAGTTCTTTCACTGTTTGAGGCTTCCTTTTTGCTCTTTGTGTTAAAGCTCTCTTTTATGCCTTATTTTGTATAGTATTTTAAGCTTGCTTGTGCACTGTTTTGGGCTTGGTCATAAACTGTAAAATATCATGTTTTGGGCCCCTCTTCAACATTGTTGAAGGGCCCTCCTCTGTTTGAGGCCAGAATCCATCACTTGCTTCTTTGTCCCTCTTTAGGCCCATTTCTTGCGTGATAGTTTAGCCATACTTGTGTTTGTTTTCGTGGCTTGTTGTAAACTGTAAAGTGCTTCATTTTGAGCCCCTCGTCAACTTTGTTGAAGGGCTCTTCACTTTTTGGGGCCAACAGCTACTACTTGCTTCTTTATCTCTCTTTCGAGGCCATTTTTGCATGTTGGTTTAGCCCTATTTGTGTTCACCTTTTGTCCTTGCTTAAAACTGAAAATATACTTGTTTTGGGGCTGTATTGATTTTGTATTCATACTTCATGTTCAAATAATGCATGCTTTGCATAGCCATAGGTCATTCCATGTGCCTAATTTCATGTTTCGGGATTCATTTCATGCATCGGGTGCCATGTTTCCATGTTTCGGGACTGTTTTGCATCACATTTTGATATTGAAATTTGCATGCTAGTATGCCATATTCCATGCCTTGCCATGTCTTGTTAGAGTGGCATTTGGTGCCTTAGGATCGGTCCTCGGTTTGCGTGCACGTGTGCACGCATTTCGAGTGTCTCATCTTCATCTAATGGCCTCCTATGTGAGTGTGGCCGAGGTCCACTTGTGTTGGTGTAAGTCCATTATGCATTGTGTATGCCATTTCGTTTCATAGCATTGTGTATGCTAGGTTGCATGTTAGCGCATTGTGTATGCCATGTTACCTCGTGCATCGTGTATGCCATTTCATAGTATTGTGCATGTTAGGCTGTATCTTAGTTGCATTCATGCATGTCATGCATATTGCATTGTGTTTGGGATAGGATTTAGCCCAAGCACGGGAAACGAGGTACGTTTCGTACTCCGAGTGACGGAACGTGTCTCAATTCCCCAGTCGCCGACACTCCGGATTACCCATGATGGAGTCTAGGTATTGTTGTGTTTATATGTACATTCATTCCATATCGAGTTGTGCCATTCGACTCCTCGGCCATCATGCATCGAGATGCGTGATTGGTGGCACGAGGATCGAGGTATGCATACATATGTGAAAATACATTGCCATGCCCCTTTCCTGCTCTCTGTTGCAACAAATCAAGAATCAGCAGCCTTCCGGAGCTTGGCGCGCTTTCCAAGAAACAATTGCAAACAGAGGCTAATTGGGGCATCGCGGTGGATTTCCGCGCAAGGCAACCCGAGCATGCATCAGTCATCATCCGGATCAGAGTCAAGGCAGTCCCTAGCTTGCATGCTAGTTTACCGCTTTCCTAGATTAATTTGTTAATTAATTAGGATTTTTTACACTGTATTATTTATTTGGGACTGTACTATTTATTCGGACCCTCTGCGCGAGGGCATAATTGTAATAAGTGTGCGTGAGTGTGATGTATGTCTTCCAACCCCACGTCTTTCTTCCCTTTTATTTACCAGCTTACGATGGTTAGATTAGGGCATGTTTCAATTAGCATACAGTATGATAGCATGTTTGCATTCATTCATCTGTCTTGCATGCACCGGGCTCGGCGCATCATACTAACTGTATTTGTATTTCAATTCTAAGTTGAATACATGTAGCTGTAGCATTCCATACGCCATGTTTAGAGTAGCCGAGCCTGCTATAGTTGCATTTTTGCATGTATTGCATTAGGCATTTCTGTATATTTAGGATCATGCATGGATTTCTAATCGGTTTCTGTTTTGGCTTGAAGTACTCGGTGAGTTTTATGCTTTAGCATCCTTGCATGCGTGTGAGTGACTGCCATGAATAGCATGCTTACCATGAGGCTATTTGCTTATGTGATATAACTGCCTAAATGTCTGTGGGTGAAGGTTGGGTTGTTTAGATTGGAACAAATCATTGACTGTGAGTTTTAATGCCCACTAGATAGTGGCAAAGCCATCTTTTCTAAGCCCACCTGAGGGTGGCAAAATCTGCATTTTAAGCCTACCTGCGGGTAGCAACCATCTTTCAAAAAAACAAACATGAAATGCTTTGTTCCAATTCAGGCGACCGGTCTATACTTGTATGCTGTGCGCATCACGTAGTAAATCTAGGCTAATAACCGGAATAAGAGCACACAATGTTTTCAAAACTAAATATCATGGTTAGTAGAGACCGATCTTTGATCGGGCGAGCGGGGGTGCTCACGAAGTGACCTTCCCCAATCGTACCCAAGTTCCCGAGCCGAGGCAACTTTGGTGATGACGGACATGTGGCCTTAGGCAAACGAGTCAGGGTTTCCTAAATTTTCCAAAAATAAAATATTTAGGTGGCGACTCTGTATCTGGCAAATCAGTTCATGTTTGGCACTTCTTTTCTAAAAATCTATTTTCTCAAAACGATTTGCCGGATTTGGACTCTTTGGTTCAGATTAAGAACCGTGACACAAATCGAGTCCGAACTGTAGCGAGGTCCCCCGCGGGCCTGTTACACTCCTCCATTGACTTAAAAGTGAACACCACATCACGACCCCCACTTTCTTTTACCAACACATCCTCCACTCCTATTGCTTCAATTTCCTTCTTCAAGTTAGTGTTAGCATAGTTCTCTTTCAAGCGTACCACTATACTTTCATACAGCCACCCATTCCCTATTTCATCAGCCTTCACCGTGATGCTATCTCTTTCGTCCCACGTTTTGCCTATTATTGCCTCAGCATATGACCTATGATCTATAGACACATCGATCCACCTTTTGTCTTCCCCTCATTGGCCATTTTGATTTCTTTCCTGAGGATGCACTGGCCCTGTTAGTCCTTTTTTCCCCCTTGTTTCCTTACCAAACTTGGCATGCTTTACCTCTATTGCCTTATCGTCTACCCAGAGTCCATTTCCTTTTTGCACTGCAACATTCGCCGCCACTTTGCAATCAAACCTAACAAAACCAAATCTTGTGTTTGTGATCCGTCTTCCCTTATTCGGAATGAATACATCCTTCACCACACCAAACTTAAGGGTTGTTTGGGGTGTCCTAAATAAGTGCACTTTTTGGACTAAAAAGTTGAGAAAAAAAATATGGATGTTTGAATTAACTTTTTGTCTTTTTACGAAAAAATGTGTAATAAAAAATTGTATAAATAAAGTGTATAGTAGAAGAAAGTTTAGTAGTTGTACGGCTGCCCTGCTGCCCTAGCATGTCTTACACATAAAATAATTGCCTCCTTCGGGGAAAAGTTTTTGGACAGTGATGGTCGGTCCGTGGGGGCCACCATGAGTCTCATTTTAATAATCTGAACCGTTTATATGTACAACTTGTCGAGTATTTTATGCTTGTAAAAAATCACGTTGATCGAATATCAATAACTATATGATCGGATTAGTTTTTTTTCAACAGTTAACTATCACACCATCAATTTTTTTTATACAAAACTGATTTGATCATATAGTTAACGCTATCCGATCAATGTGATTTTTTACAGTTATATATTACTCGACGAGTTCTCCATATTTAATGGTTCAGATTATCAAAACGGAACCCTTAGTGGGCCCCCAAGGGCCCAATGTTTGAATCAAACTTTGTGGCTTTACATATGTAATTTTTTTTTTTGGCCCAAAAAGTGTATAATGGCCTTCCTGCTTCACAAGTACGGCTGACAGTATCCATCAGACTTTTGTATTATAAAAATATATAAAATATTTTTTTAATATTTTAAATTTGTGAATAGTAATGACTTTTTTACTTTTTGTATAACTTTTTGACTTTTTGGATTATTTTGGACTTGCCAAACCAAGCCTTAGTGAATAGGTTGTGGAGTCCCTTTGGATTCACTGAATCTGGTATGTTATCCACAAAGATGGTGAAGACACTTGCACAACCTTCATTCTTCTCTCTTCCTTGTCTGCCCCATGCCTTACGACTGGGATCTATCCTCATTGCTGAGCCTTCATTCTTATTGCGTTTTTTTGGAGGAATTACTTAATAGTTGAGTAGAAGAAAAAAAAAAAATTAAACATGGGGATGTTAGTGATTCTGTGGTAGAGTACAAGTGAAAAACAGTACTCCATGTTTATGTTTTTTTATTTTTTTTGGTTACACTGGTAAGTAATTCCCCTTAAAGGTTTCCTTTTTCGCTTATGAAAATAAAAGTCAAATTTAAATTTAGGTGGTGTTTGATAAAATTGAAACTTGAAAGCTGAATATTGAAAATTAAGTATTGAAAACTAAATACTAAATTTTTTAAGCTGAAAAGTTGTTTGATAAATATTTGAGTGTTGAACTAAAATAAATTGTTTGATATTATAGGAACAAATTTGAAATTTATTATTTTCAAACTGTATATTTCAATTAATAATCCTTTCTGTGTGGAGGTTATGCCCCTCCTTTATGAGGGTTTTTTCTTCTCCTCTATAGAGGCTATACAGAAGTTTGTCATCTCTTTATGAGATCTTTTGCAACCGCTATTCCAGATTGATCCGATTTTTTATCTGTTTTGCAATGAAAAATTTATTCTCAATCTAAAAAATATATATTGTGATAGTGGTGGTGGTGGCAACATGATGGTAGCGGTGGCGGTGGCGGTGGTAGTGGTAGTAGCAATGGTGGGGGCGGCATGGTGGTAGTGGCAGAGACAGTGGCATGGTAGCGGTAGAGAAGGTAGTGGTAATAAAATTATGGTAATATTTATAATAACAATGACAGTGGTGATGAATGTGATGGTAATAGTAGTAGTGGTGATGGTGGTAGCAGTAGCGATAGCGATAGTGGTGGTAATGGTGGTAGTGGTGGTGGTGGTGGCAGTGGCAGTGGCATGATGGTAGTGGTTGTGGTTGTGGATGTGGTGGTTGTTGTGGGGGCAAACATCGACCTGTTGGCCCGCCAAACTTAACCCTATTTTTTTAGGGCTTGAAGAAGGTTGTTTTAGCCTATAGGGTTGAGATGGACCAACATTTTTAGCCCAAAACATTAATGGGCTGGATTTGAGATTTATACTTTCAACCCAACTCGACCTACTATTAATTTATTTGTTTATTTATAATACATTAAATATTTTTTTTTTTTGGTTAGAATTTAGACTTTATCTTTGTTGACTTTATTAAAACTCACATTTGTGGTGATGTGTGATTAAATTTATTTAAAAAAATCCTTTAATTTATATGCAAAATCTTTCAATTTATAATGATATCTATATATTTAATTAAGAAATGTAATATGTGATTGAATTTGATTGTGGAATTATTTAATTTTTTTTAAATATATAGCCCGATTGGTAGATTTAGGATTTATAATTATTTTTTAGATCAGACTTGGGCAAATTTAGAGACCCGATATTAGGGTCGGGTCAAGCTTGGACAGACACAAAATCCCTTATTATGTAATACTGACCCAGCCTGAACCTGGCCCAGCCTAACCCAGCTTGACATTTGTCCACCCTTAGGTGGTGGTGGTGAGTTTATAATAGTGTATATCAATAATTATGTTTAATATTTATAAATTAAGTCAGAATTATAAGTAAGTTTCATATGACTTAAATTTTTTTTAAAATTTTAATTTATATTTTAAGAGGCACTTAAATTTTTAAGTGATATCAATTATAATTATCAAACGGACTTAATTGATTGTCACTTAATACATTCGATTTTAAATGCATAATCAGGTTATCAAATACCCTCTTGCTTTAAAACTTATTAGGTTGCTCAATTTTTATTACTTTCCTCGACTCGACTATATGGGCTATAAAAATTCAAATTATTAGAATTTGGCTCAATCAAAGTTCATTTGGGATCAATTTCAAATTAAACAAATTAACCTTTTAAATATGTTTTTAAAACTCGTTAAATTTTTAAATTAAACTTTAATAATTTAGTACTAAGCTTGAATCGACTCCTTTATAATTTAGTACTATGTTTGGTTTAATTTTCTGAATTCAATTTTTTGAAAATTGAGTTTTTTTTGTTTTTTCATAATTTTTTTTAGTTAATATTTTTAAAATTTTAAGCAAATTTTTTTTACTTTTTTAGATGCACCTTATTTAGATGTATCTAAAAAGCAAAATATTTACAAAAAATATTTTAAAAAATCAATAAATACACAATGTACTGAATTTTTATTTTTTTATTTGTATTTTTGGTATTAGTATTTTTTAAAAAAAAATTACAAATATTATACTTATTAATTGTATTTATGTTAGGTATATTTAAAAATTAAAAAAAATGCTTAAAATATTTTAAAAATTCTGTAAAAATATAAAAAATATAAAAAATTTAATTTTTAAAAAAATGAATCATGAGTTATGAAATCAACCAAACTGAATATTGTCTAGCGAAGGAGCAAAACCACATAAGGACTGTTGCTGACAATTTCATAGTTCAAAGACTTCTACATATTCAATAACGTGAACATGAAGTACATACGTACAACCTCATTGTTTCGGCTGAGAATAATTTTCAATGAAAACATTTTTCAGGATTTTTTTTTTTTTTTCACTAAAATCATTTTTTTATATTTGGTTACAATTAGTCTCGTTTGAAAATATACTATTTTAATAATTTTTTGACTTTTTTATTAAAATATGAAGTAAAAAAATTAATATATTTGAGGTGACTTGTTGATTTCTTACGAAAAAAAAAGTACAAAAAGTAAAGAGAAAATGAATATTGACTTTTCGTATAATTTATTTATTTTTTTTAAATTTTAATGACTTTTTAACTTTTAAGTTTAAATAATGAATTGCCAAATGTGGCCATCTAAATTTGCAGACTAAAATGTTTTTCATCTTCGAAAAATGAGAAACATTTTTTATGGTAGAATTATTGAAAAGTTCATGTTAATGACAATCCCATGGTATGTCAATAAGAGGTAAAAAAATGTCAAAAAAATTAGAATTGAAATAATGTTTTTTAATACATTTTCCAAAATTTTGGTAATTATTATGTACTACCAGACCAAGATCTAACATTGCCTAAGTAATAATTTACACCAATCGTGTAGTTGAAAATCTATGAGTGAGATATGATAACTTACATTTGTTAGGTTGTTAGGAAATAAAGATAATCCATCTAATATGAGTTGCAATTTATTATTTACCGGGAGTACCACGAAACATAATCACACAATACTCTAAAATTATTTAACAATTTTCCAATATTATTTTTCATTATGGGTAGCCCAAACCACTGTTTTTATTATTGGGGAAATTACTATTCAGAATGAATATTATACAATGATGAAAGAGTTTATAAATTTTAATTATTAATATTTATAATCTTTACTATTTTTTATAATTATTTTTACTGACTATCACTGTTATTTTCCCTTTATTATTTTCCTTTCATATACCGATCCTATAAACTTTCCTAACATCGAAAAGTGATCATATACAGACAAATCCATGACTAGACATGCATATGCATATATATACCTGCATGCACGTGCGCGCATATGCATGGGCATGCGCATGCGCATGCAATCCTGTGCAAGTCACATGCATTCACATTGTGGTGACATCTGTCTATCTTGTTCCCCTCATATAAATGTAAAAATAAGCTTGTTTGGTTTTGTTTTTTAAAAAATAGTTTTTAAAAAAATTTATTTTTTATTTTTCATATTTTAATATTTTCAATGGTTTTTTTTAATATTCTAAGTAAATTTTTTAAATTTTTGGAGACACCTAAGATAAATATACTTAAAAAGTAGAATATTTGTGAAATTTTTTTAAAAAAATACAATAAACACCAAAAAATACAAAAAGAATATAAAAATTCAGTACATTTTTTTATATTTTTGTGTATTTATTAATTTTTAAAATATTTTTTCATAAATATTTCACTATTTAGATACATTTAAATAAGGTACATATAAAAAAGTTTAAAAATTGCTTAAATTTAAAAAATATTCACTAAAAATAAAAAATACGAAAAATAAAAAACTCAATTTTCAAAAAACTAAATTTAGAAAACTGAAACCAAACATACTGAATATAATCATGAAAGAAATATAAAATATCATAAAATACATCATTAAGTTAAATATTCTTCTACTTTTTTTATTGTTTTGATTTTGTATGTGATTTCTTAATTTCAAATTCAACAACTTTATAACATAATTTTATATTTTTTTTCTTATTCTGACAATTTGAACTTATGTATTTATACTCTATTTTATCTTATTAATATTTTTCAAATCTTTTTGGAGTAATTATATGAAAGAATCAGAATTTTAGCTGAGTTTTTAATTTTATCAATTTAAATTCTAAATTTTTGATTTATTTTTTATTTAAATTATTTATCTATTTTTGTTAAGTAAAAATGATTAAAAAAATAAGTATTTTAGCTATTAAACTCAATGAAAAATATATTTTAGACATTTTATGTATTTTTACATTGAGTTTAACGATTAAAATATTTTTTTCATTAATTTTATTTAATAAAAATAGACTAATAGTTTAAATTGAAACCAAATCAAAAGATTTAGATTTAAATTGATAAAATTAAAAAATCAGTATTTATTTTGTTATAAGGCTAAAACTTCGGAATTTTTTTTATGATTGTCCCAATCTTTTTTTATTAGAATTGAATTAGGTCAAATACAATCGAACTGGTTAATTTTTGCCAGGCAACAGTGTTGTCAAATTTGTTTATTTTTTGTTCCAATTTTGTCTAAAGACATAATTTGAGTAAGATTTGTCATTCCAATCCATTTTGGCTAGCTTTGGCCCATCTTTTATTATAATTATAATCTTCTCCTCATGGAGAACTTAGTTTTTATAATTCAGAGCAGGGACAAATTTAAAGAGGGCAGGGTCACTTGCCCCTCTCACCTTAATTTTTTCTAAAAATAATTTTTTTATACAGAATTTATTACTAAAATAATGTGATTAGGGATGGCAACGGATTGAACTTTTCGAATTTTGAGAACAAATTCTTAATTTAAAACCCAACTATTTTCGTAATATGATTTCATATTTTACTTTAATCTTGATAGTTTTGACTAGGGATGATCACAGATTGAGTTTTGGGCGGGTTTATAGAAATCTGCCCCCGCCCTATATTATACTGGGGGTGGGACAAATCAGGAGGTAACAGAAGCGGGGCGGGTGCAGGGGCGAGAGGCGAGTTAATTTTGTAAGTTGAAAAATAAAAATATTAATAACAATTGTCGATAGTAGAGTATATTACGAATAATTTATACTTAATGAGAATTATATTATACAAGATAGAAAATAAATGAATAAAAATTAACATTAAGTATAATATTTTAGTGTGTCAACTTTATTACAATGAAAAATAAATAAATTATATATACAAATATATTTAATAAATATAATCGAGACAAGATTCGAGTGGAATGGGGCGGGGGAAGCAAGACCTGTCCCCACCCCACTTTTTAATCGGGGCTTGAAAAATCTATGCGGCAAGGCGGGAGATGCAGGTGTAGAGCGGGATAGAAGAAAATGACCATTCTTAATTTTGACCTTCATACCCTTATAATTTATTCTACCCTATCAATGTTCTCCCAATTCTTATTTATTAAAATCAGAGCGAAACAAATATAATTGAGTCGGATAGTGTTGTCATCCGTGCCTAATACCTTCCCCCTCAATTTTCTATTGAAATGTAGTGCGGATGATTGGAAGTCTCTCTTATTAGCTCCATCTTTCCTCTAGGCTTTTTTGCATTGTCCATATTACACTCTTTAATGCTATCTCTCTAATCTCTCTCTCAAATAAAAATTATAGATATTAATTTATGGTAATTTGTACTATAAATAATGTGTTTCATTAGCTAAAATTAGGAGTTTTAATTTGTGATTATTTGTGTTAAAAATATGTACTTTTATCAATATCGTGTACTGAGTTATTCTACTTATAGAATTTTGATATGTGATTACTTGTAAGGAATATTTAAGCTTTTATTTTAATATTAGCTCAACATTTATTATCTTATAGTCGTTCATTAAGATAAAAAGAATTTCGAGTTTGTAATTAATTTCTTCTGAATTAATTTCCTGACTCCCCACTGATTCTTTTAGAGTTCAAAAAGGTCAATAAGAGTGTTAGAAGGGAGAAACTGGATACATATTTAACATTCAATATAAACTCTGAATTACAATTGTAAGTTTGATTTGTTTGCTGGAATGTTGAGGTTTAGCTAAGATACTTGGTGGACTCTTCCTTTGTTGTTGTTGTAATTTTGGTGCTTTTATCTCTGTATATATATATTTTTTTTGCTAATAAAAAAAATCCGATCATAAGTTCTTATTAATGATAATCTAACT
This sequence comes from Camellia japonica, assembly GCA_030407325.1. Lineage (NCBI taxonomy): Eukaryota > Viridiplantae > Streptophyta > Magnoliopsida > Ericales > Theaceae > Camellia > Camellia japonica. The sequence goes on along the minus strand of JAPPVO010000014.1, from coordinate 140,271,719 downwards.
TTTACCATTTCATTATTGCAACTCATATAAGTTTTAAAATTTATAATAATATAAATTACACTATTGATTCCTTTAATTTGAGAAAAATTTCACTTTAATTCTCATTATTTTAATTTCGTCAATTTAAACTTCACACTTTCAATTACTATTCAATATAGTCTCTCTATTAGTTGTCATTAGCATTTTTAATTGGAATGGTCCACGGGTGACTCACGTGGAAATTTCCGCATAAGAATGAAAATAATAATTTACACTGTGATCCCTAACTTTCTTGTTAAATTTCACTTTGTTTCTCTTATTTTCACACGTGTTGATTTCCTATCTAAAGAGGTCTTTTTTTTTCCTGAATAATGGGGCATTCAAATCAACTTGTGTGCACTTCCACTAATCCCAGGGTCCTAAAATTAACGATCAAGTAAACCTCAAGGGATCCCTTGGAATGATTCAAATTTGAAATCTTAAATCTTATCCTCAAATCTGTACTGCTTAGCCAATCCCTTAGAGTGAAATTACAACATGTGAGTTTTTTAATTGATAAATTAGAAATATAATAGTTTATCATAGAAAACTGATTAACTTTTTATTTTTTTAGATTGGCGAAAACTGATTAACTTGGAACACGGAGACTGTCGAGTAACTTTGAGCTCTTTAATGTGTGATTAATCACAAGAACGAATTGATAAAGCAAAAATCATATATTGGTACCCAGTTAATTCCGATATGTTCTCAAAAAGTAAAGATGATTTCAACTAGTTGCTTAAGGCTTTGTTTGGAAAGAATTTTTTTAATTTGACTTTTTAATTATTTTAATCTGATTAAAAGAATTTCGTTTGGAATGAACTTTTAACTTTTAAATAATTTTGTGAGAAAAAAAGTGAAATGATTATGATTTGGATATAACATTTATCTTATTGCCTTTTTGTCCTATTTTATCTTTTAATAAACTAACTTACTTTCAACTAGCTTACCAAACATGAACTTAAGTCTAGAAATTTTAAACCACATAAAAATCATTATTTAATTGAAACTCCTATTATAATGAACAAACAGACAATGACTCTCCGATAATAAAAGTAATCTGGTGTAAACAATGATGAAAATATTAATTTTGACTAATCTGTTTTTTTTCTTTTTGTGTCCTCAATTCCTTCCATATATGGAAGATATTTGGGATTAACCCTTGCCTTTAAATACAATGTTGACTCATCAAATCCACTTTATTATCATCCTAATCATTTTCTTTTATTTTTTTATTTTTTATTTTTTATTTCATCCAATGATTTCCTCTCTAGTTATTTTAAAACGATCCATTAGGATTCTGTACAAACAAACAAAACAACTGTTAGTCAGCTAAGCAAATTGATGATAAAAAAAAAAAACAAAGTACGTATAGAGACAATTTAGGATTAGAAAGCAACATTTTTTTTTTTTTTTTGGAAAAAAAATTAATTAATGACTGTGTGGAAAAACACCTTGCAATGGTCAAAATTAGGCATGATACTTGGTTGTGGCGATTCGGATATAAAAAAAGGAATTATTATATGAGAATATGACAAAATAACACTTGGCGTTTGCATAATTTTGATCTATATGGTTTAAAGCAATCTTTATCATTATGTGTGACGTGCTTTTTGTCTTATGACCTTGATTTTAATAATGTTCCATTAAAATATGCTAATGATGAGCAAAGGATGACTAGACAGGCAGGTTAAAAAACCTAATTTATTGCTAATGCCAGTGACGGCTCATATGGGTTGATTTGAAAAGTACTAATTAATATATTAATTGATGATGTAATATAATTTTAAATATTTTAAGTATTTATAATTTGTATAATAGGTAAGGTCAGTAATAATAACATAACACTAGTTGGTACACTAATGTGTATATTAAATAATGTATGTAGCACCACCGTTTGAAAAATGGCTTATAAGTTAATTTTTTGATTTATTATGAAAAAATGTTTAAAAAATTAAAGAAGTTAAGTGATCTAAATAAATCAATAAATTAATAAATTGACTTATAAAGTTTTTTTTTTTTTTCAAAAGAGGCCTAAAGCGGTTGCTTTAGGTTCCCAATTTTAGAAATAAAAATGGCAACAGATTGGACTTTTTTAGATTTTGTGCGTGAATTTTTATTTTTAAAATCCACTATTTTAGTACTACAATTTCATACTTTACTTTAATTTTGATAGTTTTAACCTACACAACCCTATACTCGACTTTATTCTATATCAATACTCACTCAAACCTTTTTTTATTAGAATCAAATTGAGACAAAAATAATCAGGTCGGATAATTTTATCATCCTTATTTGGAAAGCTTCATATAGTTCATCTAAATTTTAGGAAAAAAATGAGAGATAATTATCAAAATGGTAGGAATCTCAAAAAATTGCACCACATATGAAATTTTAAAATTTTACTTGCATTTACAATTTTTCCTTAGCCTCTTTCTTTCTTTCCTCCCCCTCCTCTCTCTTCCTGTATCTTCCTCACCCTCTACAAACCCTATTCCAATGTCTGTCACTCTCTTCTAGCATTGGCATCACCTCTCTTACCTCTCTCATCTCTGCCAACCACTCACCTAGCCTCCTCCACTTCTTTCTCACCCTTTTGAACTCGTTTATGTCCGTTCCTTTCAATACCTTGATGCCCTCTTTATCCTTTTTTTTCTTTCCTCTCTCATCAATTTTTCCCTCTTTCTACAAACTCTAATCCAATGTTTGTTAACTCTTTTCAGCATCAGCATCAGCATCTCCTAATTCCCGCCATTCTCTACTGTCGCCAACCACTCCCCCAACTTCATTCGCACTTCCCCATCATTCCCCTCAATAACCAATGGGAAAAGTTAGGGATCATGAAATTTTTTTTCATGAAAATGATCATGAAAGAATTATGATCCTTGGATTACCTTGATTAGTGTGTGGTGCTTTATTTTAAGTGTAATCTAAGGGTCACAAAGCTTTCATGATTATTTTCATGAAAGGTTTTTCATGATACCTAGCATTGCTAATAACCAATTTGGTTTTTGTTTCGAGGTTTTGCAATCAGACAAAATTGATTTGGTTTTCAATAGAGAAGAAGTGGCATAGATTGGTTTTCGCAATCCCAAAAAAAAAAAAAGGGGTTATGGAGAGGGATAAGGTGGGGGAGTTGAGGGAAGCGTCAGAGTGCCTAAGGGCATCAAGGTGGAGAAAGAAATGAAGGGTTTGAATTATAAAGGATAAGAAAGGGTAGAGAAGAGACGGGGGAAAGCGAAAGAGGCTAGGGAAGTGGTTGGTGCCGATGGGGAGAGGCGGGAAAGGGATGCCAACCCCATAAAGAGGAGATTGACATTGGATTAGGGTTTGTAGAAGGTGCAAGAAGGAGATAAAGGGGAAGAAGAAGAAAGAAGGAAGAGAAAGGGATTTAGCGCCAAATTATAAATGTAACCATGTTTTCTAATTATTTTTCAAGTTTCCATGTATGGTGCAATTATTTTAGATTCTCACCATTTTTGCAATTATTTCTTCTTCTTTCTATTTGTTTTCAATTTTTTTGTTAAAAAAATTATTGTCTTGAAATCCAAAAAGAAAAAAGCTTTATTGTTAAATGTCCCCAATCATAAGTACTGAAAACGCATATTCTATCCGAAGGCCCATAATAAACTTGAGCCCATGACAACAACTTTTAGGTTAAAGGGCCTAGTAGTAAAGACTATTTTTTGTAAAGAAAAAATTATCCGTGAGTTCTATTTAAAAGTTGTGTACTCTATTTAATTCCAAAATCTTTTGTTTATATCCAAAAGTCCTATGCACGTTTTGTTTTTCTCTTTCGTTGTGCCTTCATTCTTCTCTTTCTCTTTCTCTTCCTAACTTTCGATGGCCACACCTACCTTTTTCTCTTTCTCTTTCTCTTTCTCTTTCTCTTTCTCTTTCTGATATATGGTCACCGGCAACCACCATCGATTGGGGTTCATCAGCAACTACCGACCACCGACTCTTTACTTTACCCTCACCAACAACAAATGAGATGAGTTTCCAGGAAAAAAAAAAAGAGCAGATCTACTCAAATCTGAGTAGATCTATATCAGATTCGACTAGAGCTAAACCAAAAATAATTGTCGAAGTATAATTTTCTCTCTATATTTGTCTCTCTCTTTCGATCTCTTAGTTTTTATACATTTTCTCTACTATACACTTCTCTTTTCTTGTTTTAGTGAAGAAAGTTTTCAAGTTCTGAACAAGTTGTTTTTGAAACTTGTGGGGACATATTTTTTGAATGACAACACGTGGCCAAGGTGGCACCGAAGTGCCGGCCAAGTTGCCACGTGTCTTGG
>JAPPVO010000014.1:140229175-140267300 GCA_030407325.1 Camellia japonica | reverse complement strand
AGAGAGTCAGATCGCGGTGCTAACCGCAGTAACCGGGGTAAGGGTCATCGCAATAACCAAGTTGATTATCCCCGTGATGCCGATGAAGATGCAAAGAGGAAGTTGAACGCCCATACAGGCATCACCACGGTTTTCAAAATTCATATCTACCGTATACTTAGCGAGATCCACGACGAGGTATACGTCCAGTGGCCGGCTAAATTAGGTGATACACAAAGGGGCTTCAATTCGCAGTATCGATGCACCTTTCACGATGAGCGAGGACATCGCACCGAGGACTGTTTGCCTCTGAAACAACATCTGGAAGAGTTGGTGGTGGCTGGCCATTTAAACCGTTACATTGATGGAGGCATTAAGGCAGCACCCCAAGCTTCGGCCGATCCAAACGGCCTGGCTACTTTGGAAGCACCCCCCCAAGGTGTAATCAACATAATCCACAGTATCGTTGAGCCAGTGTGGGTATGCGAACCCCGGGGGATGATCAAAAAGGCAGAACACATGAACGAAGTTTTGTCGGTATCTTGACCGCATTCAGACGCCACATAATGACGTGCTGGTGGTCACGCTCCGCGTGAAGGATTTTGACATTAGGCGCATTTGATCGACCAAGACGCCTTTAAACAGCTTAAGTTGAATGACAAAGACTTGGCCCCAGTGACCTCAGCACTAGTCGGCTTTAACTCGCTGCTAAAGTGGCCGCTAGGAAAGATCATCCTACCTATCAAAGTAGGGTCAGTCGTCAAGCAAGTGGAATTCTAGTGCTGAAGGTACCCTCAACCTATAACTTGATCCTAGGCAGAGGATGGCTTCATGCCATACAAGCCGTGGCATCGACTTACCATCAAGTCATGAGGTTTCCCTCAGATACCGGGGTAATAGAGGAAGTTTGGGGCGATCAGATCATGGCCAAGTAGTGTTTCGTGGCCATGAATAGAAGTCGCGCTGCCAAAGGCTTCATACAAATGATCGAAGGTCCGGAAGATCACAGTGTCCTAGAAAACGTGGGCATCAAGGCCGATGAGAAGGCTGTTGAAGACTTGGTGGAAGTGAGGATCAACGAGAATGATTCTGAAAAGTTCTTCTTGTTGGGGTCCAGTTTGATCGCCCAAGAACGGTTGGAGATGGTCAATTTCTTGGTGGCAAACATCGAAATATTTGCATGGACGCTTTACGATATGCCAGGCGTCAATCCAAACTTCATTTGCCACCAACTCAATGTCTTTCCAAACGCCTAGCCTGTAATTCAAAGAACGCAGAGATCAGCGCTTCATCACGCTGAGGTAGTGGCAGAAGAGGTGAGGAACCTGCTCGAAGTAAGAGCTATCCAAGAGGTACACTACCCTTGATGGATTGCAAACACGGTAGTTGTACCAAAGAAGAATGGGAAATGACGAGTTTGTGTAGACTACAAAACGGTCAACCGAGCTTGCCCCAAAGACAGCTTCCCCTTGCCCCGGATTGATTAACTGGTGGACCTCACAGCCGGGCATAGAAGGCTAAGTTTCCTGGACGCATACCGTGGTTACCACCAAATTGCTATGCATGAACCCGACCAAGAGATTTCTTCCTTCAAGACCCTAAGGGGATTGTTTTGCTACAGAGTCATGCTTTTCAGGTTAAAAACGCCGGAGCGACCTTTCAGAAGATGGTCACCAAGATGTTCACCCTTTTGCTCAGCCGCACAATGAAGCCTTATATTAACGACATGGTGGTCAAAAGCAAAGCAAATGTGAGGCCGACCACTTAGCTAACCTGGCAGAAATGTTCGCCATTCTCAAACAACACAAGCTGCGTCTAAATGCATCAAAGTATGCCTTTGGCATGGGGTCGGGGAAATTCTTGGGCTTTCTAGTCACCAACCGTGACATTGAAGCGGATCCCTCCCAAATCAAAGCCATACAAGAATTGAAGCAGCCCAACTCAACAAAGAACGTGCAATATCTTGTCAGGATGACAATCGCACTTAATATATTTATTAGCCGGTTATCAGATCATTGAAGTCTTTTCTTCCAAGCCCTTAAGTCTAAGTTTCGTGGGACGACGAATGCGACAGAGCCTTGACCGAGCTAAAGACATACATGTCTTCCGCTTCGCTCCTTGTCACGCCGAAGCAAGGCGAGGAGCTCTATCTTTACATGGTTGTCTCTCAACATGCTGTCAGTGCAGTGCTTGTTAAGGTGGAAGACATACAACATCTGCCGATCTTCTACGTGAGCAAGACCTTGCTCTCGGCAAAGTCGAGATATCTGTCGCTTGAAAAACTCGTCTTGGCACTAATGACGGCCTTCAGGAAGTTGGCCCATTACTTCCATGCACATACGATAGTTGTGCTGACCAAGTTTCTTTTGAAGGCCTTGTTTGAGGGGACAGACTTCTCCGGTCGAATCTTGAAGTGGGCGGTTGAGTTGGAGCAGTTGGATGTCAAGTTTCAACCAAGGACCGCCATCAAGGCTCAAACATTGCCAGACTTTGTCACAGAATTTTCACCCGGAACTCATTCGATTTGGCCGGTGGATCTTACCAGTGCAACCCGGATGAGGGGTGTGGGCATCGCGGAAGTTGCATAGTCAACTCCCAGCGAGTCCAGCAATGAAGGTGACGCGAAAGTTGCGCGCCTGAGCGGAGTCCCACCTCTTGAAGACCCACTTCAACTTGGCAATACGTTACTGGATATAGGAATAACAGGTTAACTTGTTGGATCCAACTCCGCATCGCCAAGGGGGGACAAAGCCATGCAAGTTGCAATCAATAACGGTACGCTTGACGCGGAAATAGCTGAGCAACCGAGCAACTCAGAACATTTGAACCTCCAAAAGTCCCAAGACCCTGCAGAATGTTGGAAGCTTTTTATTGGCGAAAACCTTTTGTCGATGGAGCTTCAAACAAACACGGAGCCGAGCTCAGTGTGGTTTTGATCTCACCAGACAGACTAACAATCGAACATTCCATCACGCTTAGGTTCCCCGCATCCAATAATGAAGCAGAATATGAAGCACTACTAGCTGGGTTAAAAAGCACACTCCGACTGTAACCATCCGAGCTAATGGTCTACAACGACTCCCAACTCATTGTAAACCAAGTATCTGGGGAATACGAAGCCAAAGATGATAGAATGACCAAATATCAAACTCTAGTGAGAAAGCATATCAAAAAATTCTAAGCCATACGAGTTCAACAAATCAATCGAGAAGACAATAGCCGGGGCAGGTGAGTTGGCCGGTTTGGCTTCCATGGCAGACAGATCAACACCCAGCCCTCTCCTGATTGAATTCCTCCCAAGACTCAGCATAGAAGACTCAGTGCAGATGGAAGTTCTCTGCACTGAGCTAGGTCCTTCTTGGATGGACCCCATCATCCTTTTCTTGAAAGAAATAATCCTCCCGACTGACAAGAAAGAGCTAAACAAAGTCCGGATGAAGTCTGAGAATACGTTCATCTGGACTTTGTATAAGAATTCATTTACCAGTCCATACCTCAAATGCGTTCATCCAAGCAGAGTTGACGTTTTTCTTTTCGAGATCCATGAAGGGAAATGTGAGAGTCACATCAGCGGAAGATCTTTAGCCTACCGCGCTATCTCGCAAGGATACTGGTAGCCATGCATGCAGGCGGATACACAAAAATATGTGAGAAAATGCGAAAAGTGTCAAAAATTCACCCACCAAATTCATCAATCAGCCAGAGAGCTTCTCCTTCTTACAATCCCTTGGTCATTCATAATGTAAGGGCTTGACATAGTAGGACCACTCCCAACCGCGCCAGGCAATCGCAAGTTCTTCATAGTAGCGATAGACTCCTTCACTAAATGGGTTGAGGCCGAGCCCCTAGCATCAATCAAAGAAAATGACGTGAAGAGTTTTGTTTGGCAAAATGTAATAACGTGGTTTGGAGTCCCCAAGGCTCTGATCTCCGACAATGGCACCCAATTTGATGAAAGGTTGTTCAGAGGATTCTGTGAGGAGCTGAAGATAGAGTTCTACAATTCAACACTGGCCTATCCGCAGTCGAATGGCTAAGCCGAAGCATCAAACAAGACCATTCTAGATGGACTAAAGAAAAAGCTAGAGAAAGCCAAAGGCAAGTGGACCGAGGAACTTCCAAATATCTTATGGGCCTACCGAACAATGCCAAGACGCTCAATCGAGGAGACGCCTTTCGCTTTGGCATATGGAATGGAGGCGGTCATCCCACTAGAGATTTCTATGCCTATCATCCGCAGCAAAAAATTTAAGCCTGACTTAAACGTCGAAGCCATCGCCATAGAGTTAGACTTTGCAGAAGAACGCCAAGAAAAGGCACTGATCTATGTCGCAGCATACCAGCAAGAACTGTCCAAGAAGTATAACAAAACAGTTCACCCCAAACAATTCAAGGTTGGGGATTGTGTTCTGAGAAAGGTGATGGACAACACTCTAGTGGCAGGCGAAGGAAAGCTAAAGGCAAACCGCAAAGGGCCTTACAAGATAACCGGTCTGGTAGGCAAATGGGCATACCATCTAGAGGACTTAGAAGGCAAAGCAATACCCCGGCCATGGAACACGGCCATTTTAAAGTTGTATTATTTTTAGCTTCAATTTATAATGTAATTTTTTTATGAAGGGCAGACATACCCCCTCATTTTCCAATGTAATTCTTTCAGTCGTCTTAAGATTTTGTGGAATCTGTATAGCATTTTGCATATGATGAAAATGAATTATTATACTTGGAAAATATGTTATATTACTAGGTTACAATACATAAGGGGCATTTCACTCTAAGCCGGGGTGACTTTACCCGACTGGAAGCGTTGATGACTTGCTCAACTCCAAGTTTTTAGCCGAGGTCTTTTGCCAGACTAAAGGAGTTGATGATTTATTCAACTCCAAGTTTTTAGCTGAGGCATTTTGCCTGGCTATATGAGTTGATGACTTGTTCAACTCCAAATTTTTTAGCCGAGGTGTTTTGCCCGGCTAAATGAGTTGATGATTTGTTCAACTCCAAGTTTTTAGTCGAGGCATTTTGCCCGGCTAAATGAGCTGATGACTTGTTTAACCCCAAATTTTTAGTCGAAGTCTTTTGCTCGGCTAAAAAAGTTGATGACTTGTTCAATTCCAAATTCTTAGCCGAGGTCTTTTGCCTAGCTATATGAGTTGATGACCTGTTCAACTCCAAATTTTTTAGCCGATGTGTTTTGCCCGGCTAAATGAGTTGATGAATTGTTCAACCCCAAGTTTTTAGCCGAGGCATTTTTCTCGGCTAAATGAGTTGATAACTTGTTCAACCCCTAATTTTTAGCCGAGGTCTTGTGCCCGGCTAAAGGAGTTGATGACTTGCTGAATTCCAAATTCTTAGCTGAGATGTTTTGCCTGGTTAAAAAAGTTGCTGACTTATTCAACTCCAGAGTTTTAGGCGAGATGTTTCGCCCGGCCGAACGGATTGATGACTTCTTCATCTCCAAGCTCTTAGCCGAGATGTTTTTCCCGGCTAAAGGAGTTTATGACTAGTTCAACTCTAAGTGTTTAGCCAAGATGTTTTGCCTGGTTACATCGATTGATGCTTTGTTGAAGAATATTGCACGGTTATTAAGAAGGAACACAATGTAATCGCAAGTCACAAAAGTTGTCAAAATTTTTCATTGATTAGAGATTGCAAGTATAGGAATTGAAGCTAGTCGCTCGGTTACAAAAAGTTCAAAAAAAAAAAAAAACAAGAGAAAATACAAGTCCAAGCTAGGGGAGGAGGGAGAGATCAGCAAAGGCATCTCCGGCTCCGGTGTCGGTTTCTTCCAGATCAACCACAGCGGCCACTTCACCGCACTCCTTCTGACCGGTCACATCTTGACTGTCTCCCTCATTGGTTTCTTACTCGGCCCCCTTTTGCAAAGAGTTAAAGACGTCGTTCACGTAAGGCACTATGTAAACCGGCAGGAAGGTGGGGGAAGGAGAGGTGAACACCTCGGTTTCAGATCCTTGGCTGAGTTTCTCACAAGCTAACTTCCAACCGGACTTGAAAAAGATGTCCTCGATGGCTTCAACCTGTTTAGTGTAACTCTCCTCGGCCTCCTTGAAGCCGAGGTTATTGGCCTCATCTACGTCTTTCTGCCTCGCCTTCTTTAACTCTTCCAGCTCGACCTTCATGGCATCTCTTTCTTGCTCGGCTCTGCCAAGCTAACTGAGTAGCCTTGTATTATTAGCATTCGTGATTTCAAGAGAAGCCTTAGCTCAGTCTAACTCAGTTGAGACACTCTTCCCAACAGTGTTTAGCTTGGTCATTTTCTGCTGCAAACTGACAATGCGATCCATGAGAATGTGAGTTTTTGAATGGACTGCAAAATAAAAACCAGAAGAAGGTTAGCCCGAGCAAGCAACAAACTGAGCAAACAATTAGAAAAATTTTGGAATTTGAAGCTCTTACCCTCGTCATTGATTTCACTGCAGACTTGACAAGCCGGGTGTCTAGAATGTGCTCGGTCCCTATCATGTCCTCCGGTAGAAGCAGGGACTTGAACAGATCGAAGGCAAAGAGATGTTCCTTGTCCCCCTTTACCGAAGCATTGGTCGGGATAGGGCCTCCCCAAGAACTTCAACTTTGGTTGCTAGGTTGGAACCGGCTCAACCTTAGTTGCCACGTGCTCGGCGTTGAGCTCGGCTTCCAACTCAACTGAGGGATCGGCCGATCGAGCCCACTTACTAGCCCGGCACCACTCAGCACGTGGTGCAGCTGTGGAAGCTAGGGCAATCACGGTCCCTAAGCTCTGGCCAGCAGTTGGTGCAAGAGGAGGGTTGTTCAGTAACTCGGTGGAAGTGATAGTGATTAGGTTCTTAATCTGGCTCCTTTTTGCCATCTCTTGCTCCTTGATCAATCGGATTAGGGGCATGCCAGGCAGAGTTGGGTCAAGCGGAGGAGAAGGAACTTGAAGAAAATTGGTAACCTTGCTTTTATGGGGAGCTGAGTAGCAGTAGCTCAGTACGTACTCAAGGAGCTCGTAGCAATCTCGGTGCCGATACCTTAGCATGGCCCTTATCGCCTCCTCACTTGAGAAGAGGTAATTGGCTTGTAACTCTTCGATAGCTGCAAAAGGAAGGCAATTAGCTCGGCCCAATTAATAATGACAAAAATAAGTAATCAGAAAGCTCGGCTTACAAGAAGAACCGAAGTCCTTACTGATGTACCAACTGGGCACGTCAGCCGTTTCGTAATGGCCGGTCACCTAAAAAAAATCATCATCACGCATGTCTTTGTTCGGCGTCCCGGTCACTAATCGTTCTCTGCCCGGTCTTATTTTTAAGTAATAACTGTAGCCATCATTTGTCCGAACGAGCATGTATTGACGCAGGATCTCAGCCAATCCTAACTGTAACCCCAGTGAAGGGGCAGAACTCTAACCTGCCCCATGGGTTTCTGCCCTCTTCACCGAGCTCCAAGTGTACGTTGGTGGGGACGCCATACTCCTCGCGGAACGTGGCCAGTGCACCCGACGTGTTTACAAAGAAGCGATAGTGCCCCATAAATGACCGGCTTGTTTAGCTTGGCAGAATTGGGTTGACTAAGCTGTGTACGATGGCTGTTCAGTCTTTGAGAGCCTTGGTGTTAGTATGCCTGGCCCCCTAGGAGTCTGCAGTTAAAAATCAAGTATAAGTGGCAGCACGGTCACGCAAATGAGCTTGATTTTAGCTTGGTCTAAGTAGCTTTGGCGGAATCTAACTCGGTCGAAAAGCAGACTAGATATTAGCCCAACCACACGGTGTCATGCGTTTTATATCCCGGTTTTCTACTCTAGTTTCACAAATAATGAATTTGCCCGGTCAACATACGTTTTCATATCAAAATGGAACTATTTGCTCTGTCTGTCCTAGATTTTCCCCTGTTCGTCTTAGAAGGCGATGAACAGTGGTTGAAAATAGGGAACGTGAGGGTTTCCTAGTGCAGATGCTCGGACAGAGCCCTAATTTTTCTTACTCTACCCTAGTCTCTTTATGCTTCGTGATATTACCATGCCATTTCAAGGAAAAGTAACGCGAGGAGCTTAGGAACATGAAGAGCATTAAGAAATACAGAGAGAGTACGAGGAACTTACGGATTAGGGCGTGAATCGAGGTTCCAGGCAGAGAGATGCTTCCCCGCGGCGACGACAGGGGCCAAATCCACTAGGAAAATGCTTCGATTTTGGCAAGAAATGCAAGGAACTAGGGCTGGGTGCGCTGTAGCTCTGAATCGTCTACGGGGAAGAAGATGAATAGTAAAAGTTGAGATGTGAAGAGGAGTGTGATATATACGTAAGAGATGAGGGGGGCGCCAAAATTTGAATCTGAAAAGACATTGTGGGACAGTTGGAATGGCTATACAGAACCAATGGACGAGCGACACGTGTGTGACAAGACCGGTGTTAGTGTTAAAAGGATAGATTGGACAAACCAAGCGCCAACTGAGCAAGTCGTGAGGCCGAGCACGATGGTTAGCACGGTCGGGGTAATACATTGATTTGGGAAAATAGGTGACCAGACACTAAACAGGGCAGATTGTGACCAAGCAAGGAAATGAGCTCGACTAATGAATATAATCCCGATCACGTTAGCGCAGACGGGATTAAGGGGCAATTGAGAGGGAGATTTATGACTTAATAATAGGCCGAGCTAGTTTGGGCCGGAGTCTGGGGTCTCTACTTGGTCAAGTGTTAGGTGTGCACCAGATGGAAGATTCATTCTAGTCAGGTTGGGACAACTTTGAGCCACTAGCCCGGTAGAGTCGTGCGGACGGGATTTGTCCTTAGGAGACTGGAATCGAGCACAGTCGTGATTGTAGAGCTTGATTGAGCCTATGATCAGGAACCACCGACGAAACCGAACTAGTAGCACGGTCCTAAGATGAAGGCATGTCACCGCACTAAGCATAGTCCGGTAGGAAATGCTATACGGCGCATTAAGGCCTCGGGAAAAAGATTCCGTCGTCTGCACGCGTCAATACCGTTTAGCGGTTTCGTCATTTGGTGTTTAGCTGCATTAGCACTGACACGTGGGAAAACGTAAGAGGAGAGCGGGTCCACGCGTCCAGAGGGGAATGGACGCAAAGGCGCGCGCAAAACTATATAAACGGAGCTGCGCCTCTATACACTGGTTTAAAAAAATCTTGTGATCAGAGCTCACCTACCACTTTGTCTCCTCTGTCTCTCTCTCTCTTTCTTTTCCTCTTCCTCTCTAAGGGTGCTGACTTGACCGTCGAAGGGGTTTTTTGACAACACACCCGCTGGGTAGCTCATCGTCGTTATGTTCTCAGGTTATCCGGAGCGAAGCGAAGCTAAGCTTGGACACAAGGAGTACGGACAATGACGAATATTCGCTCTCCATACACTATCTAAAGAGGTTTTTTTTTTTTCCTGAATAATCATGCGTTCAAGTCAACTTGTGTGCACTTCCACTAATCCCAGGGTCCCAAATCTGCACTGCTTAGCCAACCCCTTAGAGCGATAGTACAACATATGAGTTTTTAATTGATGAATTAGAAATTTAATAGTTTATCATAGAAAACTGATTAACTTTTTATTTTTTTAGATTGGCGAAAACTGATTAACTTTGAACACAGAGACTGTCGAGTAACTTTGAGCTCTTTTTTTTTTTTTTGATCGGCAAAGAAAACTATATTGATGAAAAAATAACCGAAATAACAACAATAAAGAGGAGCTTGGAGATAGAATAAGCACCAACCTCGTAGTTGGTGAGAAACCAACAAACAAGGCAAACATAGAAAAAAACAGCAGAAAAACAAACTGAGTAAATGATCACCAAACATCTGAGCAGCTCAACACCACAAACTGAGCCTAATCTTAACAATCTCTAACAGGTTAGAACAACTAACTTGCTTTCTAAGGCCTTGAATGAGCAGCATCCAGCTTCCAGCAGCATTAGCATTACCGCTCCCCTCCTAAAATCTACACACAAATAGACCTCCAAGGCCATACATCAACCGGCAACCATCTGGAGGCAACCCCTACAGCAGCACGCGCACTTAATTAGCAAACCGCAAAACCCCCAAAGATACATCTCAACAGCATATAGCAGCAGACATTAGCATAACTTTGCATTTGGAGGAGGATCCCCTTTGGTTACTGGATTCAATCTTTCTTAGCAAGCCAAACAGTAGAGCAACATAACCAGCAATGCTGTAGCTCAGAGTCCAGCTCCATCAGTCCCCCAAGCCCTTAGTCCAGAATCAACCATAGTCAACCATAGCAGCAGCCTTGCTCACACACAGAGCAAAACACAACACAGGGGAATAGGAATCGCATGATACTAACAGCAGCAGACCTCAACAGCCCCAAGCATCTCAATAGCCCCAACCAGCCTAGACAACAACATAATTCTTCATCTGGATCACTCCTTTAATATCAGGAAACCAGGACAACATCATAATTTTACAGAGGCCAGGACAACAGCATAACAGCAGTAAATACACCAGATGGCCAAGTTAACAACAAACACCCCTCAGTAATCTTCCTCAAGGCTCACCCCGAGAACCACCTCCCAAGCAAAATCTAATTTGACCCAAATTGGAAATAAAATCATTCATAATGAACAGATGGGCCTTAAACACTTCCTTGAACCAAACAGCCAATCTAAGCTTAATAAGATCACTTACACCAGCCTCATTAGGGACAACCCCCCTAAACAGACACTAATTACGAAAATTCCACAAAGACCACATTACAACTAAAGGAATAGCTTTCCATAACATCCTCTTTTTTTTGCTAAGCCTTACCCCTGCCCACCACTCAAGAGCAGCCTCCACTGTGTGTGGAAGAGCACCTTGAACACCCCACCATCTGAGCATTGCTGACCATATTCTCCAAGCAAAAGTGCAAGACAATAACACATGATTGAGTGACTCATCCACAGATTTGCACAGACAGCATTCTGAATGTGAGATTAATCACAAGAACGAATTGATAAAGCTAAAATCATATATTGGTACCTAATTAGGGGTTGTTTGGGATGTTCTAAATAAGTGTACTTTTTGACTTTTTAGACTAAAAAGTTGAGGAAAAAAATATGGTTGTTTGGGTTAACTTTTTGACTTTTTATGAAAAAATTTGTATAAATTAGTGTGTAAGGGAAAATTAGGATTGGGAGTTGTGCCGTCGTAATTTTTGACTTTTGGTGAATAGTGATAACTTTTTAACTTTTTGAGTAACTTTTTGACTTTTTGACTTTTTTTCAACTTGCCAAACTTGGCCTTAGTTCCAATATGTTCTAAAAAAGTAAAGATGATTTTCAACTAGTTGCTTAAGGCTTTGTTTGGAAAGGATTTTTTTAGTTTGACTTTTTAATTATTTTAATTTGATTAAAAAAAAATTCATTTGGAATGAACTTTAGATTTTTAAATAATTTTGTGAGAAAAAAAAATGAAATGGTTATGGTTTGGATATGACATTTATCTTATTACCTTTTTATCCTATTTTATCTTTTAATAAACTAATTTACTTTCAACTACCTTACCAAACATGAACTTAAGTCTAGAAATTTTAAACCACATAAAAATCATTATTTAATTGAAACTCCTATTATTATGAACAAACAGACAATGACTCTCCGATAATAAAAGTAATCTGGTGTAAACAATGATGAAAATATTAATTTTGACTAATCTGTTTTTTTTCGTTTTGTGTCCTCAATTCCTTCCATATATGGAAGATATTTGGGATTAACCCATTGCCTCTAAATACAATGTTGACTCATCAAATCCACTTTATTATTATCTTAATCATTTTCTTTTATTTTTTTATTTTTTATTTTTTATTTCATCCAATGATTTCCTCTCTAGTTATTTTGGAAGATCCATTAGGATTCTGCACAAACAAACAAAACAACTGTTAGTCAGCTATGCAAATTGATGATAAAAAAAAAAAACAAAGTACGTATAGAGACAATTTAGGATTAGAAAGCAACATTTTTTTTTTTTTTTTGAAAATAATAATAATTAATGACTGTGTGGAAAAACACCTTGCAATGGTCAAAATTAGGCATGATACTTGGTTGTGGCGATTCGGATATAAAAAAAGGAATTATTATATGAGAAAATGACAAAATAACACTTGGCGTTTGCATAATTTTGATCTATATGGTTTAAAGCAATCTTTATCATTATGTGTGACGTGCTTTTTGTCTTATGACTTTGGTTTTAATAATGTTCTATTAAAATATGCTAATGATGAGCAAAGGATGACTAGACAGGCAGGTTAAAAAACCTAATTTATTGCTAATGCCAGTGACGGCTCATGTGTGTTGTTTTGAAAAGAGTAATGTTATATGTATCTACTAAGTATATTAATAGATGATGTAATATAATTTTAAAAATTTTAAGTATTTATAATTTGTATAATAGATATGGTCAGTAATAATAACATAACACTAGTTGGTGCACTAACGTGTATATTAAATAATGTATGTAGCATCACCGTTTGAAAAATGGCTTATAAGTTGATTTTTTGATTTATTATAAAAAAATGTTTAAAAATTTAAAGAAGTTATGTGACCTAAATAAATCAATAAATTGACTTATAAGTTTTTGTTTTTTTCAAAAGAGGCCTAAAGCGGTTGCTTTAGGTTCCCAATTTTAGAAATAAAAATGGCAACAGATTGGATATATTTAGATTTTGTGCATGAATTTTTATTTTTAAAGTCCACTATTTTAGTACTACAATTTCATACTTTACTTTAATTTTGATAGTTTTAACCTACACAACCCTATACTCGACTTTATCCTATATCAATACTCACTCAAACCTTTTTTTATTAGAATCAAATTGAGACAAAAATAATCAGGTCAGATAATTTTATCATCCTTATTTGGAAAGCTTCATATAATTCATCTAAATTTTAGGAAAAAAAAAATGAGGGATAATTATCAAAATGGTAGGAATCTCAAAAAATTGCACCACACATGAAATTTTAAAATTTTACTTACATTTACAATTTTTCCTTAGCCTCTTTCTTTCTTTCCTCCCCCTCCTCTCTCTTCCTGTATCTTTCTCACCCTCTACAAACCCTATTCCAATGCCTGTCACTCTCTTCTAGCATTGGCATCACCTCTCTTACCTCTCTCATCTCTACCAACCACTCACCTAGCCTCCTCCGCTTCTTTCTCACCCTTTTGAACTCGTCTATGTCCCTTCCTTCCAATACCTTGATACCCTCTTTATCCTTTTTTTTCTTTCCTCTCTCCTCAATTTTTCCCTCTTTCTACAAACTCTAATCGAATGTTTGTTAACTCTTTTCAGCATCAGCATTTCCTAATTCCCACCATTCTCTACTGTCGCCAACCACTCCCCCAACTTCCTTCACACTTCCCCATCATTCCCCTCAATAACCAATTTGGTTTTTGTTTCGAGGTTTTGCAATCAGACAAAATTGATTTGGTTTTCAATAGAGAAGAAGTGGCATAGATTGGTTTTCGCAATCCGAAAAAAATAAGGAGTTACGGAGAGGGATAAGGTGGGGGAGTTGAGGGAAGCGTCAGAGTGCCTAAGGGCATCAAGGTGGAAAAAGAAATGAAGGGTTTGAATTATAAAGGATAAGAAAGGGTAGAGAAGAGACGGGGAAAAGCAAAAGAGGCTAGGGAAGTGGTTGGTGCCGATGAGGAGAGGTAGGAAAGGGATGCCAACCCTATAAAGAAGAGACTGACACTGGATTAGGGTTTGTAAAGGGTGCAAGAAGGAGATAAAGAGGAAGAAGAAAGAAGGAAGAGAGAAAGGGATTTAGCGCCAAATTACAAATGTAACCATGTTTTCTAATTATTTTTCAAGTTTCCATGTATGGTGCAATTATTTTAGATTCTCACCATTTTTGCAATTATTTCTTCTTCTTTTTATTTGTTTTCAATTTTTTTGTTAAAAAAATTATTGTCTTGAAATCCAAAAAGAAAAAAGCTTTATTGTTAAATGTCCCCAATCATAAGTACTGAAAACACATATTCTATCCAAAGGCCCATAATAAACTTGAGCCCATGACAACAACTTTTAGGTTAAAGGGCCCAGTAGTAAAGACTATTTTTTGTAAAGAAAAAATTACCCGTGAGTTCTATTTAAAAGTTGTGTACTCTATTTAATTCCAAAATCTTTTGTTTATATCCAAAAGTCCTATGCACGTTTTTCTTTTTCTCTTTCTTTGTGCCTTCATTCTTCTCTTTCTCTTCCTTTTCCTAACTTTCGATGGCCACCCCTACCTTTTTCTCTTTCTCTTTCTCTTTCTCTTTCTGATATACAGTCACTAGAAACCACCATCGATTGGGGTTCATAAGCAACTACCGACCATCGACTCTTTACTTTACCCTCACCAAGAACAAATGAGATGAGTTTCCAGGAAAAAAAAAAAAAAAAAAAGTAGATCTACTCAAATCTGAGTAGATCTATATCAGATCCGACTAGAGCTAAACCAAAAATAATTGTCAGAGCATAATTTTCTCTCTATATTTGCCTCTCTCTTTCGATCTCTTAGTTTTTACATATTTTCTCTACTATACACTTCTCTTTTCCTGTTTTAGTGAAGAAAGTTTTCAAGTTCTGAACAAGTTGTTTTTGAAACTTGTGGGGACATATTTTTTGAATGACAACACGTGGCCAAGGTGGCACCGAAGTGCTAGCCAAGGTGCCACGTGTCTTGGTCATGATGCCGAGATAATCTCGACTAGGCCGAGGTTATCTGCAGGGATATCGGAGTCCAGGATAAAGGGATAAGTTATAAGAGTCCTAGAATGAGGGAGGACCTCAGTCTGAATAAAGATAAAGCTCTTAGGGAGTTTATCTCTATCTACTTGAGAGTCCAAGATAAGCATTGAGCCAGAGTCCATTGAAGCTAGGCTTCTACAGGGATCAGGTCAATGCTGGCTATAAAAGTAAGGCATCCTCGTGGGTCTAAGGTACGTTTTTTGTATTTTGGCTAGTGAGTTAAGCACTAATTATTATCTTTGAGAGATAACTAAGTACTGACTTGATCGTCGGAGTGCCCCAGGGTGAAGAACCACCGCCGAAGTCTTTTCTTTCTGTGACAGGTTGTTTGGGCGCAGTCTATTCTGCCGGTGTTCTCCAGCTGAGTACCTGTTTGGCAGTGTGGTTAGAAAACAACACACACAATTTGGCGCCGTCTGTGGGAAAGAAAAGAGAATAGATAGCCAACGACGGACAGAAAGAGAAAATGGGGGACGACATCCCTACTGGAAGTGGTAAACACTTTGATCCCAATGTAGAGGAGGATAACTGCAACGAAGAAACTCGGGATCAGAATCCCGGAGAGAAGGACGTCAACCAGGAGGGAGACGCACCAAAGAAGGCAGACCGAGGCAGGTATTATAACGAGAACGACCTCCAAGTATGGAAAGATAGATGCCTGCGGAGGGACGGAGAGATGAAGGGAATGGCGAATAAATTGGCAGACCTGCAATTGGTCGTCAATTTCATGATACAGAACAACGTCATGCAGCCACCGTTCCCATTACAAGACACGCCGATTCCAGCGGCCAAGAACAATGCCTAGAAAGTAGGGCAGAAAATAGTCCCTGCAGTCCCCCAGCACTCCAAGACCAAAGAACACTCTTACCGGCCTTCAAGGGAGGTCGAGCGAAGAGAGTCAATGAAGGGAGATTCTCGGAGGACGCATCGTACCAAAGAAGCTAACCCCAAAGAACATCGGCATGTTCAAGGGAAGGAACTTTATTTCGACGCAACGAACGAAGAGAGGTCCAAGAGGACTCATAACGATACTGAGAGTAGCGCGCCGAAAAGGCTGAAATCCGTTGATAGCCGAGCTCCTGGACGAACCAATGAGGATTTGAGGGATTACCTCCAGAGGAAGCAACAAGATGCCGAGGTAACCTCTCCGATCAAGCCGAGAACGCCGTTCTCGGTGGAGTTGGACAAATTTGAGGCCCCAAAAAGTTTCCACATGCCGAGATTCCAGATATACGACGGTAAGTTTGACCCTAACTTTCACGTCGGCTTGTACCTGAACTCAATGGCACTATACACCGGGAACGAGCCGTTGCCCTGGAAAGTGTTCCCCTCATCCTTTGGGGAAATCGCATCAGACTGGTTTCACAAGTTGCTGAAAGGAACTGTGAAAAGCTGGAAAGGCCTAGCCGAGATGTTCGTGGCTAGATTTGTGACAAACAAACTACAGCCATTGAGGGTGGACTCCCTGATGGCTCTAAGAATTGGCGAGAATGAAAGCCTTAGGGCCTATGCCAAAAGGTATTATGAGGTGTTCAACCGAATACCAGGATGCAACCAAGAGGTGGCAGTCGTGTCTTTTAAGAACGGCCTGAAAGATGATTGTTTGCTCCGAAAATCACTGGCAAAGACACTACCAAAAAGTATGGAGGAACTTATGGCCAGGATAGAGAAGTATGCGAGAGCCGAAGAAGACACGCCTGGGACAAAGGTGTCGAAACAAGAGAATAGAAACGGCTCGCCGAAGCGAGGTCGAGGTAACACTAGATACAACAAGCAAGAGATAGGACTGGGGGCTGCACAGGCAATCACAACCGTATTCCGAATTCCGGTTTACAAAGTCTTGGAAAGAATCCGAAATCAGCCCTATTATAGAGCACCAGAGAAGCTTCTTGGTGAATTTATGGGAAGAAGTCTGGGGAAACACTGTGCCTACCACAACGAGGATGGACATCTAACTCAAGGGTGCTGAGCCCTAAAGGCACATCTGGAAGACCTGGTAAGACAAGGTCATTTAAGGGACCTAGTAGATGAAACCAAGACAAGGGAAGAGCAAGCGAGACTACCTCAGGCACCGGCAGCACCACCTCCACCAGCACCGCAACCGCAAGCAGGCGGACCTCGAGTGATCAATGTGATTCACTCGAAGGTCAATGAGGGCGAGATACGTGGGGAAACTCAGAAGGTAAAACACTTGCAACATGTGTATCAGGTCCGGCAGAAGAAACCTAGGGCAAACAGGTGCCAGGGACCAGTGGTGTCCTTTACTGAAGATGACCTAGAGATGGTGCAGCATCCACACAACGATACCTTGGCAATATTCCCCAGATTGGAGAGTGCCAGGTAAAGCGAATTCTGATCGACCAGGGCAGCTCTTGTGACATCATGTATGTCAAGTGTTACAAGGAGCTTAGCCTTCACCAAGATGATCTGGAATAATCCAATGGTCCAATGGTCGGGTTCAATGGAACACCGACGTGGCCCCTAGAAGTAGTAAGTTTAGAGGTGCAGGCTGGCATTAAGAAGGTAAAAGCTGAGTTCACAATAATTGACACTCCCTCCCCTTATAATGCTATCTTGGGAAGGCCATGGCTGCATGCAATAGGGGTTGTTCCCTCAACTTTGCACCAGCTGTTGCGATTCCCAACAGAACATGAGATTGAGGAGGTTAGAGGAGATCAGGTGCAGGCAAAGAATTGCTCCATGGCAACAATGAAATCTACCTAAAATATACGAGAAGTAGAAGTAGCGGAGATTGAGGATGAGGACATGGAAGTCCTTGAGGACGTCGGCAAAGAACCAATCGAGAAAAGTGAGGAAGCCCTGAAGATGATCTTAGTCCAGCAAGGGGATGAAGAGTGTTTCTTCTTTCTTGGCTCAGGATTGGCAGAGGAAGAGGAGAAGGAATTAGAAGCATTCTTGAGGGCAAACCTTGAGGTGTTTGCTTGGACACCATACGAAATGTCTGGCATTGACCTCGAGGTCACTTGCCATAAACTGAATGTGCACAGGTCGACAAAACCTGTCATCCAGCGAGCAAAGAGGCCGACGTTGATGCATGTTGAGGCAGTAGAAGAGGAAGTGGATAAACTTCTGGAGGCCAGAGCCATTCGAGAGGTAAACTACCCAACATGGTTATCAAACACGGTTGTTATAAAGAAAAAGAATGGGAAGTGGAGGGTCTGCGTGGACTTCATCAGCCTGAACAAGGCTTGTCCAAAAGACAGTTTCCCACTGCCCAAGATTGATCAATTGGTGGATGCCACTTCAAGGCATGGAAGGATGAGCTTCATAGACGCTTATGGAGGGTACCATTAGATAGCCATGTACCCCCAGATGAGGAAAAGACTGCATTTATCACCCCAAAAGTGCTGTACTTCTACAGAGTGATGCCTTTTGGGTTGAAAAATGCAGGAGCAACCTACCAGAGATTAGTGACAAAGATGTTCAAAAATCTAATAGGCAAAACAGTGGAGGTATACATTGATGATATGGTCATGAAGACCAAGGAACCTGAAGATCATCTGGCCGACCTGAAGACAGTCTTTGACATTTTAAAGACATTTTGGCTTCGACTCAATGCATCAAAGTGCGTATTTGGAGTTGGGTCAGGGAAGTTCTTGGGATACTTGGTCACCAGAAAGGGCATTGAGGCAAGCCCGGATCAAATCAAGGCCATTCTGGAGTTAGAGAGCCCAACGTCAGCAAAACAAGTGCAGATGATAACTGGAAGGGCTGCAGCCCTAAACAGATTCATAAGCAGAAGTTCTGATAAATGCAAACCTTTCTTCAGTTTAGTAAAGAAAGCCACAGACTTCTTATGGACAGAGGAGTGCGAAGTCGCCTTGGCCGACTTGAAGAAATACTTGACCACAGCTCCAGTAGCTCTAGTTCTCTCAAATCCAGTACCTGGAGATGAGTTGTTCTTATACTTAGCGGTCTCAGAGCATGCAGTAAGTGCAGTAATAATCAGGGAAGATAAGAAAGAACAGATGGCAATTTACTACGTGAGTAAAACACTAGCAGATGCACAGATCAGATATCTACCTTTGGAAAAACTAACACTAGCTTTGGTAATGGCCTCCAAGAAGCTGAATCATTACTTTCAATCCCACAAGATTGTGGTGTTAACTGAGCATCCTCTGAAGTCCCTGTTGCAGCAAGGAGATATGACAGGCAAGATACCTAGACGGACAGTGGTGTTAGGCCAATATGATCTAGAATTCAAACCCAGAACAGCAATCAAAGGCCAAGTTTTGGCCACCTTCATAGCCGAGTTCACACCAGGCGCCATCATACATTGGGCTTCGTTGAGCTGAGGTACATGATGTCCTGGTGAACAAAGAGAAACCTAGCTGGGGATAGCAGAACAGAGGAAAGAAGAGAAACTCAGGCCCTGCAGTATTTACATTGGCGACTCCTTCCACCTGTTTGTTGATGTAAGTTCAAACCGACAAAGAACGAGGGCAGGAGTAGTGCTAGGATCACCGGATGGGCAGATGCTGAAACAATCCATTCATTTGGGGTTTAAGACCTCAAACAACGAAGTAGAATATGAAGCAATTATCGCAGGATTAAAGTTGGCAGCAGCAATGGAAGCCGACGAGGTAACAGTCTTCTATGACTCCCAGCTTATCGTCAACCAGGCAACAGGCGAATATGCAGCTCGAGATGAAAGGATAATGGCCTATGTAAAAGAGGTGGGCAGATGTAGACACCCCATTTTTGACCATCCTCAAGACTTGGACGTCATCGTTTGAACACTCGATGATCATCCATGTTCGTGTTCGTCTTGAGTTCTCGGAGGTTTCGGTCGCGCGCCTTGCCTCAAGACCTCTCGACTTGTTTGTTTTGTGTTGGTTTTGCACCAAACACTTGTTGTTTTGCTTCTGAGGGTGGGAAATAGCTTGTTGGCCATCCCCACACCTCACCGGCCATGGCTTGAGGCTACCGGCCCTGTTTTCTTGCTACCGGCCAAAGGTGTTGGCCGATCGGCATTGTGTTTAGTCGGCCGGCCACTGATTTTGGTCAATCGGCCACTTTTTCTGGCCGAGACTTTTTCTTGGGGAGGTTTGAACCTTTTGAACCTTGGTTTTAGCTTCTTGAGGAAGCTTGAACCTTTTGAACCCATGGTTTTAGCTTCTTGAGGAAGCTTAAACCATTTGAACCTTTGTTCTAGCTTCTCCAAGAAGCTTGAACCTTTTTAGCTTTTCCAAGAAGCTTGAACCCTTTGCCTAGCTTCTCCAAGAAGCTTGGCCCCTTTGCTCCAAGCTTCTAAGAGAAGCTTGACCCTTTCTTAGCTTCTTGAGGAAGCTTGGCCCTTTTGCTCCAAGCTTCTAAGAGAAGCTTGCCCCTTTGCTCAAGCTTCAAAGAGAAGCTTGCACCTTTGTTCCTCTATAAAAGAAGAGCTCATCTTCTATTGCAAGGGTTCCAAAAATTTTGCTAAGGTAAAAACCAAACATATCTCACTACTTTGAGCTCCAAAGTCCATAGTTCTTGGCTCCTTTGCACACCAACTCTTAGCCTAACACCTCCATCATCAACCTAAGGATCTTGGAAGCCATTTTTAGAGGCTAAGGGACTGGTTTTTTGGACCAAGAAGCTGTTGTCCCCTTTTGGCTACAAGGGTAACACACTTTACCCTCTTTTGGTCTTTATTTTGCTTCATATTTTAGCCTTACTTGTAAGCATTTTTGAGCTTTGTCATAAACTAAAAAAAGTCTTATTTTGAGCTCCTTTTTAAGTTTGTTTAAGATCACTTTTGTGTTTGGGGTTGTTTACCCCCTCTTAGGCCTTATTTGGCTTCATTTTTGTGTCTTTTTTGTGAGCTTCGGGACCATCTTGTATTGGCCTTCTCACCACTGAAATCCAGAGGGATTTCAGTGGTGGGAATGGTGTTTTGAGGTCCTAAGCAGGAGAGGGGTGACCCTCTCCCTTGTTGTCTTGTTTTCTAGCATTTTTGGCCTTACAAAGGAGCCCTTATTTGCACACTTCTTGAGCTTGGTTCAGGCCTTTTTCAGTGACTTTTAGGGCCTGCATAACCCCTTTCCATAGTTGGTTTTTCCATGTTAGATGTCCTTCTTGCATGTGTAGAATAACCCTCTTTATATCCTTTCAAAGTAGCACCTCATGTTTGCATGTTTCAGTCATGTTTTAGTGGGTTTTTGGGCATTATTTGGCATGCCGTGAATCTTTTTTGGGCTGGTTTGGTGGTCCCTTATTTGCTTCACATGCTTGTAGTGTAAACCATGCTTACTAGCTTACAATGAATGTTGTTTTGGCCCCTTATTCTAGCACCTTTTGGCCACACTCCAAACATGTTTTGTTCATATTTTGGGCTGCCTTAGCTCTATTTTTAGGCCTCTCGGTTGATTGGTTCTTGCCATGCATGGTTGTAGTGTAATAGCCTTGCTTATCTTTGAGTTTTGGAGTCCCTTGCATGTGTTGCTTGAGGCATTCTAGTGTTTTGGCATCATTGAATATGATATTTTAGAGTTTATAGGTGTGCCATATTCTCATGTTTATCATGCCTTTAATGTGTTTGAGAGTTGTGCTTTTATACCCCATTTGTGAACCATTGCATGAGCTTCATTTTGGTACATGTCAAGCCATCATTTTAGCTCATTTTGGCCACTGATTTGGGCCTATTTGAGAGCTGCCCATATTGGTTTAAGTCCATCTTTTGCATGTTGTTGCATGCTCGCCTTGCATGTTGTCACATACTTGGCCTATTAACATGTTGTTGCATGTTTAATTGCATTTGGCATGCTTTTGTTAAGTTGCTTTGCATGTTTGCATATCTTGTCCCTTTACATGTTGTCACATGTTTACCTTGCATGCTTGAATGTCCATGTTGCATCTTGTATGCTTGTATGCTTGACTAGGTTGCATTGCATTTGGAATGTTTGTTACCTTAACATGCTCATGTTGCATTAGTCTTGTTTGCATGTTTGCATCCCTTGCCTCTTGATCAACCATGATAGAGGTTGGGGCCCCTTTATGTGTTGTATGTATTTCATTTGATATTGAAATTGCACACTTGGCTCCTTTGGCCATCATGCATTGAAATGCGCGATTAGTGGCCCGAGGGTCGAGAGCCATACTCTCTTGAGTCTTAAACATGATAGGGAGGGTGGTTCTGCATACATTGCTTTGAAAATGCATTGCCATGCTCTGTTTGCCCTCTGCTGCTGTCAAACAGGATTCTGCAGGAAGATATGGCCGGTCGGCCATCTCCAGTGCCGGCCGGCTATCCATTGTTGGCCGAGAGCCTCACAACTGGTCGATGACCACTTTTCCATGGCCGGTGACCATTCCTCTTGGCCGGTGACCTCCCAGAGTGTTCAGGGAGGGTTCCAGAACCAACCTTGGGACTTGTGCAGTCTTCAGAGGTGCAGAGCAATGTAAACAGAGGCAACTGTGGCATGGCGATGGATTTCCGAACGGAGCCGAGCATGCATACATTCATCCCTCTTCCCGAGGCCTTTTACTGCTTTCCATAGCTTAGTTAATTTGTTTAATTAGTTAAGTGGTTGTGTAAATAATTAATTAGCTCGAGAGTTAGTTAATTAGGTGATTTGTATTATTTATTCGGACCCTCCAAGCGAGGGTAATGTTGTAATAAGTGTGCATGCGTGTGTGTATGTCTTCCAACCCCACGTCTTTCTCCCTTTTATTTACTAGCTTATGATGGTTAGTTTAGGGCATGTTTCGATTAGCATACTTATGCTCGCATATTTGCTTCCATTCATTTGTCTTGCATGCACCGGGCTCGGCGCATCATGCTAACTGCATTGTATTTCAATTCAAAGTTGAATACATGTTATCTGTTGCATTTCATATGCCATGTTTAGAATAGCCGAGCCTATCTTAGTTGCATTTTGCATGTGTTGCATTAGCCATTTTAACATGAACTAGGATCATGCATTGATTACTAACTAGTTTCTGTTTTGGCTTGGAGTAGTCGGTGAGTGTTTATGCTTTAGCATCCTTGCATGTGTGTGAGTGACTGCCATGATAGCATGATTGCCATGAAGCTATTTGCTTATGTGATATAACTGCCTGAATGCCTGTGGGTGGAGGTTGGATTATCTAAATTGGAACAATTCATTGATTGTGAGTTTTAAGCCCACTAGATAGTGGCAAATCACCATGTTTTCTAAGCCCACTTGAGGGTTGCAAAATCCGTATTTTAGCCTACTTGCGAGTAGCAAACCGCTTTCAAAAACAAACATGAAATGTTTTGTTCCAACTCAGGCGATCTAGTCTATACTTGTATGCTGTGCGCATCACATCGTAATTCTAGGCTAATAAACCGGAATAAGAACACATAATGTTATCAAAACTAGATATCATGGTTAGTAGAGGCCGATCTTTGATCGGGCGAACGGGGGTGCTCATAGCTGACCTTCCCCAATCGTACCCAAGTTCCCAAGCCGAGGCAACTTTGGTGACGACGGACACGTGGCCTTAGGCAACGAGTCAGGGTTTCCTAAATTCCCCCATAAAAAAATATTTAGGTGGCGACTCTGTATCTGGCAAAGCAGTCCATGTTTGGCACTTCTTTCAAAAAATCTGTTTTCAAAAACGATTTGCCGGATTTGGACTCTTTGATGATTCATCGGTCTTGCATTGCACTCTGCGAGATTAGATACAGGACCGTGACATTGAGTCCTGAACTGTAGTGAACCCCAAAAAGAACAAAACGGGATTTCCCTCCCGGGACGTTCGGGGACGTCTACAGTTTCTGGCAACTCTGCTGGGGATTTAGAGAACTTGACTCGAACTCGTGATATCTTGTTTTGACTACACTTATGTGTTTCTTTGCATTACATTTGCATTGGTGCGCCTAGGACACCGTGTTTGCCATCTGCTATTCCTGAGCGGTTAGCCTGAGGCTGTGTGCCATAAGGTTGACCGGTTACGGGCTCTGCCAATATGGGAACACAAACCCCGATTTTATCGGGGCACCCTTTTCAACCATTCGACCTAGTGCATATTCGGAATCCATAGTGACCATTCCAAGTTAGGACAGGTTGCTTACCCGATTAGTTGTTTGAAACCGCTGCGTGGGTAGTGAAACCCTAGCTCCTGACAAAATAGGACAGGGAAACCCTACCCCAACATAGGGGTGTTTTGGCTCTCACTTGCTTGTTATGTGCTTTTAGAGTGCTCTCTACAGGAATGCATGTATCAGTTTGCAAGTCTGGGCATCAGGCCTGCGGGCATCAGCATCAGTGTTTTGGGAATCAGTTTACCCGAGGGTATCAGATTTGTGGCAAAATTTTTTAGGGGGGCACAGTCATTCAGCTTTGCTCATTTTGGTTTTGGTGAAATCAGGCTGAGGTGCTGTCTATTTTCTCTTTTGCTAGGTAGTCTGGGAACCATAGCTTCAGAAGACTCCGATATCCCCCAGGTTCATTGGACTTGTGTTAATAGACTTTGTCAAGTCAGAGATTCAGTTCAAGGGCAAATCAGTGTTCCTTCACCAGAGACAGGGTAAAAAGGCTAGTCAGGCACAGATCATCAGTTCAACAGTCTTTGGATCAGCAGTCATTATCCATCTCACCTGTGTGCAGTTGGGTTGAGATATCTGCTTTTACCACAGAGACAGATATACCGATAGATCAGTTAGATCAGGGCAGTATGGCAGGAATCGAAGAAATGATGCGTCAGCTCCAGGAGAGCATGAGAACCATGCAGGAGGACGCTGCTCGTCAAGCAAAATTTGCCAAACAGCAGGCCGTCGTCATGGCCCAACAGGCAGAGCTAATTACCCGGCTACAGCAGCAAGCCGGAGCATCAGCTTCACACCAAGCTCCTTCCCCACCAAGAGTTCCAATACCCGGGGAGACGGCAAATGTCCAGAATGTCCAGGAGGATACAGACATCCCAACAGGGCCAGCTCCGCCCCTGATTCTACCTCAACTATCCAAGGCACCTACGCTTGTCAATCAACCGGACTCTCCCTTCGAGTTCGAGGTGGACCCCACGGCATTAAAAGTGAGCAAGCTTGAAAAGCTGTTCAAGAAATCTCATGGTGTGAAGTCCATTCCGGACATTGAGGACTGGTATACCGACGCAGCTGTGACGCTGCTGGACAGATTTAAGATGCCACACATCGACCGATTTGATGGATCTGGGGATCCCATGGTGCATCTCCGGTTGTTTTCAGACATACTAAGGCCGATGGGCCTCACCAGATTACAGAAGCTGTCTTTATTCGGCCGAACCCTGTCGGGTGTAGCAGCCATCTGGTATGCCAAATTAGAGGACGATGTTAAGAGGAATTGGGATGAGATGGCCGAGGCTTTTGGCGCACAATACTCGTACAATACACAAATCGAGATTACAACCCGTGATCTTGAGACGACAAGGCAGGAGCCTAAGGAGAACTTTTCTGAATTTGTAGCCCGCTGGAGGGCCAAGACCTTAATGATGACCATTAAACCAACGGATAAGGATCAAATACGGATGGTTGTGCGCAACCTCCAGCCCAAACTAATGCAGAAAATGATCGTGCTCCCCTTCCCTACCTTTTTAGATTTGCATGAGATGGGAGTACAGATCGAGGATGCCATAAAGTAGGGCTTATTGACCAGGAGAAAGAGCAGCCTAGGCGGGCGTTTTCCCGCAGTTCGAATGCGACCACCAGTGGTGATGCAGCTGCAAGATCTTCTGAAGTGGGCATGGTCACCACCACATCAAAAAAAAGCTACCCCATTCACTGGTGCGTCAAGAAGTAGCTCATAGAAAACCAAATATCCACCTCGAGCCAAGAAGGTTTTTACCCCACTTTATATGCCTTTGTCAAAGGCTCTAGAGGCCTTACTCCGGAAAGGATATCTGAAACCATTGGAACAACGGCCTCTACCCGATCCTCTCCCTCCAAAGCATGACCAGACTAAGTACTGTGCCTACCATCAACAAACCGGTCATGGCACTGATAGTTGTTTTCGTCTGCGCCATGATGTACAGGATTTGTTTGACAACAAGGTCATCGCCGCGCTAGTCTTGCAAAGTCTATCGGCACTTGATCAGTGAACTTATGGGGGATAATGTGACTATGTGATCAGGGGATGAACCACCTGCGGGCGGCACTCAGTTTACTCCAGATATGGCGTATGGCACGCACTGTTTTGAGCATTTGTAAATGCTGGTTTTTGTGCTTTCTGATTCGGGTATTGAGTCAGTTTTTGTTATGTCGTTTAGAGTCTGTCCCATTATATAGAGTCAGTCTTTTCATACTGAGTCAGTTGGGGTCTGTCTTGTCGTATCGAGTCAGTCCTGTTGTATAGGAGTCGAGTGATTCCGGGGATGTTACCTCGGATTTCACTATTTTGTTTTGTGTTTGTCTTTTCGTTTTCTTTTGAGTCTGTTTCTGCCTTGGAGCCAGTTGTGCCAACAGTTTTGAATGGAACAGTAGTGATTTTTCACACTTTTGTGTTTGCTTCTGCCGTGTGCCAGTTGTGCCAGAAGTTCTGAATGAGGTGGCGGTATTTGACTAAAAACTTTGTCTTTTCTGTGCCTTGAAGCCATTGTATTGACCTAAGTTTTTCAAAACTTTTTGAACACTGCGGTGAAAACAAAGAGGGAGGAATTCCTCGGGTTTTGCAAAGTTTGATCAATTGAGAGAAAGAGAGGCATGCTAAGCCCTTAATGAATGAAATCATGTTTGTTAATATGAGTACTGAGAAGAACCCTGGCTTGATCCAGATTGGTTCCACACTATCTTCAGCGCAAGCGATTTGTCACTTTCTTAAAAAATTTCAAAAACAAAATGTTTTGCGCGGTCTTGTGAAGACCTGTGTGGAATCGCTCTTGAGGTTGTGCAGCTTAGGATTGCTCTCAGCCTCGAGAGTCGACCCCTTTTGATTTCAAACGTCGAACTTGGATTCAGAATGTTCCAAGGCCAATCATGATGTGAGGCCTGTGTGGCCAGATTCAAAGCAGCCCATGAACTAGGGGCAAGAAAAGTCAGATCAAGAAGATCAAATGTCGTCAAAAGAAGCTTGCAAAGCTAGATCAGAAGCACCCCTCGAACTAGGGACAAAAATGTCAAAGGTGCTCGAAGAGTCAAAAAAAAAATTTGGGATGTTTCTCAAGCTAATGAAGATCGACAAGAATGCCAAATCCCAGAAGGGAAGAAAGAAGAAGACATTGCTGAAGGACAACCGAGTTCCTATCCACAACACTAGGGGCAAATTCAGCCCACATTGAATAGACTTCTGCATCGTCAGCAAACAGCAGCCATTCTCCTGGATTCAAATGACTTCAGGATCTCAAAACCATTTGGCATGGACGCATGGACAAAGCTACACTTTTACCCTTGAGAGGTTCGCTGGGCCGAAAACCTGGACGGGCGACCCAGGCAAAAGTTAGAGCAAAAAAAAGAAAAAAAAGAACAAAAAAAAAGAAAAATACAAAAAAAAAAAAAAAGAAAAGAAGAAAAAAAATTCTGAAAAATGAAAAAAAAATGCAAAAAGATGAAAAACGAAAAAAAAAAGAAATGAAAAAGAAATGAAAAACATAGCTCGCAAGGTTGAAAACCCGGAAGGGCGGCCTTGGCAAAAGTTAGAGCACAAAAGGAGAGGTTAATACCCGAGTGTACCTTAACCCTGAACTACGTAAGGCTTGATTCCCATGTTTGGGATACGTAGGCAACTTCATTCTGAAGTCCAGCCATAAACACCTCTAAAATCGATTGTGTCCATGTAATGGTTTTGATCGTCTTTGCCTTCTCTGTATCCGAGAGTTCGGTTGTGATCGTCACTCTGAGGATTGATTGCAGTGTGCCACGGCGCTATCCAAACAAGGGGCAACTTTCCGTTGCCATTCAATGCACTGCGGTGCCATTCAAACAAGGGGCAACTTTCTGTTGCCATACAACTCTCTTCGAGCAAGGGGCAATTTTCCTCCAGATCCGAGGTTGTGCATCTCAAGAGTAGGTTCCGTGCTTATTGAGCATTGGTCGTTTCCAAAAATAGTTTTTGAGAATTTTTACTGAGGTTGACTAATTTTCTCGAAAATTATTTCATTTTTTCCAAAACTGAACCTTTTTCTTGGACCCAAAAAAGGAAAATTTTCAGTACTCATAACCTAACTTTCATGATTTTAAATCAGAAAGTTGAACAAGCATGTTAATCAAACTCTTATGCTGATCAAAATTGTTTTTGTAGAAAAGCAAAACAAAAAATGGTCAAAATGATGAACTAGGGGCACAGTTGAGTCAGGCTTCCTGTCTTTTCCCTGTTGTCAATGCATTTGGCAGAAAGGGCACCATTCTTGCCAAGAAGGGCACTCTTCCTGCCAGAAAGGGCACAGCTGAAGTTGTCAGTAAAGGGCAGAAAGCTCTCACATCCTTCAAGCAACGAGGTATCAAGCCAAGTGCGAAGCACAAACTGGAATGGGGTAAGATATTCCACTCCATCATCTGGATAGATATGATCACGTCCAAACTCCCCAGCAGAGCATCATCAACCGATGTCAGCTACAGATTTGCTACACACCCAGTTGTAGCGCAACCCCTCTGTGGGAGGAACTCACTGGCTGTGAGCGGAAGAAAAAGAATCTAGCAGCAAGCTAGGGACAAGAGCCCATAATTTCTTGTTTATCCATCAACCACCCAGGGGAGGGATAAAAAATGAGAGATTGAAGAATAGAGAGATGTGCGCTGAGAGAAAAAGTAAGGAAAAGGGCTTTTTTAGAAAAACCGAGCTTGAGGGCCGAGTGATATGAGAATCACAAATAAGAAAGGGTGGGGAATGATACCCGAAGAAACTGGCTCCTCGTGCACTGAGAGGTCTCTTGCCATTGGAACACATCTGTGTGTCATGTCAGTCATTTTGTTTGTCTCGATTCTTGTTTTGAGTCATTTCAAGTGTCTGTGTTTGTGTTTAGGTCGTCTTACCTTGTCTTTCTCTTTGTTGTTGAGTCGTGGTGTGCTGTGTTCAGTCGTAGGCTCAATACCTAGTTGAGAACTTATTCTCACTCTCAATTTCAAAAAATCGTTTTGTGCTCAGAGTGCCGTGCCGTTCTCCACATTTATGCAAAGGGTTCAACCCGAGTCATATGGGAACAGTAAAACCAGGACCTATCTGAAGCTATATAGGTTCCAGACTGCAAAGCAAAAGAAAAGAGGGAAAATGTCGGGTATCTGAGTTTGTTTCAACTTCAGTAAGTTCCAAGATTACATTCCGTGTGTACCCCTTCAGGTCTTGCCAATGCTCCGAAGTATGAGTGTGCCTCTACCTCAAGCTCAAGATCAAGTCTGCTTTAAGCCAGAATGGTGATCAAAAGTGCTCTCCCTGAGTACCATTCCCTGCCAGAGGCATCTTGGCTGTGTTCGCGATGAGTTCCTAGGAGACCACTGCAACGGTGGAAACTAGAGTTCGAATGGCTGTTGCCTAGAACGCAAAGGTTCGGGATTTTCGAGACCAAAGTCTGGTTTAAATACCCAGAGACGTGTCCTCGGCTTGAAATCTGTATTGAAGCCCCATAGGTTGAGATAACGTGTATGCACCTCAATTCTGGATACTGAACCAACCTAGTATGTCACCCCGTTGGAGAATAGGGAAAGTTGTGAATATGATCAGGAAGAAAGGCAGCATCCAAAGTGTTCTACGTGAAGAACCCTTGTCAGCATTTCAGAGCCTTTGTACTGTCAGTTAAAGGTAAGTGTTCGAAGAGCATGAGGGGAGATCCCCGTCAGAGTAGAGCAGTTCATCGCCACTCATCCCATGAGGTGCTTTCTAAAGCACCGTTATGCTTGTTTATTGCGTTCCTTCAACATCATGCATTGTATTTCATTGTACCTATCAAGTTTCTTTCTCATTCATGCACGATATTGTATGTACGGTTCATTCAAAGAAGTTCCATTTCAGATCATTTATTTAGTGTATCAATCACACTTCATTCGCTTAGTGTATCAATCACACTTCATTTACTTAGTGTATCA
This sequence comes from Camellia japonica, assembly GCA_030407325.1. Lineage (NCBI taxonomy): Eukaryota > Viridiplantae > Streptophyta > Magnoliopsida > Ericales > Theaceae > Camellia > Camellia japonica. Next base: position 140,237,652 of record JAPPVO010000014.1, on the reverse strand, counting down.
ATCACACTTCTTTCATTTTCTATATCTATCACACACATTCTCATTTTCTGTATCTATCACACACATCCTCATTTTGTGTATCTATCATGCACATATTCACTTCATTTACTTTAGTGTATCCATCACACTTCATTACCTTTAGTGTATCTATCATACTTTGTTCACTTAGTGCATCTATCACACTTTGTGTTCACATTTAGTATATCAATCATACTTTGTTCACTAAGTGTATCTATCACACTTTGTGTTCACCTTTAGTGTATCCATCACACTTCATTATCTTTAGTATATCAATCATACTTTGTTCACTAAGTGCATCTATCACACTTTGTGTTCACCTTTAGTATATCAATCATACTTTGTTCACTAAGTGCATCTATCACACTTCGTGTTCACCTTTAGTATATCCATCATACTTGTTCACTAAGTGCATCTATTACACTTCGTGTTCACATTTAGTATATCAATCATACTTGTTCACTAAGTGCATCTATCACACTTCATGTTCACATTTAGTATATCAATCATACTTGTTCACTAAGTTCATCTATCACACTTCGTGCTCACATTTGGTATATCAATCATACTTGTTCACTAAGTGCATCTATCACACTTCGTGTTCACATTTAGTATATCAATCATACTTGTTCACTAAGTGCATCTATCACACTTCGTGTTCACCTTTAGTATATCCATCATACTTGTTCACTAAGTGCATCTATCACACTTCGTGTTCACCTTTAGTATATCCATCATACTTGTTCACTAAGTGCATTTATCACACTTCGTGTTCACATTTAGTATATCAATCATACTTTGTTCACTAAGTGCATCTATCACACTTTGTGTTCACCTCTAGTGTATCCATCACACTTGTTCACTTAGTGCATCGATCACACTTCGTGTTCACCTATTGTGTATCCATCACACTTGTTCACTTAGTGCATCTATCACACTTTGTGTTTGCCTTTTGTGTATCCATCACACTTTGCTCACTTCATTCATTTAGTGTATCAATCACACTTTGTTCATATAGTGTATCTATCACACACTCGCTTTGTGTCCATCACACTATGCTTACCACATTCGCTTTGTGTATCAATCACACACTCTCGCTTTGTGTATCTATCATACCTTGTTCACTTAGTGCATCTATCACACTTTGTGTTCACCTTTTTTGTGTATCCATCACACTACATCCGCTTTGTGTATCTACCACACATGCTCACTTTGTGAATCTATCACACGTTCGCTTTGTGTATCTATCACACATGCACACTGTATTCGCAGTGAGAATTGCAGTAATTCTCTTACACCCTTTCTGCATTGTAATGTAGCTTGGTTTCTACTTGCTTAAAACTGTTGCATTGTTATGCTTCGTTACAGTTTTCTTTGCGTGATCATAAGTTATGCTCGGCTTTGTGCATTGTTCTTGCATTTCGCCCCTGCCCTCACGCACATATCTTTGTCTGTAGCTTGTATGCTTTGTCTAAGTCTTCGGCCTTGTCAAAAATGGGTCGTCTCTGGGCTTTGACATTCACTCCCATCATTGTTATGACTTTCGAGTTCTGTCAAAGAGGGGCAACTGTAGACACCCCATTTTTGACCGTCTTCAAGACTTGGACGTCATCGTTTGAACACTCGATGATCATCCATGTTCGTGTTCGTCTTGAGTTCTCGGAGGTTTCGGCCGCGCGCCTTGCCTCAAGACCTCTGACTTGTTTGTTTTGTGTTTGGTTTTGCACCAAACACTTGTTGTTTTGCTTCTGAAGGTGGGAAATAGCTTGTTGGCCATCCCCACACCTCACCGGCCATGGCTTGAGGCCACCGGCCCTGTTTTCTTGCTACCGGCCAAAGGTGTTGGCCGGTCGGCATTGTGTTTGGTCGGCCGGCCACTGATTTTGGTCAATCGGCCACTTTTTCTGGCCGAAACCTTTTCTTGGGGAGGTTTGAACCTTTTGAACCTTGGTTTTAGCTTCTTGAGGAAGCTTGAACCTTTTGAACCCTTGTTCTAGCTTCTCCAAGAAGCTTGAACCTTTTTAGCTTCTCCAAGAAACTTGAACCATTTGCCTAGCTTCTCCAAGAAGCTTGGCCCCTTTGCTCCAAGCTTCTAAGAGAAGCTTGACCCTTTCTTAGCTTCTTGAGGAAGCTTGGCCCTTTTGCTCCAAGCTTCTAAGAGAAGCTTGGCCCCTTTGCTCAAGCTTCTAAGAGAAGCTTGCACCTTTGTTCCTCTATAAAAGAAGAGCTCCTCTTCCATTGCAAGGGTTCCAAAAATTTTGCTAAGGTAAAAGCCATACATATCTCACTACTTTGAGCTCCAAAGTCCATAGTTCTTGGCCCCTTTGCACACCAACTCTTAGCCTAACACCTCCATCATCAACCTAAGGATCTTGGAAGCCATTTTCAGAGGCTAAGGGACTGGTTTTCTGGACCAAGAAGCTGCTGTCCCCTTTTGGCTATAAGGGTGACACACTTTACCCTCTTTTGGTCTTTATTTTGCTTCATATTTTAGCCTTACTTGTAAGCATTTTCGAGCTTTGTCATAAACTAAAAAAAGTCTTATTTTGAGCTCCTTTTTAAGTTTTTTTAAGATCACTTTTGTGTTTGGGGTTGTTTACCCCTTCTTAGGCCTTGTTTGGCCTCATTTTTGTGTCTTTTTTGTGAGCTTCGAGACCACCTTGTATTGGCCTTCTCACCACTGAAATCCAGAGGGATTTCAGTGGTGGGGATGGTGTTTTGAGGTCCTAAGAAGGAGAGGGGTGACTGATGCAGATTGAATTTTAGAAAATAAGTATTTTTATTTTATTATTTTAAAATTAATATTATTATGGAATTATTTAGTTATTTAGTTTCCATATTTTTGTATTGCATTATGGCAGTTGCCAATTCTAGTTGTTTCCTAATTAAGTTAGGTCTATGTTTTAGTAGTTGCCAATTCTAGGTGTTTTTTTAATTAAGTTAGGTCTATATTTTGCTTATAAATAATGGATGTAAGCCTTAGGGCAAAGAGAGTTTTTGATGATTAATATATTTTGAGTTTTATTACTCTTTGTTCCAACTTTGGTTAATTTTGTGTGAATCAACTTTGGTTGAGCCTTTAAACTCGGTATTCTTGGGGAATCAACGGGTCTAGAGAAGAGTCTTATTTCCGGTATTCTTGTGTGAATCAACGGATCTTAAGATTGTTACTATTGTTTCGATCAGCACTGCATCAGTTGGTATCAGAGCTTGCTACGTTCTTGCTTCATGCCTAGGAATCGCAGTGGTGCTCGAGAGGTTCCTATGGAGGAGGAGGTAATAGATGATGATTCTAACCTGCTGAGTTTTCATAGTGAAAGACCGAGGAGAGATCATGCATTGAAAAATTATAAAGATCACGTGAACCAAATCATTAAACAGGATGATCTGATTAAATGGCCTTTCACATCAAAATTTATTCCAGATCCAATTGTGGATTGGAGTAAGCCACCGATTTTTGATGATTCCCCATTCATTGATACAGCTAATAATATGTTTAATCATCTTTTGTCTGTTGGAAGCATAAATCAGAGTTATGGAAGGGTTGGTGTTAATTTTATTTTTGTGGAAGATCATATACTTGGTTTACATGAGTTCAATGAGCATTCAAAATCGATTTACAATATGGAGAATATTTTTTATGATCCGTTTGAAGAGAAATTTCATGAAGAGTTGACAAATTTGAGTTTGAACCGTTCAAATTTGGGCTTTGATGAAGATGTGTTAAATTTGTTGAAGAAAGTTGTTCCTTTAATTTTAGGAAACTCTTCTTTGAAGATTAGATTTACAAAAATTAACCTCAAATACAAGGTTGATGCGGATAAGTGCAGACGTGCCAAGTTATTTCAAGTAATAGAAACTCGAGGACGAGTTTTCTCAAGCGGGGAAGAATGATGCAGATTGAATTTTAGAAAATAAGTATTTTTATTTTATTACTTTAAAATTAATATTATTATGGAATTATTTAGTTATTTTGTTTCCTTATTTTTGTATTGCATTATGGCAGTTGCCAATTCTAGTTGTTTCCTAATTAAGTTAGGTCTATGTTTTAGTAGTTGCCAATTCTAGGTGTTTTTTTAATTAAGTTAGGTCTATATTTTGCTTATAAATAATGGATGTAAGCCTTAGGGCAAAGAGAGTTTTTGATGATTAATATATTTTGAGTTTTATTACTCTTTGTTCCAACTTTGGTTAATTCCGTGTGAATCAACTTTGGTTGAGTCTTTAAACTCGGTATTCTTAGGGAATCAACGGGTCTAGAGAAGAGTCTTATTTCCGGTATTCTTGTGTGAATCAACGGATCTTAAGATTGTTACTATTGTTTCGATCAGCACTGCATCAATGACCCTCTCCCTTGTTGTCTTGTTTTCTAGCATTTTTGGCCTTACAAAGGAGCCCTTATTTGCACACTTCTTGAGCTTGGTTCAGGCCTTTTTCAGTGACTTTTAGGGCCTGCATAACCCGTTTCCATAGTTGGTTTTACCATGTTAGATGTCCTTCTTGCATGTGTAGAACAACCCTCTTTATAGCCTTTCAAAGTAGCACCTCATGTTTGCATGTTTCAGTCATGTTTTAGTGGGTTTTTGGGCACTATTTGGCATGCCATGAATCTGTTTTGGGCTGGTTTGGTGGTCCCTCATTTGCTTCACATGCTTGTAGTGTAAACCATGCTTACTAGCTTACAATGCATGTTGTTTTCGCCCCCTATTCTAGCACCTTTTGGCCACACTCCAAACACGTTTTGTTCATATTTTGGGCTGCCTTAGCTCTGTTTTTAGGCCTCTCGGTCGATTGGTGCTTTCCATGCATGGTTGTAGTGTAATAGCCTTGCTTATCTTTAAGTTTTGGAGTCCCTTGCATGTGTTGCTTGAGGCATTTTAGTGTTTTAGCATCATTGAATATGATATTTCAGAGTTTATAGGTGTGCCATATTCTCATGTTTATCATGCCTTTAATGTGTTTGAGAGTTGTGCTTTTATACCCATTTGTGAACCATTGCATGAGCTTCATTTTGGTGCATGTCAAGCCATCATTTTAGCTCATTTTGGCCACTGATTTGGGCCTATTTGAGAGCTGCCCATATTGGTTTAAGTCCATCTTTTGCATGTTGTTGCATGCTCGCCTTGCATGTTGTCACATACTTGGCCTATTAACATGTTGGTGCATGTTTAATTGCATTTGGCATGCTTTTGTTAAGTTGCTTTGCATGTTTGCATATCTTGTCCCTTTACATGTTGTCACATGTTTACCTTGCATGCTTGAATGTCCATGTTGCATCTTGTATGCTTGTATGCTTGACTAGGTTGCATTGCATTTGGAATGTTTGTTACCTTAACATGCTCATGTTGCATTAGTCTTGTTTGCATGTTTGCATCCCTTGCCTCTTGATCAACCATGATAGAGATTGGGGCCCCTTTATGTGTTGTATGCATTTCATTTGATATTGAAATTGCACACTTGGCTCCTTTGGCCATCATGCATTGAAATGCGCGATTAGTGGCCCGAGGGTCGAGAGCCATACTCTCTTGAGTCTTAAACATGATAGGGAGGGTGGTTGTGCATATATTGCTTTGAAAATGCATTGCCATGCTCTGTTTGCCCTCTGCTGCTGTCAAACAGGATTCTGCAGGAAGATATGGCCGGTCGGCCATCTCCAGTGCCGGCCGGCTATCCATTGTTGGCCGAGAGCCTCACAACTGGTCGATGACCACTTTTCCATGGCCGGTGACCTCCCAAAGTGTTCAGGGAGGGTTCCAGAACCAACCTTGGGACTTGTGCAGTCTTCAGAGGTGCAGAGCAGTGTAAACAGAGGCAACTGTGGCATGGCGATGGATTTCCGAACGGAGCCGAGCATGCATACATTCATCCCTCTTCCCGAGGCCTTTTACTGCTTTCCATAGCTTAGTTAATTTGTTTAATTAGTTAAGTGGTTGTGTAAATAATTAATTAGCTCGAGAGTTAGTTAATTAGGTGATTTGTATTATTTATTCGGACCCTCGAAGCGAGGGCAATGTTGTAATAAGTGTGCGTGCGTGTGTGTATGTCTTCCAACCCCACGTCTTTCTCCCTTTTATTTACTAGCTTATGATGGTTAGTTTAGGGCATGTTTCGATTAGCATACTTATGCTCGCATATTTGCTTCCATTCATCTGTCTTGCATGCACCGGGCTCGGCACATCATGCTAACTGCATTGTATTTCAATTCAAAGTTGAATACATGTTATCTGTTGCATTTCATATGCCATGTTTAGAATAGCCGAGCCTATCTTAGTTGCATTTTGCATGTGTTGCATTAGCCATTTTAACATGAACTAGGATCATGCATTGATTACTAACTAGTTTCTGTTTTGGCTTGGAGTACTCGATGAGTGTTTATGCTTTAGCATCCTTGCATGTGTGTGAGTGACTGCCATGATAGCATGATTGCCATGAAGCTATTTGTTTATGTGATATAACTGCCTGAATGCATGTGGGTGGAGGTTGGATTATCTGAATTGGAACAATTCATTGATTGCGAGTTTTAAGCCCACTAGATAGTGGCAAATCACCATGTTTTCTAAGCCCACTTGAGGGTGGCAAAATCCGTATTTTAGCCTACTTGCGAGTAGCAAACCGCTTTCAAAAACAAACATGAAATGTTTTGTTCCAACTCAGGCGATCCAATCTATACTTGTAAGTGTTGACGTCCCCGAACGCCCCGGGAGGGATGACTCCCGTTCTGTTCATTTGGGCTTACTACAGTTCAGGACTCAAATGTCACGGTTCTTAATCTGAACCAAAGAGTCCAAATCCGGCAAATCGTTTTGAGAAAACAGATTTTTAGAAAAGAAGTGCCAAACACAGACTGCTTTGCCAGATACAGAGTCGCCACCTAAATATTTTATTTTTGGAAAATTTAGGAAACCCTGACTCGTGCCTAAGGCCACGTGTCCGTCATCACCAAAGTTGCCTCGGCTCGGGAACTTGGGTACAATTGGGGAAGGTCACTTCGTGAGCACCCCCGCTCGCCCGATCAAAGATCGGCCTCTACTAACCATGATATCTAGTTTTGAAAACATTGTGCGTTCTTATTCCGGTTATTAGCCTAGATTTACTATGTGATGCGCACAGCATACAAGTATAGACTGGATCGCCTGAATTGGAACAAAACATTTCATGTTTGTTTTTGAAAGATGGTTGCTACTCGCAAGTAGGCTTAAAATGCAGATTTTGCCACCCTCGGGTGGCTTAGAAAAGATGGTTTTGCCACTATCTAGTGGGCTTAAAACTCGCAGTCAATGCATTGTTCCAATCCAAATAACCCAACCTTCACCACAGGCATTCAGGCAGTTATATCACATAAGCATATAGCCTCATGGTAAGCATGCTATCATGGCAGTCACTCACACACATGCAAGGATGCTAAAGCATAAAACTTACCGAGTACTCCAAGCCAAAACAAAAGCTATGTTAGAAATCCATGCATGATCCTAACTATACAGAGATGCCTAATGCAACACATGCAAAAATGCAACTATAGCAGGCTCGGCTATTCTAAACATGGATATGGAATGCTACAGCTAACATGTATTCAACTCGGAATTGAAATACAAATGCAGTTAGTATGATGCGCCGAGCCCGGTGCATGCAAGACAGATGATGAATGCAAACATGCTATCATACTGTATGCTAATTGAAACATGCCCTAATCTAACCATCATAAGCTGGTAAATAAAAGGGAGAAAGACGTGGGGTTGGAAGACATACATCACACGTACGCACACTTATTACAGTTGTGCCCTCGCTCGGAGGGTCCAAATAAATAATATACAGTCCCAAATAAATAATACAGTCCCAATAAGTATAAAATCCTAATTAATTAACAAATTAATCTAGGAAAGCAGTAAATGGCACGCAAATCCATGGACCGCCTCGGCTCTGTTCCAAATGATGAATGATGCATGCTCGGGTTGCTTGGCACGGAAATCCATCGCGATGCCCCGATTAGCCTCTGTTTACAATTAAGCCCGGAATATTGTGCGAAGTCCCAAGAGATTGCCGGTTCCTGATTTGCTGCAACAGAGAGCAGGAAAGGGGCATGGCAATGTATTTTCACATATGTATGCTTGACTACTCTTCAGGCAGTGTAGTCCTCGATCCTCGTGCCACCAATCGTGCATCTCGATGCATGATGGCCAAGGAGTCGAATTGCACGACTTAATATGAAATGAATGCACACATAAACACAACAAGACCGAGACTCCATCATGGATGATCCGGAGTGTCGACGACTGGGAATTGAGACACGTTCCGTCACTCAAAGTACGAAACGTCCCTCGTTTCCTGTGCTTGGGCTAACTCCTATCCCAACCACAATGCAATATGCATGGCATGCATCAATGCAATCCTAACATGTAACTAGCATACACAATGCCATGAAATGGCATACACAATGCACGATGTAACGTGGCATACACAAT